>JAHTMQ010000438.1:0-280396 GCA_019327925.1 Leucocoprinus sp. KB1807203
TCCTTATTGAAATTAATACCCAATGGGTTCTCCAAGGATATTGGACCAGGCCATATCATTGATGTTATCATAGTAGTCTTGATTATTGTTCTTCTAGTTTTGTTAGGTGTTTTGGTAAATAGGTCATATAGGAGGGTATCGGAGGATATATAAGAGGACCCTACTAATGCTACCCCTGAAATACCAGACTTATAGTCTAGAGCAATCCTAGAAGTCTTATCCTAATCTCTAAGAATTCTTCTGGAGGTGAGTTGTGACATACTTAGAACTTGTAATATTACTAAGAATTCTCCTAGAGCCCAGTCCAGTCACCCTTATAGCAGATTAGGATCTCCTAAATGGAGCCTTGGAAGAACACAGTGGATAGTCTTTATCTGGATGCCCTCTTCTGCCCTTGGCCAACCCTCCAGAACACTCTACTCTGTGCAAATGTTGCATGTGGATATCTTCCAGACCATTACTGACACTCTGGTCTATCTGCAGCACCTTTTGCACAAAGTAACTAAGCAACAGAACAACTCAGAAACAAACATCAATAATACCCTTGCTACCCTGACTGCCCAGCTGTAGCAACTTATGCAGCTAGTTTCCACCTCTCAACTCTCTCCTCCAGTGATGATCTCCTCTCCAGCAGCCCCTTATTTGTGTGTACAACCCAAATTCTTATCTCTTCCAGACTTTCATGGAGACCAGAGTGCTGGTCAAGCCTTTCTTAACTCCTGTGTCCTCTACATCTGCCTGGTCCCAAAGCAGTTCAGCCACAAAGAGAAAAAAGTACTCTGGGCCCTTATGTTATGAGATGACTCCCAAGAAAAAAACTATTTCTCATGCATTCATCAACTTGATAGAAAATATCCAAGAATACAATACAGGAAAGATATAAATAGCATGGGAAGGATTATATAAGATATAGATAGTTCTTAGTAAGGGTTATGTGATTGTGGGAGATAGGTGCACAGACCATCCAATATTTGTATAAATACCTAGTGGAATCCAATAAGGGACTCTATCAAGTTCTTCCTGAACAACTATTTCAGTTGAGCCCTAAGCCTTTATGACTTTGCACTAGCATAAGAACTCAATATCCATTGTTGACCCTGCACCTTGCAGCCTCAATAACTCACTCTTTACTTACTTTCATCATCCTTGCTAATGAGCACAGTGCTCAGAAGCTTTTTGGAAAGCAGACCCTAACTGTAAAGAGGGCCTGAAGAATTTATAGCACCCTCTACTGTACATTACCACTTTTGTTACCATACTTGATCACAAATTTACCATACTGTTTGGCAATGTTTATAATAACTTTGTTGTACATTACTGCAACTTGGCTGGTACCTGTTATCTTGCTATACTAATTCAGTAATAGTAATTGATGATAGTAATTAGTAATAATCCTAAGTAGCCAACATATGGACTAGTCAATTAAACTCATAAAATGGCTAAGTTTATTGGCTAACAAGCTGTAATCACTAGCTCAGTAATCATTCAACTACAGTATAGTACCAAAAAGCTAGTGAAAAATAAATTATATAACTTAGTTCTATAATATAGTTAATAATTTGAGTAGAGACTCATTACAGCCACTGCAGCAACTTTACTGTGCTTTCTGGTTTCTTGACTTCCACTGGGTTACTCTACTGGATTTTTGGCTCCTAGGCTCTCTGGTAGTCTTGGACAGCCTTAGAACCTATCCAAATAAAAATTATTTCCACAAGTGAGTTGGTCATCTCACCAGAAACATGTCACTGTCACACCAGCAAATTTACTGTGCTTTCTGATTTCTTGACTTCTACTGGGTTACTTCACTAGATCTTTGGTTTCTAGACTACTAGATCTTTGGTTCCTAAACTATTTGGTAATGTTGAGTAAACTTACAATCTATTCAAATGAAATTTATTTTCTAAGAGTAGTAGAAATGAGTTGACTACCTCACCAGAAACTATCACAAATGGCCACTTACTGATTTGTGATTGCTTGATTTGATAATCAAAGTGTTCAAAAAAGTGAAGTTAGACAAGCAGCAAAAGATGTTGTTAAGTCTGAGGTTTATCCTTAGACATATAGTCCTTAAATACATGATTGTGGTGGTCTATACACTAGGACAGCCTACCACATGATCATTACCTATTGTTCTACATATAGGAGTGCTATTGTTCTTGAAATAGAGATAACCTAACCATCTTAGGGCAGTCCTTTGTTCTATTCAAGAATAGATGATAATCTATGAGTAAAGATCAGTATTATGTACAAACATTGAGGACTTTGTATCTCTATGGGATCTTATTGCCTTGGGTTCTATTTATAACAGAAAGAAGTGCATTGAAGAGAGATTTATGATGGTTGTTGAAGCAAATGATTACATTAAGCAGTTTCTGAGATATCAGCGATTTAGTATCTGGTGACTTGGTGATCACTGACTGATCTGCTGATAACTTGATGAATACTGATTGCCTTGAGATGTTTTTGGTACTGTTTGAAAGGTCTTTTTAAGGGCTTTCAGTGGCCATTTAGATTGTCAAAATTGGTCAAGTATTCCTGGAGCTATGGTCCAAATGAAGTTTGTGACAATAGTGATATTGTATCTAAGGAGTGTTGCTATAGGAATTGTATTTTTCCCAGATTCCCTCAGACTATAAAATAAGGTTTATGTAACATACTCTAGATTTCTACAGGAAGTCATCCACTGATTGCAAAATAATCATAGAACATTAACAAAGTACTGCTCACAATTGATAGTCAATCAAGGTACCAACACTGGTGATTGACCCAGGCTTGGCACACAATCAATATCCTTGACTGATGGATTGAGATTGATAGAACAAAATATTGATTAAGATAGTTTGATATATCCTTGCAGTGATTGTTTATAGAATTGATCTTGAGAGATACAACTATTTGTTTATATAGGCAGGAAGTTTGCTGTACTCATGACTTTAACTGTTTGATGGAACCATTAATCCAGGTCATTAAAGAACCATGTGAGATCAATGCAGGAGTCAACTGGATTGTAAAGGTCAAGAGGTGAAGGCAACAATGACAATAGAGATAGTGACAGACATCTCAAAAAGCAGACCCAGAGATCCTAAATAGAACATGAAGTGGAAAGACATAAGAATTTTGGTAGATCAAGGCTTAAACACTAAGTTTACACTACATATAAAGATACTGTTACAAATAGTAATAGCAACATATAGAAAGACAACATGACACAGCGGACTCTAGTCCTACTGTCATGCAAGGCCTCAATATCAATATTAGTCTTGTTTTGCTTGTCACAAACTTTATCTAGACCATAGCTCTAGGAATACTTGACTGATTTTAACAATCTAAATAGCTACTGAAAGCCCTTAAGAAGACCTTTCAAACAGTACCAAAAACATCTCAAGGCAATCAGTATTCACCAAGTTATCAGCAGATCAGTCAGTGATCACCAAGTCACCAGATACTAAATCGCTGATATCTCAGAAACTGCTTAACATAATTGTTCACTTCAATGACCATTGTAAAGCTCTCTTTAATGCACTTCTTTCAATTATAAATAGATCCCAAGGCAATAAGATCCCATAGAGATACAAGGTTCTCAATGTTTGCATATAACATTGATCTTTACCAATTGATTATCATCTGTCCTTAAATAGAACAAAGGACTGCTCTAAGACAGTTAGGTTATCTCTATTTCAAGAACAATAGCACTCCTATATGTAGAACAATAGGTAGTGATCATGTAGTAGGCTGTCCTGGTACACAGACCACCACAATCATATATTTAAGGACTGTATGTCTGAGGATAAACCTCAGACTTAACAACATCTTTTGTTGCTTGTCTAACTTCACTTTTTTGAACACTTTGATTATCAAATCAAGCAATCACAAATCAGTAAGTGGCCATTTGTGATACTGCTGCTCACTGTCATTTATAATCCTCTCTATATTGTAAATTTGTTCTCTGCATGGTCAATGATTATAAACTGATGAAAATGACTCTTGTCAATTCGATATGCTATTATTGACATTTTTGACAAGATAAATGTACAGGTGTGTCTTTGAGAGCTAAAGAAATGCTGGACTAAGGCCAGACAGAAACAACTGGTCTTAGGGCTTACAGACAGATGCTTTATGTACAAGACAAAATGTACAACTGTTTGTAGTGAAATGAATGAGCCTCGGACTTTGTTGCTAGGAGGAAAATTTAACAGATGAAATGAAATGGAGGTGATAGCGAAAGCATGCCATTTTGGAATAAAATGGTGAGTAAATGAGGAGAAATGACGAAAGGCAAAAGGAACCTTCCAGAAGGTTTTTCATCAGTTTTCCCCATGCTCAAATTTGTAAAGCCCACTGTTCCTGGCTGGATTTGTGCGGGAGAGAATGTGCACAAGTGGAATGGTGCAATCTGAGTCAAGATGCCGACTGTATGGAAAGATGGTTTGTTATCAACCATCTAGTGATATGTGGGTGAAATCCCATATTTAGAATGCACTGAGCGAAACGCTGTAATTATCACATCTCCAGATATGCCTCCACAAAAATAAATATATATGGAGGGGAATACTGCTTGGACAATTCTCCGAACGTGGAAAATCAGACATAACTGACAATTTTCACTTCAGAACATGCTGTAGGAGGAGAATCCAAGCTGGGATGAGAAGGCATGCCAATGAGAACTCTATTCAACCCAAGCACAAAATTCACTATCCCTTCTCTGTCACCCGAGCTGCTCAACATACAGCTGAACGGTTGTGTGACCGGAATAGCTCCATGACAACACCAGTGAAAGTACGTTTAACTGTTTCTTTTCAGGTTGATCAGGGTGAACACAACGGTCAGTCTGCAGCAATGTGTTGCTTGATAATTCTTGAAGAAATCATGAGCTAGAGGAAGCGAATTTAGCATGGAGAGAGCACACTTTAGGTCGGCATTTCACTCCAAAGATGAAGGTGATTGCAACAGGGATTTCAGCTGAACTTGATTGTGTAGGGACGAGGGATATATTGTGTGACATATATTGATTTATGATATCTTATGCTCGAGTTCAGAAAGCAAAGACGATTAGTGATACACCCATTCCAACGCCTAGTGGTATGTTCATACGTTAGTGCGGAAAAGCTACCGACCAATTTAATTACTGATAATCGACTACGGTCAACTACACCCGAGATTTATTGATTGGAACATAGATTTGGTGGTGGACAGAAAAGTTTATCATCATGACATTGTGTAACAGACCACGCCTGATTCTTGGTCATCGATAATTTATTGTTTATACTGTTTTAACACTCTTTCAAATCGGAAGTGTTTTCTGCGCTCATGACTTTGGGTCCCATGATAAAATACCAAAATTTCTTGAGGGAAACGTGAAGAATCCCATGAGGCATCCTCATCATCCCATTGCAGCTCCTGGCTTTGCCCGCAGGAGGACGACTCATTCCACATGCAATCGACTCTGATCTATCTGTAAACTTGCAGGTATATGTGCATATGTGCACATTTTGTCCAACAGGCGGTCTTCAAACTTCTCTTAATCGCTACCTCCCTTTTCCTCTGGAGCACAATACTGGGTGCTATTGACACAGGGCTAGCCAATACGCAATGCATTGGGCATGGATCGGTAGTCCAGAGTGGATGAAAGATGAGAAGATAATTGAAAGCAATGAATGGAGGTGTGGACGAAATGTGGGCATTTTTGCGGGTGTAAGACACTGACTGTCGACAGTGTTGACGCTGGCGATGTTGTTCAGAGGCTTTGGCTGGAGTGAAGGCATGGTTGGATTAGAACTGAGGTTAGATTTCTCATTCAAACAAAGGATTCAGAAAATTTTAGAGCAATGGTAAAACAAGATATGTAAAGGTAAATAAAAGAGTCACTTGTCGTGGATTTGTCTTGGATACGATGTTCAGTTCGGCTGACAAATTTGCAATTAGTTGAGCCTGCGCGTGAACTGGATATTTCAAATTATGTCAAATCTGTATGATGTATTGCACACGTAGACCTTGTATTCTCAGCACTGTTAGATCTGTTTTTATAGGCACGGAATTGTCCGATTATATTGAGGACATGAAGGATAAATCGACTACTGCATACACAATAGAAAAGCAGTGAAATGGATGGGCAGGAACAAAGATACCACTGAAACGGGGTTCGTTCAACCCATATCGTCCGGCAAGCAGGTGTCGATGACTCTATGGAAGAATAAATACCTTTTTTCGGGGTTAGTTCAGCGTCTAAGATGATTGGCCCATATCTCTATTCCCTCTTCGTTCCTCCTCATTGTCCTGCGATCGTCATTGTCTTTGGAATCACAACTACCATCCCGAACATTCTGGCCGTTATTCTGGCCTTGAACATCAGCTTCGGCCTGACGCTGCTCCTCGCGTTCATGTTCGGCAGCATGCTCATGGAAATCTCCCTTTCCCTCTCTGTCTCCCTGATTGCCTTCTGCGTCACCATCTACTCTCTTTTCCTCCTCACATCGTGAACTTGTTTGCTTTGTAGAATTCTACTGCCGCTGCATAGTCAATAGTTTTGAACTCATGGAAATACCGTTTCTCCACATCAAACTCCCAATACCATATAACCGACTTTTCCCCATGTCCCAACTTTATAAAGTCCCACTGTTCCTCCTCACCGACTTTGTGCGGGAGAAAATGTGAAGAAGCGATGAGACACGGCTCGATCCAAAGAGAGGAACATGCGGCCGGATGACCTTTGCTTTTTCCAGTATATTGACAGCCTGCTAGTGTGAGAGCAAATTCATTGTGGGTGATCATATTTGATACATACTGAAAGAAACACAGCAGGCACCAGTTGATCAAAGGCTTCGGTGCGAACACACCAAATACGGTGTGGGATAATGTCTGGGCAGTCGCCGGAATGTCGAACATCAAAACATGTGATGCGATCATGGAGTTCCCACCACATCCGCATCGCTATCAGAGACTTGCGATTGTCAACATCTGCCAGTCGCTGCAATATAGCGAATGTAACATCATCGAAGAAGTAAGGAAAGCGCAGTTATCATCGGGATAACAAGAATGAGAGGAAGGTAAAAAGCCGCCAACTTGAGATAGGAGTCAGAAAACTCGGTTCCATGTGGCCAAGAGAGTGCAGCAGAGGAGCTGATGATACCCGGTGCTGACACAAGGTCTGGAATGACAAGTAAGTTTAGGGCGGATGCAAGAGGAGGAAATACATACTTGAACCGTCAATGGCATAGCTTGATGCATAATGATGATGACATTGAATAGAGTGATCAAGGAATTTGCAATAAATGGCAGGAGTGTTGACACAGAAGGGCACCAGAGCGAGTGGGATCGCGGAGGAAATCATAGAAAGATTTGTGATAAAAACGCAAATGTTCCATGAACAGTATTTAGACGGTTTTTGATCGACTGATCTAGATGGAACCATTGACCTTGGTCATAACACGACCTTGTGAGGTCAATGCGAGGGTCGAGTGAGCGGAGAGGGTCGAAGGACGGCTCGTAGGAAATCACGGCATATAGATGGTGACAGGTGTCTCTGAACGTACACTCGGAGATCCTAAATATGCAGCAACGCAGGGGAACATACCAACGAGCGTTAGCAATCCAGTTGCCCGAACCGTAGGAAAGAAGGAATTGGGCGGACAGGAGATCGTGCTGCGGAATCTGCTCCATGATGTGGACATACAGAGCATCAAGTTGAGAAAAGGGTGATATAGATACCTGTTTCCCCGCATCGGAGAGGGTATCGAGAACAGACTGCAGTCGTTCACGGAATCGCGAGTCAGGTGGATAGGCGACATGACGGAGAACAGCAGCAGGGTGAGCAAATAGGCCATCTGCTGCATCCACAAGGGTCATAATGTCGTTATCAGGCGGCCATGAAGACAGTAGTTGCGGAAAGCCTTGCTGATCAAGTATGTTTTTGAATCCACCCCGAAGATACATCTCGATCTCGCCGTCTGCCTCACGAGAGATAGGGAAGATCAACAGAATGAGTGACAGAGGCAATGTTTTCCTGCTTGAATGCGGACACGATGCGAGGTTCAGCGCGGCTGAAGATGGCCCAATGGAATGGAGTGGATCCTTCCCTGACAGAGGATGCAATTATCTCTGATAATTTCTGCTTGTGCATCTTCACCGGCACACTCGTCTAATCCATCGATGAAGACTGCTTTTGGTTGTACTCTCTTTCCCTGCTTCCCTAGCTCCCGAAGTGGCTCAACAATCAGTGATCTGAATTGAGATGGAATCTTCTTCTCAACAAGACTCTTATCCTTGAGAAATCCTCTCATCGACAGCGGCACGATAACCAGGAAGCCCAGTGGTAAGTTGATAGGCGATGGAAGTGAACAAGCGCGAGGGATTGGTGTGTTCGTTGACGGTAAAGAAAAACGCAGCACCAAGATATCCAGTTTTTTTGAGTTTCTCGGCACATGTCTGAGCGATGGCCGATTTTCCGACACCAGCCGGTCCCCTCATCCAGTACATCGACGAAGGTGGGTCGACAGATCCAGTTACCCAATTTGTGATGTCAGCAATATGCTGCTCACGAGTACCTGGGAAGCAACGGCGAGCGTAGTGGTGTTTAGAATCGAATGCAGCTCCTGGATCGGAGGCTTCATAGAGGATATCAATTCCTAGTACTGAATTGCCTAACATTTCATCAACCGAAACGAAGCTGCTCACCAGATCGGCTGTATTGGTTCGTGATGTTCGTGGTATTCGACTGCGCAGTGAAACTACTATCCCTAATCATGAAGTCTCTACCATCGGGAAATATGGACATGGTGGTAGTGAGATAGATAGATGATGAGAGCAGAAGGCTGTTAAATTCATGTGAACGTGTGAACACAGGTCACAAACTATTCAACCACGGCGAATTCTTCCCATGTTGGATCTTTCTCCTCCGGATGATTCTTCCACTCAGTCTCGCTGTACGACACGTCCATTATCTGGAAAATGGGACTGCTGCAGGATAGGGTCAAGCCAAGAAGGCTTCAACGATTGCGGCATGAGAGCGTTATGTAAGATAGGGCGTTGTATAGGTGAAGATATTACCCAGGGTGCCGCATGAAAATGCTGCGTGTGAAAAAGAGTTGAAAATAGAGTCTTATGTTGAGCAGTAGAGACAATGTACAGACGATATGAGAAGCAGGGTTGAGTAATGATAATAGACGTTACCCACAATGGCAGACGACTGAGGTTAGAGCCTGCAGTGCGTCGTGTATATATACTACTCCTCCTGACTACAAGATAAGTCACTGTCCAAGCTTAACCACCTACTTCCATTCTACATTCCGACGTGCTTAGGGAGCTCAAGCTTGCCCTTCGTTCCGAGTACATGGGAGTTTCCAGTCCACTCCAACAAGTAAAAACTTGTGCTCAACAGAATGTTCCAATCTGGGAATGGGTGGGCACATGTGACGAGCATGTCATGAGCTCAGAAGACAATCACAGCAAGCGAGTCAAAGAAGCCAATCAACTATGACTGTTTGTACAGGTGATGTGTTGATGTTTACAAACAACCAGAAAATAACTTGATTTCTGTACGTCCAAGAAACTTCAGATGATCTATTGGATTAGAAGTGGCAAGTGTAGTTCATTATCCGATCCAACGCAGGGCACGACGCTGGCGCTGTACCCTGTGATCTCAACATCTACTCCAGTCTTGACTAATTGGATCTCTTCAATTGTCAGAGATCACGTCCGAGACTTCGAACCGTTGCTACAAGAGGATTGTGTCGACCTAACAGCTGGTAGTGTGAATGCAGTAGCCGAATCAAACATTAGTCAACTGGGTAGTGCTTGAGGATCAAGGAGGGTTCCGTTATCTGCGGTGCGTAAGACCAATTGACACTTGTTTTGACTACATCTCTCCCACCGTCGACTTCTTTCTAAACTTAGATCGTTTTGAAAAAAGTGGATGTTTCCCTCGCCAACCGAAGTGTCCTGAAGCGCTCAGCCGTCACGGCTTCGTTACCTACTCCCCCTGTACATAAGACAGCACCCAGGCCATCTTTGTTGCCTCTGATTCCCCTGTCATTTTCATACTTAAATATAAATGAACCACGTTAATGAATGTGCTCACCTCCTCCATTCTTCCACTAAACAAGGGAGGCTTTGCTACCTCCACTCTCACTCCTCCATTCTGTTGTAGTAAGGTGGCCACCTGCTGCTGCAGGCCAGTGATCAGGGTAAGAAGTTGCTCCTCCCAAGTGGGGGGAGGGGGTTGTGGTGCAGGAGCTGTAGGTTGCTCTGCAGGTTGCTGCTGTTGTTGCTGTTGTTGCTGGGACATGTATGGCAGTAGTGGTAATAGGGATGGTAATGATGATGATGATTTCTCATAAGAGAACAAGTGGTCTTCTTCATCTGAACTTATAACTAGTTACTGATTAGAAAGGTGAAACAATATCATCCCTAAGAAGGGAATCTCTAAGCTAGATAGGCCTTTAAGAGGTTACTATCATTCCCCTACATAGACTGATTACAATGGACCAGTAGCACAGAGCTGATAGTAAAGAATTATATACAAGCCCACTCAATATAGAGGTCATGTCATGACTTGGCAAAATAGCTAAGTTATTATTTATTTTTCTTCTTTTCTTTTCTTTTCCTTTCTGGACTTACTACACAAGGATGGAGTGTGAGAAAGTATTATGTAACTAAGTGTCACAAGAGTCACAGGGTTATGAGTCACAGTCAGGTGACAGCATATGACTAAGTCACATGGGAACTGTGGGAAGATAGTGCACAGACCATGTAGTAGTTGTATAAGTAGTATAGGAAATTTAACAAGAACTCCATTGAGTTCTCCTTGTCAACTCAGACTTGGAGGGTAATCAAGTTATCTAGGCTAAGTCACTACAGGTCAGGTCTTAGACAGGAACATGAGTTTTGTCCAGGCTGTCTACCCACTGTCCCTAACTAATAGTAAAGTCCCCTTTACAGCCAGGGCCCACTTTCCAAAAAGCTTCTGAGCACTATGCTCATTAGTGAGAACAATGAGAGAGTAAGCAAAGAGTGGGATATTAAGGCTGCAAAGTACAGGGTCAACAATGGATATTGAGTTCTTGTGTTAGTGTGTAGTTATAAGGACTTAGAGCTCAACTAAGATAGTTGTTCAGAAAGAACTTGATAGAGTTCCTTGTTAGATTCTACTAGATACTTATACAAATATTGGATGGTCTATGTGCCTATCTTCCATGATCATATGACCCTTACTAATAACTATACATATCTTACATAAGCTTTCCTATGCTATTTATATCCCTCTTGCATTATACTCCTAGATGTTATCTACTAGGTTAAGAAATGCATGGGAAATAGTCTCCTTCTCTGGGACCATCTCATAACACAAATATTTCCCATATCATTGTCATCTTCTTCTGTCCACTCTCTGAGTCCCAAATTTTCTTGCCCAATTTCTTCTTTCTCCTCTTTTATTGTTTCTATTGTTCTTTGTTCTCTTGCTCTTGCTTCTTCCCATTGTCTCCAATTCCTTTCTAATCTTGCCCAATATTCCTTATCATACCTTTTATCTAACCAACCAAATAGCTTTCTTGCTGTAAATTTCCCTAGTAGTTCTCTTCTAAATGTTCCCTTTTTCCTTTTCTGCCTTCTAATATCTTCCATATCTTGCCAGTATTCCTTCTCAAACTCTTCAACTGCTTCTTTTGTGTTCTCCAGGTTCTCAATCCCTTCCCAAGTATCTGATTCTGCTGTGAACCTCTTCTATTGTACTAGATATTTGTCCTTTCCTCTAACTCACTGCTTGTTTAGTATTCTTTCTACTTCTCATTCTTTTTCTCCTTCTATTATCACTGGAGCTGATTGCTCCTTCCTCTGTCCCTCTACTTGCCCTACATATCTATGTATCCTACTAATGTTTACTACTGGGTGTATCTTAATTATACTAGATAGCTCCAATTTAACTGCATTTACCAATATGATTTTCTTAACTTTATAGAGACCTACAAACCTCTCTGTCAACTTCTCTGTCCTTTTACCAACCATTTTATATTTCAAATCCTTGGTGCTAAGTATCACCAAGTCTCCTACTTTATACTCATCAACCTTTTCTCTTTTTCTATCTACATATTTCTTCATTTTTTCTTGCATCTTTTCTAATACTGCTTTTGCTTCCTTCTGAATTTCTTTCATCTTTGTCACAAATTTCTCTGTACCTTCATACTTCTCCTTCTTCCTTGCTTTGAACTCCATTCTAGGATCTTGCCCATAATTTGCCTTGAAGAGCAACATCTTTGTACTTGAGTGTACCTTATTGTTGTATGCAAACTCTGCTGTTCCTAACCAGTCTGGCCACTGTTCTTGCCTATAGTCAATGAACATTCTTAAGTACTATTCCAACCCCTGGTTAACCCTCTCCATTTGTCTATCTATCTGAGAGTGGAATACTGTTGATATCTTACTTTTAATCCCTAATATTCTATTTAACTCTCTCATTAATTCTGCTGTGGACTATGGTCCTTTATCCAAAATAATACTCTTAGGTAGTCCATGTAATTTTCACACATTGTCCCTGAATAGCCTAGCCAGTCCTTCTGCTGATGTTTTCTCTATAGTAGGAATGAAGTAGACCATTTTTGTTAACCTATCTACCACTACTAAGATTGAGTCGTATTCTTGGGCTAGCAGTAACTTAGTGATAAAGTCTGCTGAAATATGCATCCAAGATCTTTCTGGAATTGAGTTGGGTATTAATTTGCCTGCTGGCTGTTCTGTGTAGTTCTTATTCCTTTGGTAGAAATCATATTCTTTTACATATTACTTCATCTCTCTGGTTACTCCTGGCCACCAAAAGTTTCTAGTAACTAGTTCTACCATCTTCCACTGTCCTCCATGTCCTCCTACTAGCATATCATAGTGTAGCCTAATTATTTCTGCTCTTAACTTATCATCTTTAGGCATATATACCTTCCCTTCTTTATATATGACACTATTTACTTCTCTCCACTCTTTATCTTGCAACATCTTTACTCCAGCTCATTTCATTTCTTCTACTACTCTAACCACTTTATTATCTTTTACTTTTGACTGTCTTACTTTTTCCAGTAAGTCTACTTCTTCTACTATTACTTCTACCTTCTCCATTTTTCTTACTTTCAATCACTCTGGCTTTACCAATGTCTCATCCTTATTGTCCCTTTCTACTCCTATTTCCCAGTCCAGCCTCCTACTCAAGCTATTTGCCTTTTCTATTTTACTCCCTGGAACATGCTTTAACATAAAATTAAATCTTAATAGGTATAATACCCATCTTGCTTGTTTTCTATTCAATTTTTACACCTTTATGAAATATCTGAGATTTTTGTGGTCTTTCCAAATCTCAAACTTTATTGTTGTTTCTTCCAGGAAATGCCTCTATACTTCTAAACATCTGACTACTACTAACATTTCTTTGTCATAAATTTTGTAATTTCTCTCTGTATTACTTTGAGATTTAGAAATGAAAGCAACCAACCTCCATAACTTATTGGAGCACTTTATTGATAGTACTCCTCCAGTAGCATAGTTTAAAGCATCTACTTCTATCCTAAATTCTTTGTCTAAATCTGGGGCTGCCAATACTAATCTAGTTGTAAAAATTCCTTTAAGCTTGTCAAATGCTTTCTGCTACTCCTTTCTCCACTGCCACTTCATATCTTTTCTTATCAACACATTTATTGGCCTTGCTACTTGAGTGAAGTCTTTAATAAACCTTCTATAGCAGTTGGTGAGGTCTAAAAACTTTCTGACTTCTTTCACATTCTTTGGCTCTGGTCAACTTAGTACTCCATCTACCTTTTTTTTCTCCATTTCAATTCCATTGGGTTCTATAATCACTCCCAGGAATTCAATTTTTTGTACCTTTAATATACACTTTTTTGGCTTGACATACAAGTCATTCTCTTCTAGCCTCTTTAGTACTTCTTCAACAATCTTATTATGTCTTTCTTCTGTTTCTGTTCTCATTAGTATATCATCCACAAAAGCTGCTACTTTTTCTTTGTTAATTATGTCTCTCAGAATTTCATTCATTATTGCCTGGAATGTAGCTGGCAAATTTGTTATTCCAAAGAATATAACTGTTAGCTCAAAGAACCCTATATAGGTTGTAAATGCTCTCTTTCACTCATCCTCTTCTTTAATTCTCATATTGTTGAACCTCCACCAAAGATCTATTTTAGTAAATACTTGTTTGCTCCTCATTTTGTCTATTAAGTCTATAATCAGCAGAAGTGGGTAGTTATTCTTCACTGTCTAGTTGTTCAGGTTATAATAGTACATTACCATCCTCTTTTCTCCATCTTTCTTGCTCACAAAAAAAAACTGGTGACATCTAAGGGGACTTTGATGGTCTGATGTACCTCTTTCTTAACTGATCCTCTATGAAATTCTGAACTTCTTCCCTTCTATTTTTAGATAAAGGGTAGATCTTTCCTTTTCTAGGTTTGAATGTCTCCTTGAGATCTATGGCATGATCCCAGATTTTCCTTGTTAGCATCCTTTCTGACTCTACTTTCCCAAGTACTTTTCTTCACTTTAAAAATTTCTGCAGCACTATTTCTTTAATTTTTCTATGGTCCACTTCAACTTCTTCTCTTCTCCAATTCTCTTTATTATCTACTGTCTATCTCACAATCTTTTCCTCTTCTAGGTGTCACAAACTTCATTTAGACCATAACTCTGGGAATACTTGACTGATTTTAACAATCTAAATGGCTACCAAAATGTTATGAGAGCCCCAAAAAGGAAATAAGTTCCCACACATTCAAGCACTTAATTGTACAAAGGGGTTAAGATATAAATAGCATGGGAACTTAGGTAATCAGATCACATAACAAGGTCAAGCAATCATAGAACATTCTGGAAGAACATGTGACCATGGACTAATAGTAGTATAGCCACTGTAAGAATAGTATGAGTAGTAGTCCAATCCAACGAAGAACCCTATTGAGTTCTTCTTGAACATCTATCCAGGGCAATCACTAAGAGCATTCACTGCCTATTGATAACATAAGAACTTAATACCCAATGGTGACCTCATACCTCACGGCCTCACCACCCACTTACTCTCTTATCTCCCTTGCTAGTGAGCACAGTGCTCACAGGCATCTTGGATAGTGGGCCCTAGCTATAAAGGGGACTTCACTGTCAGTTAAAGACAGTAGGTAGACAGCCTGGACAAAGCTCATGTCTCTGCCTGAGACCTAACCTCCATACTGAGTAGGCTTGTATTTAGTTTCTTTACTATCAGCTCCATGCTACTGGTCCATTGTGATTAGTCTATGCAGGGGAACAACAGTAACCTCTTAAAGGCCCGTCTAGCTTAGGGATTCCCTTCTTAGGATAGTATTGTTTCATTCTTCTTAGTCAGTAGTCAGCCATAAGTACAGACAAAGAAGATTGTTCATTCTCCTATGAGGAATTATTGTCATCACCATTACCATTACATATGTCTCGCCCTTTAGTGCCCACCCCCCTCCAAACCAGAGAGAAGCAACTCCTCACCATGATTGCAACCCTGCAGCAGCAGGTCAATACTATGTTCCTTCAGCAACAGGAGAGCAGAGTAGAGGTTGCAAGACCTCAAGTTTTCAGTAGGAAGATAGAAGAGGTGAGCATATTTGTTTATATGGCTTGCCTATACATTAGAATAAAGATGACAGAAGAGGTAGCAGTGACCCAGGTGGCCTGGGTATTGTCATATATACAGGGAGGAATAGTAGAGGCATGGAAGGATAACTTGCTAGATGAGCTAGCCAAGGAAGAGTCAGAAGTAGAATCGTAGAGCAGCTATTTACAAAAATAAAGAACAACTTTGGGAAGACATCAGAGGAAGAAAGGAAAATAGAACAGCTGAGAACAATTGAGCAAGAAGGGAGAACCTGCAATGAATATATGCAGAAATTCAAAAAGGTTACCAGAGGGAGCAGCTATGAGGGAAGATCCCTCATTGAAGAATTTAAAAGAGGGTTAAATGGAAGTATTAGAAGGAAGCTGGCAGAAGCAGAAGAGCCACTGACCACCATTGGAAAGTGGTAGGAAAGAGTGGTGAGACTAGATAGAAATCAGAGGCAAAGCAGAATAGAAGAAAGGATATTGGGGAGGAATGTGGCATGCCTAGGGGGAAATGCGCAGCCTAGAGGGGAAGGATCATATGGAGGAAGAGAGGGGCAAATAACATAGAGAATAGGAGGAGAGTACAAAGAAGGAGGAGGAAATATGTTCAATAGAGAGGAAACTCAAATGGGTCCAAGGAGAGACCCAAATGCAATGGATATAGATAGAGGAGGAGAAGGGAACAGGATATGCTATATATATGGGAAATGGGGCCATATGGCCAAAAAATGTTGGGAAAGGCATAAAGAAAGGGTAGTAGAAATGCCATAGGAGTCAGCAAAAGAAAATGGAGGACAGTGAGCTCTCGGCTGGCCTCCAATAACCTATACAGTGTATTGCACCCAGAAAAGCTGGGAAATAAATTCAATTGCACCAATACAACTGAGAAAGTAAGAGATGTACGGTGCACTCTATGGCCACTAAGAGAAGTCTGGATAAAGGTGGGACTAGAGAAGCTGGAAAACCACAAAGGGGTAGCAGTAAGGGCATTGCTGGATAGCGGGGCAATAGGTCTATTCATGGATATGACCTTTGCCCAAGAAAAGGGGTTTAAAATGGAGAAGCTAAAGAAACCCCTATTGGTTAGAAATGTGGATGGAACAGTAAATGTGGGGGGAGCCATAATGTGCCAGGTAGAGTGCAATATGTTCTTCAAGGGACATGTGGAGAGGGCAAGAATAGATGTATGTAATTTAGGGAAAACAGAGGTAGTACTAGGAATGCTGTAGCTAGCAGCCCATAACCCAGAG
The DNA here is from genome assembly GCA_019327925.1 of Leucocoprinus sp. KB1807203. Classification (NCBI taxonomy): domain Eukaryota; kingdom Fungi; phylum Basidiomycota; class Agaricomycetes; order Agaricales; family Agaricaceae; genus Leucocoprinus; species Leucocoprinus sp. KB1807203. The sequence continues at coordinate 16,857 of JAHTMQ010000438.1, forward strand.
ATAGATTGGGAAAGAGGGGAAGTAAAAATGACATATTGTCCACCTATATGTGGAAAGAGAAAGCAAGAAGGAAAGAAGAAGGAAGTAAAGAAAGTGGAGAAGGACGAGGATGAAGAAATGTTGAGAAGATTAGTACCCAAAAGGTTTTGGAAGTGGGAGAAGATATTCAGAAAAAAGAAGTTGGAAAGAATGCCAGTGTGAAAGACCTGGAACTATGCCATAGAGTTGAAAGAAGAATTCATGCTAAAAAAGGGAAAGGTGTACTTATGGTTGAGAGAAGAAAGGAAAGAAGTACAAGCATTTGTGGAGGATCAGTTGAGAAAAGGATACATCCGACCTTCCAAGTCACCCTAAATGTCACCAGTACACTTTGTGGCAAAAAAGAATGGCATACAAAGAATAGTGCAGGACTATCGACATATAAACCAGTAGACAATAAAGAATGGGTATCCCTTACCCCTTATTGCAGACATATTGGATGGTGTAGGAAAGAAAAAGGTGTTTACAAAGCTGGACCTGAGGTGGGGATACAGTAACGTCAGGATCAAAGAGGGAGATGAATGGAAGGCAGTGTTCACAACGCATATTGGAGCTTATGAGCCCACAGTTATGTATTTTGGGTTAACAAACTCCTCCACTACCTTCCAGACAATAATGAATGACCTGTTCAGAGATCTCATAAACCAAGGAGATACAGTGACATTCATCAATGATATCCTGGTAGTCACAGATACCAAAGAAGGACATAATGAATTAGTAGAAGAGGTACTAAAAAGGTTGGAAAAGAATGACCTATTTGTGAAACCAGAAAAGTGTAAATGGAAAGTAAGAGAGGTAGAATTTCTGGGAGTAGTAATTGGTCCAAGGGGAGTAGAAATGCAGAAGGAGAAAGTGGAGGGAGTACTGAACTGGCCAGCATCCAGAAGCATCAAAGAAGTACAAAAGTTCTTAGGTCTTGCCAACTATTACAGGAGGTTTATAAAAAACTTTGCTAGGACAGCAGCACTGCTACATATACTGGTCAGAAAGGAGCAGAAATGGAAATGGGAAAAGGAACAGGAGAAGACATTTGAAAGACTTAAGGCAGTATTCACCACAAAACCTGTCTTAGCAATTCCAGATATCAATAGGGAAATGAGAGTAGAAGCAGATGCCTCAGACTATGCAACAGAGGGAGTGTTGTCAACAAAGTGTAAGGATAGGAAGTAGAGACCAGTGGCCTTTATCTCTAAATTGTTGAATGCCATGGAGTGAAATTACGAAATTCACGATAAGGAGATGCTAGCAGTTATTAGATGTCTAGAGGCATGGAGGTACTATCTGGAGGGAGCGAAACTTGAATTTGAAATCTGGACAGACCATAAGAACCTCCAGTATTTTATGATGAGCCAAAAATTAAACCATAGACAAGCAAGATAGGCTCTATACCTACCATGATTTAATTTTGCACTAAAATACATTCCAGAGAAGAGCATGGGGAAGGCAGACAGATTAAACAGGAGACCAGACTGGCAGAAGGGAGTGGAAAAGGACAACAAGGATCAGAAATTGATAAAGCCAGAATAGATTAGGGAAGCAGAAATGATAATAGAGGAAGAGAACCTAAAGGAAAAAATCAAAAAGGCATAGGAAGAGAACAAAAAGGTAGTAAAAGCAGTAGAAGAGTTAAAGAGGGTGGGAATAAAAATGTTGAAAGATGAAAAATGGAAAATAGAAGATGGAATAGTAATGAAGGAAGGAAGGATATATGTGCCAAAAGAAGAACTCAGGGGGGAGATAATACAATTGCACTATGACACCCCAGTAGGGGGGCATGGAGGGAAATAGAAGATGACAGAGTTGGTCGCCAGGAATAATGAAAGAGGTGGGAAGATATATGGATAGATGCAATGCATGCCAAAGATACAAGAATCGAAGTGAAGCACTAGTAGGAAAGCTGATGCCCAATGCAATTCCAGAAAAACCATGGAGCCATATCTCAGCAGACTTCATCACCAAACTGCCATTAGCTCAGGGATATAACGCTATCCTAGTAGTATGTGACTACTTTAGCAAAATGGCGTATTTTATAGCAACAACAGAAAAAACATCAGCAGAGGGACTTGCAAAGCTGTTTTGAGATCATGTATGGAAGTTACATGGACTTCCAGAAAGCATCATATTGGATAGGGAGTGCAGTTTGCAGTGGGAATGATGAGAGAATTAAATAACTTGTTGGAAATCCAGACAAAACTCTCAACAGCCTATTACTCTCAAACAGATGGGCAGACAGAAAGGATAAACCAGGAGTTAGAGCAATATCTGAGGGTCTTTATTGACCATAGACAAGAGCAGTGGCTAGATTGGTTAGGAATGGTAGAATTTGCATACAATAACAAAATTTATGCAGCAACAAAAATATTACCATTCAAAGCAAACTATGGTTAAGATCCAAGAATGGGATTTGAGGGAAGAAGAAAGGGGAAGTATGAAGCAGTAGAAAGATTTGTGGAAAGAATAAAGAAAATCCAGGAGGAAGCAAAAGCAGTGCTAGAGAAAGTACAGGAGGAAATGAAGAAATTTGCAAACAGAAGGCAAAGGGAGGAAGAGAAATATAAAGTAGGGGACTTAGTACTGCTAAGTACAAAGGACTTGAAATGGCAGATGAAAGGGAGAAGAATAGAGAAGCTAACAGAGCAAATTTTCCTGCTGCTTTGTACTTCCCTTTCTTCTTCCCTCAAATTCCCATCCTTGGGTCTTGACCGTAGTTTGCTTTGAATGGCGATGTTTTTGTAGCCGCATGGATTTTGTTGTTATATGCAAACTCCGCGTCCCTAACCAATCCAGCCACTGCTCTTGTCTATGATCAATGAAGACCCTTAGATATTGCTCTAACTCCTGGTTTATCCTCTCTGTCTGCCCATCTCGTTTGAGGGTGATAGGCTGTTGAGAGCTTTGTCTGGATTCCCAGCAAGTTATTCAGCTCCTTCATCATTTCCACTGCAAACTGCACTCCCCTGTCTGATATGATGCTCTCTGGAAGTCCATGCAATTTCCATACTGGTCCCGAAACAGCTTTGCAAGTCCTTCCGCCGACGTCTTCTCCGTTGTTGCTATAAAATGTGCCATTTTGCTAAAACAGTCGCATACTACTAAGATTGTGTCATATCCCTGGGCTAGTGGCAGTTTGGTGATAAAGTCTGCCAATATGTGGCTCCATGGCTTTTCTGGGATTGCATTGGGCATTAGTTTTCCCGCTGGTGCTTCACTTCGATTCTTGTATCTTTGACACGCATCACATCCATCCACATATCTTCCCACCTCCTTTGTTACTCCTGGCCACCAGTAATTCCTGACAATCAACTCTACATCTTCCACCTCCCCCCATGCCCTCCTACTGGAGTGTCATGGTGTAGTTGTATTATTTCTCTCCTGAGGTCTCCTTCCGGCATGTATATTCTTTCTTCCTTTAATACTATCCCATCCTCGATTTCCCACTCTTCATCTTTCAGCACTTTTATTCTTGCCCTTTTTAACTCCTCTACTGCTTTTACTATCTTCTCATCCCCTTCCTGCACCTTTCTGATTCTTTCTCTTAGGTTTTCTTCCTCCATCAATATTTCTACCCCCCTAATCCACTCTGGTTTTATCAGCTTCTGGTCTTTGTTATCTCTTTCCACCCCCTCCTGCCAGTCTGGTCTTCTGCTTAATCCATCTGCCTTCCCCATGCTCTTCCCTGGAATGTGTTTTAACATGAAATTAAATCGCGATAGGTATAGGGCCCATCTTGCTTGTCTGCGGTTTAATTTTTGACTCATCATAAAATACTGGAGGTTCTTATGGTCTGTCCAGATTTCAAATTCAAGTTTTGCTCCCTCTAAGTAGTGCCTCCATGCTTCTAGGCACCTTATAACTACTAGCATCTCTTTATTGTGAATTTCATAATTTCGCTCTGTGGTATTCAGCGATTTAGAGATGAAGGCCACCAGCCTTCACTTCCTATCTTCACACTTTGTCGACAACACTCCCTCTGTTGCATAGTCTGAGGCATCTGCTTCCACTCTCATTTCCCTATCAATGTCCAGGATGGCCAGAATAGGCTCTATGGTGAACCCTGCCTTAAGTTTTTCAAACACTTCCTCCTGTTCCTTCTCCACTTCCACTTTTGCTCCTTTCTGACTAGCACGTGTAGCGGTGCTGCTATCCTAGCAAAGTCCTTTATGAACCTCCTGTAGTAATTGGTGAGGCCTAGGAATTTTTGTACTTCTTTGACGTTCCTAGGTGCCAGCCAGTTCAGGACTCCTTCTACCTTCTCCTTTTGCATCTCTACTCCTTTTGGACCAATTACTACTCCCAGGAACTCTACTTCTCTTACTTTCCATTTGCATTTCTCTGGTTTCACAAACAGATCGTTCTCTTCCAATCTCCTTAGTACTTCCTCCACCAACTCATCATGTCCCTCTTCCATATCTGTAGCTACTAAAATGTTGTCAATGAAGGTTGCTGTATCCCCTTGGTTTATGAGGTCCCTGAACAGGTCATTTATCATTGCTTGGAAGGTGGCAGGGGAGTTTGTCAACCCAAAATATATGACTGTAGGTTCATATGCTCCAATATATGTTGTGAACGCTGCCTTCCATTCATCTCCTTCCTTGATTCTGACATTATTGTATCCCCATCTCAAATCCAACTTTGTAAACACCTTTCTCTTTCCTACTCCATCCAATATATCTGCAATGAGGGGTAAAGGGTACCCATTTTTTATCGTCCACTGGTTTATGTGTTGATAGTCTTGTACCATTCTCCATGTACCATCCTTTTTCGCCACAAAGTGTACTGGTGATGTCTGGGGTGACTTGGAGGGTTGGATATATCCCTTCCTCAACTGGTCTTCCATAAATGTCTGTACTTCCTCTCTTTCCTCTCTCGATAGTGAGTATACTTTCCCCTTTCTTGGCATAAATCCCTCCTTTAATTCTATGGCATAGTCCCTAGATCTTTTGTACCGGCATCCTTTCCAACTCCTTTTTTCCAAATACTTTCTTCCACTTCCAAAATCTCCTGGGCACCAGCTTTTTTAACACTTCCTTGTCCTTATCCTTTTCTGTCTTTCTTACTTTCTTCTCCTTCACTTCTTGCTTTCTTCTTCCACATATAGGTGGGCAATGCGTCATCTTCACTTCTCCTTTCTTCCAATCTATTTCTGGATTGTGGGCTGCTAGCCACAGCATGTCCAGTATTAACTCTGTCTTCCCTAAGTTGCACACATCCATTCTGGCTCTTTCCATATGTCCCTTAAAGAACATATTGCACTTGACCTGGTGCGTTATAGCCCCCCCCCATATTTGCCATTCCATCCACATTCCTAACTAAGAGGGGTTTTTTCAACTTTTCCATTTTAAACCCCTTTTTCTTTGCAAAGGTCGTATTTATGAACAGACCTGTCGCCCCGCTATCCAACAACGCCTTCACTGCTATTCCTTCATGACTTTCCAACTTCTCTAACCCTACTTTCAACCAGACTTCCCTTAATGGTTGTAGTGTGCATTGTATGTCTCTTACTCTCTCAGTTGTATTGATGGAGTTCAATTTATTGCCCAGTTTTTCTGGGTGCAATACACTGTATACATTATTGGAGGCCAGCCAAGAGCTCACTATCCTCCATTTTCTTTTGCTGACTCCTGCAGTGTTTCTACTACTCTTCCTCTATGTCTTTCCCAGCAGTTTTTGGCTATGTGGCCCCACTTTCTACACACATAGCACATCCTATCTCCTCCCCTTCCTCTGTCCACATCCATTGCGTTGGGGTCTCTCCTTGGACCTATTTGAGCTCCTCCTCTGTTAGACGTATTTCCTCCTCCTCCTCCTCTGTACCCTTCTCCTGTTCTCCACATTATTTGTTCCCCCTCTTCCCCCATATGATCTTCCTTCTCTTGGCTGCGCATTTTCTCCTGGGCACACTGTATTCCTCCCCAATACTCTCTCTTCTGCCCTGCTCTGCCTTTGGTTTCTATCTAGTCTCACCGCTCTTTTCTGCCACTCTCCAATGGTAGTTGGTGGTTCTTCTGCTTCAGCCAACTTTCTTCTGATGGCCCTGTTCAATCCTCATTTAAATTCTTCAATGAGGGATCTTCCCTCATAGCCACTCCCCCTGGCGACCTTTTTGAATTCCTGCACATATTTGTCGCAGGTCCTCCCCCCTTGTTCAATTGTCCTCAGCTGCTCTATCTTCCTTTCTTCCTCTGATGTCTCTCCAAAGTCATTCCTTATCTTTGTGAACAACTGCTCTGCTGACTCTACCTCTGATTCTCCTTTTGCCAATTTATCCAATAAATTATCCTTCCATGCCTCTGCTATTCCCCCCTTGCACATACGATAATACCCAGGCCACCTGGGTTACTGCTATCTCTTCCATCATCTTCATTCTGATATATAATCAAGCTGTGTTCACAAATACGCTTACCTTCTCCATCTTTCCACTAAAGACTTGAGGCCTTGCAACCTCCACTCTGCTCCCTTGCTGCTGGAGGAGCATGGTATTGACCTGCTGTTGCAGGGTTGTAATCATGGTGAGGAGTTGTTCCTCTCTGGTTTGGCGGAGGGTGGATGCTGAGGGAGTTTCCCCCTGTTGTTGTTGCCGAGACATGTTGTAGGGTAGTGGTGGTGGTGATGGTGATGGTGATGGGGGGGTTGATGATTTGTACTCTGATGATTCCTGATCCAGGGTTGCTAACTAAGGCCTATGTCCAACAGGGCGCACAATCTTCACCTGTCTGGACTTCTATTGCCTTACCAACTACTGCCCCAATCAAATTTGGTATACAATTGCCCCTAAGAAGAGGACCCCTAAGCTAAGTGGCTTCCTAAGGAATAACCACTAATCTCCTATGTATACCATCCACAATAGAACGTAGCACAGAGTTTATATCAAAAAGAGGGTAATGAACAATATCCAATTGCAAGGTCAGGACTTGAACAAGATACTTGGACTTAGTACCCAGTCTCCTCCCTCAGTCCCTAACTGACTGAGAAGTCCCCTTTACAGCTAGGGCCCACTATCCAAGATGCTTGTGAGCGCTGTGCCCACTAGCGAGGAAGGTAAGAGAGTAAGTAGTGGTAGGGGAAATCACTCATGGGGCTGGTATGAAGCCAACTGCTCCTTTAAGTGATTTTGAGCAGGGTTCAAGGTAAACAGTGCTCGGATGTGATATCGAGTTCTTCATTGGATTGTAGCCCTACTTATACTACTACTACAGTGGCTGTACCCTAGAGTCCCGTGATCACATGTTCTTTCTAGAATATTCTATGATCACCTGACCTTGTCACGTGATTTGACTTACTGAGTCCCCACCCTATTTATATCCTTACTCCATTGTATGCTTTGAGGTTTTGGATTAAGTGTTCAAATGCATGGGAAACCTTTTCCTGTTTGGGGCTCTCATAACAAAGAGGATGGTTATAGACTATCGTAGTCTAAACAAACAAACTATAAAGAACAACTACCCATTACCATTAATAACAGACTTGATTGATAATATGGGGGATAAAAGAGTATTTACAAAGATAGACTTGTGGTGGGGTTTTAACAATATAAGGATAAAGGAAGGGAATAAGTAGAAGGGAGTGTTTACAATACATGTAGAATTGTTTGAACCAACTGTGATGTTTTTTGGGATGACAAACTCACCGGCCACATTTCAAGCAATGATGAATAAGATCCTGAGGGACCCAGTAAACAAGGGCAAGGTCACTGCATTTGTAGATGATGTGTTGGTAGGAACTAAAACAGAGGAAGTACTGAGGAGGCTGGAGAAGAATGATCTTTATGTAAAGCCAGAAAAGTGTATGTGGAAAGTGAGGAAGATTGGGTTCCTTGGGGTTGTTATAGGACCCAATGGGATAGAGATGGAGAAGGAGAAAGTAGATGGAGTACTGAGTTAGCCAGAGCTGAAAAATATAAAAGATGTTAGGAAGTTCTTAGGCCTTGCAAATTACTACAGGAGGTTTACCAAGGACTTTGCTTGAGTAGCAAGACCAATGAATGTGCTAATGAAAAAGGATGTTAAGTGGCAGTAGAGAAGTGAGCAGCAGCAAGTATTTGACAAGCTCAAAAGGATCTTTACAACAAGACTAGCATTGGTAGTCCTAGATTTGAACAAGAAATTTAGGATAGAAGCAGACACTTCAAATTATACAACTGGAAGAGTACTCTCAATGAAGTGCTCAGATGATTTGTGGAGACCAGTGGCTTTTATCTCAAAATCTCTAAGCAACACTGAGAGAAACTATAAGATACACGATAAGAAAATGTTAGCTGTAGTTAGGTGCTTGGAAGTGTAGAGGCACTTCTTGGAAGAAACTACGACCAAGTTTGAGGTTTGGACAGATCACAAAAATCTTGAATACTTTATGAAGGTGCAAAAGTTAAATAGAAGACAAGCTAAATAGGCTCTATATCTGTCTAGATTCAACTTTATGCTGAAACATGTTCTGGGAAGTAAGACAGAGAAGGTAGATAGCTTGAGTAGAAGGCCAGACTGGAAAGTTAGAGTGGAAAGAGATAATAAAGATAAAACTTTTGTAAAGCCTGAGTGGCTAGAAGTCAGGAAAACAGAGAAGATAGAAATTATTGTAAAAAGAGTTGATCTACTAGAAAAAGTAAAATAGCCAAAGGTAAAAGAGAATGAAGTGGTAAAAACTGTCAAAGAAATGAAGTGGACAGAAGTAAAAATATTGAGAGATGAAGAGTGAAAAGAAGTAGATGGCATGATGTATAAAGAGAGAAAGGTATATGTATCTAAAGATGATATATTGAGAGTGAAAATAATTAGGCTACACCATGATACACCAGTAGGAGGACATGGAGGACAGTAGAAGATAGTGGAACTAGTCATTAGGAACTTCTGGTGGCCAGGAGTAACAAAGGAAGTAAAGCAATACATAGAAGAGTACAATTCCTGCCAAAGGAACAAAAACCACACAAAGCAACTGGTTGGCAAATTAATGCCTAACTCAATACCTAAGAAATCTTGGACATATATTTTAGCAGATTTTATTACAAAATTGCCATTAGCCCAGGGTTATAACTCTATTCTAGTAGTAGTGGATCAATTGACAAAAATAGTATACTTTATTCCAACTACAGAGAAGACATCAGCAGAAGGCTTAGCCAGACTGTTCAGAGATAATGTATGGAAGTTACATGGTCTACCTGAAAGTATCATATCTGTAAGAACTTAGACTGAGACATCTTAGAACTACTCCTAGTTTGAGTTGACAAGGAAAACTCAATGGAGTTCTCATTTGATTGTGGTATACTACTTATACACTTCTTGTGTTTACTTCTATTTATAAACTCCTGTACATCTCTTCTTGGTCATTCTATCTCATGCATCTACCAATTTCCTAATTAAAATAAAATAAAATAAAATAAAAAATAAATAATGACTTAGCCATTTTTGGCTATGTCATGACACTACCCCTCTCTCAAGGTTCCTTGTCCTGAGGATTTTTATAATTTGTAGTATGGGTTGCAGATATTCCCTATTTTGTCATCATCTTCTTCTGTCCACTCCTTGAGCCCTGAACCTTCTTGCTCAATTTTTTCTTCTTTCTCTTTTATTGTTTCCATAGTTCTTTGTCCTCTCGTTCATCCTTCTTTCTATCATTTCCAATTTCTTTCCAGTCTTCCCCAATATTCCTCATCATATCATTTGTCTGACCACCTAAATAGCTTTTTTGCTGTGAATTGTCCTGGCAGTTCTCCCCTTCTAAATGTTTCTTCCTCTCTCTCTTGTCATCTTACATCTTCTATGTTTCTTCTGTATTCCTTTTCATATTTCTCTATTGCTTCCTTTGCATTCTCCAGGTTCTCCTTTCCTTCCCAGGTATCTGATTCTGCTATAAATCCCTTCCACCATACCAGGTACTTATCCTTCTCTCTAATCTGTTGCTTATTTAATATCTTCTTGACTTTCCATTTCTCTTCTCCTTTAATTATGACTAGAGCCAGTTGCTCCTTCTTCTGCTCCTTGACTTGCCCTATGTATCTATGTATCCTACTAACATTTACTACTAGATGTATCCTAATTGTGCTAGGTAGTTCCAATTTGACTGCATTTGCTGATACAATCTTTTTTACTTTATAAGGGCCAATGAACCTCTCCATCAACTTTTCTGTCCTTCTACCAGCCATTTGATATTTTAGATCCTTAGTGCTTAGCATTACCAAGTCTCCTACTCTATGCTTGTTGACTTCTCCTCTCTTTCTATCTGCATATTTCTTCATTTCCTCTTGTGCTTTTCCCAGTGCTGCTTTTGCTTCCTCCTGGATCTCTTTCATTTTTGTCATGAATTTCTCTGCTCCTTTGTATTTCCCTTTCCTTCTCATCTCAAACCCCATTCTAGGATCTTGTCTGTAATTTGCCTTGAAAGGTGACACTTTAGTACTTGAGTGTGCTTTGTTATTGTAAGTGAACTCTGCCATTCCTAACCAGTCAGGCCACTGCTCCTGTCTGTGGTCAATAAACATCCTTAAGACTGTTCTAGTTCTTGGTTAACCCTCTCCATCTGTCTATCGGTCTGAGGGTGGAACACTGTCAACAATTTACTCTTCATCCCCAACATCCTATTCAACTCCCTCATTAATCCTGCCACAAATTGGGGTCCCCTATCTGATATGATACTTTCTGGTAGACCATGTAACTTCCATACATTATCCCTAAACAGCTTGGCTAATCCTTCCGCTGACGTCTCCTCTATAGTTGGAATAAAGTGTACCATTTTTGTTAATTGGTCCACTACTACTAGGATAGAGTCGTATCCTTGAGCTAAAGGCAGTTTAGTAATAAAGTCTGCTGATATATATGTCCAAGGTTTTTCTGGAATTGAATTTGGCATCAGCTTGCCTGCTGGCTGCTCTATGTAGTTTTTATTCCTCTAGCAAGAGTCATAACCTTCCATATATTGCTTTACTTCCTTTGTTACTCCTGGCCACCAGAAATTTCTTGTGACCAGCTCTACCATCTTCCATTGTCCTCCATGTCCTCCTATAGGCATATTATAGTATAGCCTTGTCACAAACTTCATTTGGACCATAACTCCAGAAATACTTGACCGATTTTGACAATCTAAATGGCCACCAAAAGCCCTTAAGAAGGCCTTTCAAACAGTACCAAAAACATCTCAAAGCAATCAGTATTCACCAAGTTATCAGCAGATCAGTCAGTGATCACCAAGTCACCAGACACTAAATTGCTGATATCTCAGGAACCGCTTAATGTAATCATTCAATTCAATGACCATCGTGAAGCTCTCTTCAATGCGCTTCTTTCGGCTATAAATAGATCCAGAGGTGATAAGATCCCATGGAGATACAAGGTCCTCAATGTTTGCACATGACAACTGATCTTTACTCATAGATTATCATCTGTCCTTGAATAGAACAAAGGACTGCCCTAAGATGGTTAGGTTATCTCTATTTCAAGAACAATAGCACTCCTATATGTAGAACAATAGGTAGTGATCATGTGGTAGGCTGTTCTAGTGCACAGACCACCACAATCATGTATTTAAGAACTGTATGTCTGAGGATAAACCTCAGACTTAACAACATCTTTTGCTGCTTGTCTAACTTTGCTTTTTTGAACACTTTGATTATCAAATCAAGCAATCACAAATCAGTAAGTGGCCATTTGTGATAATGTCCCAGAGAGTAAAATGGAAAAGGCAGATAGCTTGAGTAGGAGGCTGGACTGGGAGGTAGGAGTAGAAAGGGACAATGAGGATGAGACATTAGTAAAGCCAGAATAGTTGGAAGTGAGAAAAACAGAGAGAGTAGAAGTAATAGTAAAAGGAGTAAACTTACTAGAAAAAGTAAGACAGTCAAAAGTAAAAGACAACAAAGTAGTCAGAGCAATAGAAGAAATAAAATAAGCTGGAGTAAAGATGTTACAAAATAAAGAATAGAAAGAAGTAGATAACATTATGTATAAAGAAGGAAAAGTGTATGTATCTAAAGACAATATATTGAGAGCAGAGATAATTAGGTTACATCATAACATGCCAGTAGGAGAACATGGAGGACAGTGGAAAATGGTAGAACTGGTTACCAGGAACTTTTGGTAGCCAGGAGTAACCAAGAAGGTAAAGCAATATGTGGAAGAATATGATTCCTGCCAAAGGAATAAGAACTGCACAGAACAGCCAGTAGGCAAGTTAATACCCAATTCAATTCCAGAAAGACCTTGGATACACATTTCAACAGACTTTATCACTAAGTTGCTGCTAGCCCAGAAATACAACTCAATCTTAATAGTGGTAGATGGGTTAACAAAAATGGTCCACTTCATTCCTACTACAGAGAAAATGTTAGCAGAAGGACTGGCTAGGCTATTTAGAGACAATGTGTGGAAATTGCATGGACTACCCAAGACTATCATTTTGGATCGAGGACTACAGTTCACAGCAGAATTAATGAGAGAGCTGAATAGGATGTTGGGGATCAAAAACAAGATGTTAATGGTATTCCACCCTCAAATAGATGGACAAACAGAAAGGGCTAATTAGGAGTTAGGACAGTACTTAAGAATGTTCATTGACCATAGGCAAGAACAGTGGCTAGACTGGTTAGGAATAGTAGAGTTCACATACAACAATAAAGCACACTCAAGTATAAAGATATTGCCCTTCAAAGCAAATTATAGGCAAGATCCTAGAATGGAGTTCAAAGTGAGGAAGAAGGGGAAGTACAAAGGTGCAGAGAAATTTGTGACAAAGATGAAAGAAATTCAGGAGAAAGCAAAAGCTATACTAGGTAAGGTGCAAGAAGAATGAAGAAATATGCAGATAGAAAAAGAAAAGAGGTCAATGAGTATAAAGTAAAAGACTTGGTGATGCTTAGTACCAAGGATTTGAAATATCAATGGTTGGTAAAAGAACAGAGAAGTTGACAGAGAGGTTCATAGGTCCCTATAAAGTTAAGAAAATTGTATTGGTAAATGCAGTTGAATTGGAGCTACCTAGTACAATTAAGATACATCCAGTAGTAAATGTCAGTAGGATATATAGATACATAGGGAAAGTAGAGGGACAGAGGAAGGAGCAACCAGCTCCAGTGATAATAGAAGAAGAGGAAGAATAGGAAGTAGAAAGAATACTAAACAAGTGGCAAGTTAGAAGAAAGGACAAATATCTAGTATAGTAGAAGGGGTCTATAGCAGAATCAGATACTTGGGAAGGGATCAAGAATCTGGAGAATGCAAAAGAAGCAGTTGAAGAGTTTAAGAAGGAATACCAGTAAGATATAGAAGATGTTAGAAGACAGAAAAGAAAAGAGGAAACATCCAGGAGGGGAGAACTGCCAGGGCAATTTGCAGCAAGAAAGCTATTTTTGGTTGGTCAGATAAAAGATATGATGAGGAATATTGGGCAAGGTTAGAAAGAAATTGGAGACAATAGAAAGGAGAAAGGGTAAGGGAATAAAGAATAATGGAAATAATAAAAGAAGAGGAAGAAGAAATTGGGCAAGAGAATTCAGGACTCAGAGAGACAGAAGAAGATGATGATGAAATGGGGAACATTTGTGACCCCTACTATGAGTTGTGAAAATTCTCAGGACAAGGAATCTTGAGAGGGGGGTGGTGTCATGACATAACCAAAATGGCCAAGTCATTATTTATATTTCTTTTCTTCTTTTTCATTTAATTAAATAATTGGTGGATGCATGAGAGGGAATGACTCAAAAGAGATGCATGCATGGGAGTTTATAAATAGAAGTAAATACAGGAATGTGTATAAGTAGTGTACAGCAATTGAATAAGAACTCTATCAAGTTCTCCTTGTCAACTTGGACTAGGAGTGGAACCAAGTCATCTCAGCTACATTCTTACAGGACTACAGGATGCTGCTGTGCATGATAGGCATGATAGAGAAGATGCTAGGCCTTTGGGATGCAAACTCATTCTTCTCTCTTCTCATATAGGGAGTCCTAGGTTTATGACTCAGTTGTTCTAGGATGCCATGGCCATTTGGAAACTTCACCTGTCAGTGTTTCTGAACCTTCTGTGACTGCCTGCCCTGTATCATCACCCAAAACATGGACAGACCCACAAAAGGCTCCAAAGTTTGATTTGTTGCTACTTCTTCTCTCGCTTGAACACGTAGGTAAGTTGGTTTGTCATTCAGGTAGCGTGGTTGCAGTCTCATGTTCTGACTTATGACTGTTATTATCACTCTGTCCCGCGGTCGTTTGAATGAAATAGATAATCATGTCTCACATATCTTTGAAAATGAAATGTCACACAGGTGAAAGGTTAAATGTAGTAGGTCTCCGGTTGGCTGTGCTAGAACGTATGATCCCCCACTGCTTATTTTCTATTTCAAAGCGGGCGTTTATTGCATACTCACGAATACCATTTGTTGTCTCCCCAACAGTCAACAGGAGTCTAATAACAAGTTCAAACCTCGACGACCCTAGTCATTGAATATATGCCACATAAAAATCCTCTGATGAAGCTTAGATCCTGCCTCTTCAATCGCTCCAATCTCCTCTTTGCCCAGATCGGGAACATGCTCCGTATCTAAAAATCAATCCGTGCCATCTTTGCCGAAGTCCTACTTTGAATGCCAATCATCAGGCATTAACCAGATATGCAGATGACACACACTATCACTATTGCTCCCTTCTGCAATATCCACTTTGATAGAACCTGGCCTTGAGGAACGGGAGTGCCGCGCGCCTGTTCGAGTTGAGCTCGAATACTGGGCAGAATACCCTTCAGTGGACCATTTGGAATACGAGCAAGGGAGTCGCGCCGCCATAGGACGCGATTTTGATTCTATGCTTTTCGGAAGATTCAACGATGGGTTATGCAGCCTTCCAAACATGTGGATGCAACTCGATCTAATACGATATCACAGGACAGTCTTTGCCGGTTTGATGATCTCTACAAACCTGGTTCACTAAAGGCATAATCTTCGTACCGGGAAGGATCTCCTACTTTAAAGTTGGACACTTCAATAGATTTGGCAAGCCCTTCACCTTTCACCCGTTCCATTTGTGTCCATATCTCCTTCAGTCAACTCTCCTTTTGGTGTGGAGTAGGATAACGGATAAGGAAAAGGTCGACGTAAGTCAATGTGTCTTCGTTTTTATACATCTGGGCACCATCCAGGTGAGTAACACCAGCCTCGATAGCCTGGAAAAATAATTGGGTAACATCCTGGTGGTGTAATGCAGTCAGTACCAGTGCCGAATCCCAGGAATTTGGTTGCCGTCGTTGAGAATAATGAGACATAACTGGAGATGATGTGGGTTAACATTTGACAGGCACGCTGACACCTGTTGATTAGTTGATAGCTATTTGTCTGCCGTATATGTGCGTGTCTATACTGACGCTCAGGAACTAGGGTCACATCCAAAACCTAGAGGTAGATATTTTGAAAATTCATTGATGTCATATTCTATTTTCAAAGATATGCGATACATAAATATCTATGTTATTCAAATGACCGTTGGATATGATGATAATAATAGTTAGAATGGGACTTTGTAACTATGTTACTTATAAATGTATGTGGTCAAGCGAGAGAAGACTGAAGGAAAAGGTATCGCATGGTAGCAACAAATCAAACTTTGATGAATAGCGATTGCAAAACCTAAAGGGAACTAAATAGGGACGATCGGGAACAGGGGACAAGGATCATAGAACACCGCGGGGCCATGCAAAACGAGATTGTTGATTGACCAGAAACAGTACAAAAGTATTGAACTTACAGGACCGAAGAAATGGGGGATAAGTATGTTGTCTCGCAATGTCCCATTTGTGAGGATAGTGATTGACATAGAAGATGGTCACAACGACACGCGAATGCCAAAATAAATGAGCAAGAGTGGGTCTTCAAAAATGAAGCAAAAAGCTGGGTACAGGAACAAAGGTCGTAAAAGATTTCGGGGAAAACACTTCATATAGTATCACTCTGGCCAACCACTGCCTTTGCTTTCTTCTGCAGCCCAAAGTCGAGCTTCTGGGAGGTAATCAACACTCATCTCTCAGCTCCTTCGCCCCGTCGCTGAAATTCGCTCTCATCATCGCGTTTTCCAATGACAACCCCTGTCTCCCGAAGGCTCCGTCTCAAACCCTTTGAGGTACTCACATCAACTGTTGGTCCCTTATAAGAGATATTTTCCTTTCGGTGCGTTGGGAAAGAGGACGTAGGTCTGCAAACTATGGCAGGCGAGTAATCTGGGTACTCAATGGGAAGGAGGAGACAAAAGAGGCCGGTTTTCTGATACTCGCGACGCACATCACAGCTGAGAGACAAACAAAAATCAGATGCATCCATATTTACATGAAAAGAGAAAAGCTCACAAAACATGTCATAGTGGGCTCCTCATAATGGGTGTTACCAGGTGTTTGAGAACTTGTGCGGAGAAGGCGAACATGGAGTCATATAGAAAGGGTTATCAGGTAAATGGAAGATGGTTGGGAAATCCGGCGATTTAAAGCCTTTCGTGGACCTGTCTGTGTCTTGGGTGGTGATGCAGCGCGTGGCAGTCGCAGAAGGTTCATGAATGCCAGCAGGTGAGGCTGCCAAAGGCAGTAGTTGAGGCTTGCGATGGGATGGTGGAGGAGGTGTCAACCCATTACTAGTCTCTGAATGTGATTGCTTCAGCCCCCTCCTTGATATCCGAGAGGTATCCCTCATCCAAATCCTTCTGACATACCATCTCCGACTTTGGTTTTGCTAACCAAAATGCTTCTCTGTCATCACTTTTGAGAGACTTCGTCTCCGCTTTACACACAACCGGTGGAATTGGGCATCTTCCTCATCTGCGCTTGAGAGCGCCGGGCCTTGGTTTCCCGAAGCATCGTTTCAGAGTCACAATCACCATGTGAGCATCCTCTCTTGCTTCTCCTGTATGCCCTTGGTGGAGTAGGTAACGAAGCCGTGAAGGCCGAGCGCTTCAGGCCACTTCTGTTGGCGAAGGAAAGATCTCCATTTCCGATTTCAAGGCTAGAAAGAAGTCGACGATGGGAGAGATGGTAGACAAACAGCTATCAACTGATCAGGGACGAATCCTCGAGCGCTGTTCAGACTGATGTTTGATGTATCGGCTACTGCATCCACACTACCAGCTGTTAGGCCGATACAATCCTCTTGTAGCTACAATGGTTTGAAGTCTCAGATATGATCTCTAACAATTAAAGAACCAAGTAGTCAAGACTGGAGTAGATGTTGAGATGAGAGGGAACAGTACCGGGGTCGTACCACGCGTTGGGTCGGACAATGGACTGCACTTGCCGCTTCCAGTCCAATAGATCACTTGAGATTCTCAGACATAGGTCAAATTGGTAACGGTCAAGTTAACACTTTGAGAGTGACAAATAGGTTTTCTGGATGCAAACATCCATCACAGCATATGCGCAGGAACGTCCTTGGATGCTAGAAATGCTGGACCGAGATCCAGACAGAAAGACTTGAGATTAATTATCACAACTAGTGAAACAGTAAGCAAACATACCTGAGATCCAGACAGAAAGACTGGATCTCAGGTTTACATCCCAGCGGTTTAAATACTGTAGACGATGTGTCTGTATTTACTGAATAATGAGAGAGAAACTCGGGGTAACAAGATAGTCGCTAAGTAACAGTAATGAATGATGAAAAAGAGCAGACAAATGAGAAATATAAGCGGAGTAGAGGGCATTAGCGAAAAGATAACGAAGCAAAGAATTCACTCTGTGTAGTCACTTCGGCAATCCACGCATTACTTGTACAAGCAGTAACAGTTGACTCGCTTCCTCAGCACATCACTCTCATCACTTGCTGTGATGCCCATAACATGCTCGTCACATGCGCCCACCCATCCGCATCTTGTCTACCCAACCCTTCTTTTCACGTTCACATTGTCTCTGCTCCTCATGTATCAGACTCTATTTTCAACTCTTTTTCCCATGCAGCATTTTCATGCCACAGCGCAATAGTAATATGTCCATCTATACTATGCAAAGCCCTGCTTTTACCCTCACATAACACACTGATGCCGCAAATGTTGAAGCCTTCTTGGCTGGATAGTATCTGTTAGCGTCTTACAACATTCTAATTTTTCAGATAATGGGCCTGTCATAGCACAAGATTGAGTGGGAGAATCATCCAGAGAAGAAAAATAGAACATGGGAAGAATTCGCTATTGTTGGTTAGTTTGTAACCTGCATTCACACGTTGACATGAATTTAACAACTTCCTGCTCTCATCATTTATTTATCTTGCCACCACCATGTCGATGTTTCCTGATGCTAGAGACTTCATGATCAAGGATAGTAGTTTGATTGCGCAGTCAACTACCAATATCACAAACAACATTACGAACCAATATGGCCGATCTGGTAAGCAGCTTTGTTTTGGCTAATGAAATGTTAGTCAATGCAGTACTAGGAATCGGTATCCTCTATGATGCCTCCGATCCAGGAGCTGTATTTGATTCTCGAGACGACTACGACCATCGCTGCTACCCAGGTACTCGGGAACAGTATATCAGTGACATCACAAATTGGGTGACTGAATCTGCCAACCTACCCTCGTCAATGTACTGGATGAGCGGACCAGCTAGTGTTGGAAAATCGGCCATTGCTCAGACATGTGCTGAGAAACTCAAAGAAACTGGACATCTTGGTACTGCATTTTTCTTCACTGTCAACAAACGCTCTAATCCCTTACGCTTCTTCGCTTTCATCGCTTACCAACTTACTACTGCGCTTCCTGACTATCGTGCCGCTGTTGATGACAGGATCTCCAAGGATAAGAGTCTTGTTGAGAAGAAAATGCCATCACAATTTGGATCGCTGATTGTTGAGCCGATTCGGGACCTAGAGAAGCAGGGAAAGAAAGTACAACCAAAAGCCATCTTCATTGATGGATTGGACGAGTGTGTGGGCAAGGACGCACAAGCAGAAATTATCGAGATAATTGCATCCTCTGTCAGGGAGAAACCTACTCCATTCCATTGGGCCATTTTCAGCTGCACTGAACCTCGCACTGTGTCTGCATTCAAGCAGGACAGCATCGCTTCTGTCACTCATTCTATTGAACTTCCTATCTCTCGAGAGGCAGACGGTGAGATCGAGATGTATCTTTGGGCTGGATTCAAGAACATACTTGATCAGCAAGGCTTTCTACAACTGCTATCATCATGGCCAACTGACAACGATATCCGGACCCTTGTTGATGCAACGGATGGTCTATTTGCTCACCCTGCTGCTGTCCTGTGTCATGTGGCCTATCCACGAGACTCGCAATTCCATGAACGACTGCAGTCCGTTCTCGATGCCCTCTCCGGTGCAGGAGAACAGGCAGCCACATCACCCTTTTCGCAACTCGATGCTCTCTACGTCCACATTATGGAGCACATTCCGGAGCACATTCTCCTATGCGCACAATTCCTTTCCCAACCTTCAGGCAATGTCTTCATGCCCTATTGTATAGGATCTTGGAATATACTTTTAAGGACATCTGTCACCATCTACATACGGTGATTTCATACGAGCCGTCTTTCAACCCTCTTAGCTCACTCGACCCTCGCATCGACCTCACATGACCATATTATGACCAAGGCCAATGGTTCCATCTAGATAGATCCATTATGAACCATTTTCACGGCGTTCATGGAACATTTTGTTTCTACCACAAATCTTTTGATGATTTCCTCTGGGATCCTACTCGCTCTGGTGACTTTTGTGTCAAGACCTCTGCCTTTCGTTCCAAACTCCTTGATCACTGGATTCAAAATCACCATAATTACGCATCAAGCTATGCTATTGACGGTTCAAGCACGTATTTTCTACGTTGTATCTGCCCTAAGCTTACTTGTTATTCCAGACCTCATGTTGGCACCGGGTATCATTGGCTCCTCTACCATACTCTCTTGGCCACATGGAACTGAGTTTGTTGACTCCTGTCTCAAATTGATGTTTTTTTCGCCCTCTCAGTAGCTTGCGTTGACCCAGACACTTGGCCATCTCTTGACGATGTTCCGCTCGCTATATTGCAGCGACTGGCAGATCTTGATTATCGCAAGTCCCTGATAGCAATGCAAAAGTGGTCGGAAATAGATAATTCGTCAAGTCGTGATCTTTTCGACATCTCAGCGATAGTCCGAACATTATCCCACACCATGTTTGATTGTATTGGCACTGAAAACTTTGTTGAATCAGTTCCTGCTAAAATTCTTCAGGTATCTTTCAAATATGATTATCCACAATAAATTCATCCAATCGCTCACCAGTTTGTCAATAGATTGGAGAAAGCAAAGGTCATCTGGCCATATGTTCCTCTCTTTGGATCGGGTCGTACCTCAGCCCTTCTTCACATTCTCTCTCGCAAAAAGTTAGTGAAGAGGAACAGTGGGCTTTATAAAGTTGGACATGGAGAAAAGTCAATTATATGGTACTGGGAGTTTGATGTGGACAAGCAGTATTTCCATGGGTTCAAAACTATTGACTATGCAGCAGCTCAAGAGTTCTACAAGGTGAACAAGTTCACGATGTGGGCAAAAGAAAAGGAAGAAAGCAACGCAGAGGTGGGGGAAAGCAACACAGAGGACAGCCAAGAAGACGGTGAGGGAGGGGAAGATGTCCAGGGATATTCTCATGATCATACTGCTGACCATGAACATGAGGATCAGCGTGAGTCCAAAACGGATGTTCAACGCCAGGATGATGGCCAGAATGATGACGACGGAAATCTCAAAGACAATGACGATCAGCAGGACAATGAGGAGGAGCGAAGAGGGAATCAGGATATTGTTCATCCTTCTTAGACACTAAACTGGCTCCGAACAAAAGGCATTTATGTATCATCCTTTCGGCTCTTATTTTTGGTAGAGTCTTCGACATCTACTTGCAGGACGATATGGGTTTTCCGAACCCTGTTGCAGTGGAATAGATTCATCGAACCGTCCAGTGTTGTGTGTCGTCGGTAAATAGTGTAAACATCTGTGATAGATTTATTTCTTTTCTTCTGTCCCTGCCCATCCAGTTCACTGCTCTCTTATTGTGTATGTAGTAGTCGAATTATTGTTCATGTCGTCAACATAATTGGACAATCCTGTGTCTGTCAAAACAAATATAACAGTACTGAGAATACAAAGTCTATGTGTGTAATATATCATATAGATCTGACATGATTTGAAGTCTCCACTTCACGCGCAGACTCAACCTCACTACTAATTCAAAACTCGTCAGCTCGACATTGCACTTTATTATTTCTGAATACTTTTGATACTTTGCAGATCTTTTGTTATACCATTTTGTTTCTTCAATGTTAATCCATTGTCGATACTGCTTGGTTGATCATAATTGTCTATACCTTGTTGGATCATCCAGGGCATTGTTTGATCAGTCATCATTGTTGGTACCTTGCGAATCATCGATCACTAAAATACCCCTATCCTGATAGGCATCTCATCATTTGAATCAAACTTTGTCTGTTGTGCTATGACTTCCATTGTATTTGCATCACACGCCGGTCAAAAATAAATCATCACTACAGGGCTTTCATTTTTGACAAACACTGACATTTTGATGTCAAATTGATATACTCTTAATCTTAACTAATTTCGTAATTGTATAATCGATGAATGATTTGCAAGGTACTAACAATGATGATTGATCAAACAATGCTTCTGGATGATCCAACAAGGTATCGATGGTGATCAATCAAACAGTATTGATGATGGATTAACATTGAAGAAAAAAAATAGCAACAACGGTATGACACCAAAGTATCAAAAGTATTTAGACAGAATAAGATACGATATCGAGCCAGTAGACTTGAGTGGTGGACAGACCGCATTCAAGTTCATCTGACAGACAATCTTGACCTTTTGGATTTGTTGCCTTTGTTTGATCCATGTTCAAATGGTCACTCGATCCTGTTGTGATGTAAAGGCAATGTAAATCATGCGCGCACCATGCAAAATTTGATTCAAGAAATGAGCTGACTATCAAAACCTAGGGTCAGAAATAAAGTATTTGCATGATCGATGAGAAGACAGTAATTGTAAATAGGGGGCAAGTACGTGTCAATAACCCGACAGCCACTCGTTGCACAGTGATCACCGAAAGTACCAATAGCGATTGATGGTTGATTAAGGTACCAACATTAGTAATCGACCGAGGCTTTATCCCACTGTGATAAGAGGCCTCGACGTTGATACTAACCTCGTCCTGCTGCCCACTGTCATATATCCTATTGATGGTCTTCCCCACGTCGTAAATCTCAAACCCTCTATATCCTATCATGTTGAGGGGACCATGTTTGGGAGCGTCGCAACAACCGCTATGTCCCCTAAACATTTTCTTGATCACCTCACACTTTTTCGGTCTTCCCTAGCTACGAGTACTCCACTGCGTTGGAGTTTTTACATTCTACAACAAATATGTGCATACTTACAATCTGGTATTTAGGTAGTTACTCTGTATCCCTGAGATTCAGTCTTCATCTCTGGATCTCAGGTGCGCATTCTATTCTTCACCTTCTCAATATACTTAGTCTTTGTCTCTGGATCTCAGATCTCAGCTGCATAGCATCTTGAGTGATACACTGCGCTATATATATTCTCCTATAAGTCTTCCCCAAATTACATACATCTATCCAGACTCATTCTATATGTCCTTTGAAGTAGATGTTTACTTCTACTTCATGAGTTACTGATCCTCTACTATTGTCTGTTCCATCTATATTTCTAATTTTTATTGGTCTTGACAGTTTTTCCAGTTTAAAACCTTGTTTATCTGCCAACTACTTACTTATGAACATCCCTATTGCACTACTATCTAGTAGTGCCTTTACAGATGCCCCTTCATGGGTATCTACTTTTTCAAGTCCAATGTTCATCCAGACTTCTCTCAGAGGTCGAAACATTCATCTTAAATCTCTTCCCTCTTCAGTATTTTCTGAAACATTGTTTATGTTATTCAGACTACTAAGTACACTGTATTTATTTTGGGAGGCCAGCCAAGGGACTACTGACTTCTGTTTTCTTTTATTACTTCTTGTGTTTTCTCTTCTTTTACCCTTCTAACATTTCCTCCTTTATACTAATATTTTTTGGCTATGTGGTCTAGTTTACCACAGTTGTAATATTTGATTGGGCCTCTAGCCCCTCCATCTATATCTATTGCATTGGGGTCTTTATCCCTTGCTCTCTGATTCCAAAAGAACCCTTGTCTTTTTGGAGGAGCTTCATTTCTCCTTGGTAGTGGGTGGTTCCTCACCATTTCTCCTTTTTCTTTTCCAAACACCTTCTCTTCTGCCCCACTCTGCCTCCAATTGTGATCTAATTTGATCACTCTTTCTTGCCACTCCCCTATCATTTTGGGTAGGCTCTCTGCTTCTACTAATCTCCTTCTGACTGCTCTATTCAATCTTCTTTTGAATTCCTCTATAAGAGGGTGTTCCTTGTATCCACTTTCTCTAGCTACTTTCTTGAATTCTTGGACATATTTATCACATGTTCTGTTGCTTTGTTCCAGTAATTGTAACTAGTCTACTTTTATCAATTGATTTTTCCAAACTCCTTCCTTATCTTCTCATACAACTCCTCTGCTGTGGAGAACTCTTGTGTCTCCTGTTCCAATTCCTCTAGCAGATTATCTTTCCAAATTTCTGCTACTCCTCCCTACACATATATCAACACCCATCCCACCTTATTTATGTCTGACACCATATCCATCTTCATCCTAATATATAGTCAGCATACATTAATAAAAGGAGTGACCTCCTCTCTTTTGCTACTAAACATTGGTAGTTTTGCTACATCAGCCTTCCATGTCTGCCCATCTATCATCATTGCTACAATTTGTTGTTGTAAGGCTGTGATGGCTATGGCTTGTTGAGCTAGGAGCTGCATTAGCTGCTCCTGGATATTCATAATAGATGTAGGTAGAGCCTGAGACACTGTGTTATCATCCCAAGTTTCTTCTTTGTCTTCTTTAGTTTCAGTGTCTTTTATCTCTTCATTGCTTTCATGATAGCAGCAATCATCTTCCTCATCTTGTCTAATTTTGTAAGTTTATCTGGGTACACAGTTCCCTAGACTGAAACTCTACTGCCTTATTGACTACTGCCCTAATACTAGGGTTATACTATCATCTCACAGAGAGGATCTCTACTCTAAGTGTTCTCTTAAGGAGCAATGCTATTTCTTTGTGTGTACAGATCACAATGGACCTTCAGCACAAGGTTGATACAGAGAAAGATATACAAGTAGACTACAAACAGCACCACCCAATTGCAAGATCAGGTCTTGGATATAATACCTGGGTTTGGTACCACACTACCACTAGCAGTCCCTAACTGACTACCAAGTCTCCTTTAGCCTAGAGCCTGGCTATGGTGATGACTAGTAATTATGATGACCACCAGTCAAGAGTGATGAGAGAGTAAAGGTTTGTGGGATCTTGTAATAAGGAGCCACAGAAAGATAGTTGAGTTGTAGTGACTTAGCCTAAGATGACTTAATCACCCTCCTAGTCCGAGTTGACAAGGAGAACTTGATAGAGTTCCTATTGGATTGTGGTACACTACTTATACATGCCTTGTGTTTACTTCTATTTATAAACTCCCGTGTATCTCTTCTTAATTGTTCTTTCTCATGTGTCCACAAATTAAAAGAAATAAAAGGAAAAGAAAATAAATAATGACTTAGCCATTTTGGCTGTGTCATGACATGAGTTCTAGTGTAGTACAACTATTGGATTGAGCTAACTCTAGAACTGAGCTGTCTTTTATTCAGGGTGAACAAAGAGAACTTGATAGAGTTCCTCTTAGATTTGGGCTACTACTTATACTTTTTACACATGGTCTATGTTACTAACCCTAACCTACTAATAATCTAATGGAATCTACTTGTCACAAACTTCATTCAGACCATAACTCCAGGAATACTTGACCAATTCCGATGATCTAAATGGCCACCAAAAGCTCTTAAGAAGACCTTTCAAACAGTACCAAAAACATCTCAAGGCAATCAGTATTCACTAAGTTATCAGCAAATCAGTTGGTGATCACCAAGTCACCAGTGTTAACACTAAGTTATGAAGACTCAAGGTTTACCCAAGGTGGATGTTCAGAAAGAACTTGATAGAGTTCCTTGTTAGATTCCACTAGGTACTTATACAAATATTAGATAGTCTATGTGCCTATCTCCCACAATCACATGACCCTTACTAAGAACTATCTATATCTTACATAATTCTTCCCATACTATTTATATCTTTCCCATGTTGTATTCTTGGATGTTTCCCATCAAGTTGATGAATGTGTGAGAAACAGTTTCCTTTTTGGTTGTCTCATAACAATCATCTCTTCTACCATCCACTCATTATCAGTCCAGGATTGATAATAATCATAATCCCAATGCAATTCCATAACACTGTCCATGTCTTGGGTAGTGAAGTGACAGAGGTGGTTTGTTGTTTGTAAGTAGTTTGTGAGCACAACAGTGTCCGTCTGTTGTTTGGCTACTGACCTGTAGATTTATGAGATAATATGAAGGTGATGGACTGCTCCTGTATTTCCCTCCCTAATTTCTGTCACAGAAGGCTCTTAAATACCCTGTAGCTACAGTGGCCAAGCCACTACTTTTGTATAGTAGAACAATAAAAATGCTGACAAATAGTTCTGAAACAATAAAACAAAATAATAAGTCCAATTGAAGAAGAGGATGGAGACGAAGACGATAGAAGGGATTTTATTGACAGAGAATTAGTGGAGGAGGGTGCTCGTCGATGGAGTTTATGATGTTAGCGAGCATCTGATCTCTACAGTAGTGATACAGGGCGGGGCAGTCGCAGAAGGTTCAGAAACACCAACAGG
The DNA here is from genome assembly GCA_019327925.1 of Leucocoprinus sp. KB1807203. Classification (NCBI taxonomy): domain Eukaryota; kingdom Fungi; phylum Basidiomycota; class Agaricomycetes; order Agaricales; family Agaricaceae; genus Leucocoprinus; species Leucocoprinus sp. KB1807203. Next base: position 42,714 of record JAHTMQ010000438.1, read on the forward strand.
TGAAGTTGCCAAAGGCCGCAGTTGAGGCTTGCGATGAGCGGGCGCAGTTGTATGTCCTTAGTGGAAAACGGAATCGTGAAGGCTGAGCGCTTGAGGACACTTTGGTTGGCGAGGGAAAGATTTCCATTTCACATGAATGTTGATCGCTACATCAATGCATTGGCTACTACATTCACACTACCAGCTGTGAGGTCGACACACTCCTCCTGTAGCAACGGTCCGAAGTCTCAGATGTGACCTCTGACAATTGAAGAGGCAGTAGTCAGTCACAGTTGACTCGCTTCTTCTTGCTTTCCCCAGGCCATCATTCCCATCACTTGCTGTCATTGTCTTCTGAGCTCATAACATGCTCGTCATATGTGCCCACCCATTCCCAGATTGCAACATCCTGTTGAGCACAAGTTTTTACTTGTTGGATTGGACTGGAAACTCTCATGCACTCGGGACGAAGGGCTTCTTTCCTACTATACGTTGTCTCTGCTGTTCAACACAGGACTCTATTTTCAGCTTTTTTTCATGCGGCATACTGGGTAGATCAAACCGATATCTTCATCTACACAACGCCCTGCTTCTGCCCTCACACAACACTCTCATGCCTATCATTGAAGCCCTCTTGGCTGGACAGTATCCGTTCATGTCCTGTAGCGTTCCCATTTTTCAGATAATGGACGTCTTGTAATGCGAGATTGGGTGGAGAATCATCCGGAGAAGAAAGATCGAACATGGGAAGAATTTGCCGTGGTTGGCCAGTTTGTGACCTGTGCTCATACGAAGCATGAATTTAACAGCCTTCTGTCCTCATCATCTATATATCTCACTACCACCATGTCCATATTTCCCGATGCTAGAGACTTCATTATTAGTAGTTTTACTGGGCAGTCGAATACCACGAACATCATGAACCAATACGGCCGATCTGGTGAGTAGCTTTGTTTTGGCTAATGAAATGCTAGTTAATTCAGTACTAGGCATTGATATCCTTCTTGATGCCTCCGATGAAGGCGCTGCATTCGATTCTCAAGACCATTACGATCGCCGCTGTTTCCCCGGTACTCGGGAACAGTATATCGCTGACATCACGAATTGGGTAACCGAGTCTGTCGACCGACCCTCGTCGATGTACTGGATGAGCGGACCAGCTGGTGTTGGAAAATCGGCCATTGCTCAGACATGTGCCGAGAAACTGAAAGACACTGGACACCTTGGTGCTGCATTTTTCTTCACTGTCGACAAACACTCTAATCCCTCTCGTTTATTCACTACCATCGCTTATCAACTTGCTACTGCGCTCCCCGATTATCGCACATCTATTGATGAGATGATCTCAAAGGACAAGACACTTGTTAAGAAGAAAATGGCATCTCAATTCAGATCGCTGATTGTTGAGCCGCTTCGCGAGATAGGGGAAAAGGGAAAAAGGGTACAACCAAAAGCCATCTTGATTGATGGCTTAGATGAGTGTGCGGACGGAGATGCACAAGCCGAAATTATCGAGATAATTGCATCCTCTGTCAGGGAAGGGTCCACTCCATTCCGTTGGGCTATCTTCAGCCGCGCTGAACCTCGTATTGTATCGACATTCAAGCAGGACCACATCGCCTCTGTCGTTCATTCTGTCGAACTCCCCATCTCTCACGAAGCAGACGACGATATTGAGATGTACCTTCGGGGTGGATTCAAGAACATACTTGATCAGCAAGGCTTTCCACATCTGCTATCATTGTGGCCAACTGATAATGACATTGGGACCCTTGTAGATGCAGCACATGGTCTATTTGCTCACCCTGCTGCTGTTCTCCGTCATGTGGCCTATCCACCAGATTTGCAATTCCGTGAACGACTGCAGTCTGTTCTCGATAGCTGCTCCGGCGCAGGGAAACAGGGATCTACATCAGCCCTTTCGCAACTTGATGTTCTCTATGTCCATATCATGAAACAGATTCCGGAGCACAATCTCCTGTCTGCCCAATTCCTTCTTTCCTATAATCGGGCCAACTGGAATGCTGACATTCGTTGGTATGTTTCCCTGCCTTGTTGCGTGTTTAGGATCTCCGAGTATACGTTCACAAACATCTGTCACCATCTACATGCCGTGATTTCATACGAGCCACCTTTTGACCCATTCAGCTCACTCGACCCTCGCATTGACCTCAAACGGCCATGTTATGACCAAGATCAATGGTTCCATCTGGATCGGTCGATCAGAAACCATCTCAATACTGTTCATGGAACATTTTCTTTCTATCACAAATCTTTCTACGATTTCCTCTATGATCCCACTCGCTCTGCTTCCTTCTGTGTCAACACTCCTGCCATTTATTGCAAATTCCTTGATCATTTGATTGAATGTCACCATCATTATGCATCAAGCTATGCTAACGATTCAAGCACGTATTTTCTCCCCTTGCATCTGCCCTAAACTTACTTATTATTCCAGACCTTGCTTTGAAACCAGGTATCATCAGCTCCTCTACCACACTCTCTTGGCCACATGGAACCGAGTTTGTTGACTCCTACCTCAAGTTGGCAGGTTTTGTCTTCCTCTCATTCCGGTTATCCTGTGATCACGTAGACCTTTGTCGATTTCTTGAGGATATTCCGTTTGCCATATTGCAGCGATTGGCAGACATTGACCGTCGCAAGTCTCTGATAGCGCACCGGATGTGGTGGGAACTTAGTGATTCATCGGATGATCTTGTTTTCGACATCTTGGCGACTCCCCAAACATTATCCCACACCATATTTGACCGCATTCGCACCGGATCCTTTGATAAACTGGATCCTGCTGAATTTCTCCTGGTATGGTTCAAATATGATTATCCACACTGAATTTATTCACATATGGCTAGGCTGTCAATAAATTGGAGAAAGCAAATATCATCCGGCCATATGTTCCTTTCTTTGGATCGAGCCGTGCCTCAGCGCTTCTTCACACTCTCTCCCGCAAGAATTCGGTGATGAGGAACAGTGGGCTTTATAAACTCGGGCATGGGGGAAAGTCGATTATATGGTACTGGGAGTTTGATATGGAGAAGCGGTATTTCCATCAGTTCAAAACTATTGACTATGCAGCTGCAGTAAAGTTCTACGAAGCGAGCAAGTTCACGATGTGGTGGTGGGAAGGTATTGATTTTGATGCTATTGATTTTGATATTCACTCTGTGCCCCCTGAACACAAGAAAGAAGGGAAAGATTGGTTTGCCATCTTTAATCCTAGGGCCACAAGGCAGTTGGAAATTTCGCTGGTACACACGCTAATGCATGAGAGGTGCCTTACTCTTCATTCTGCTGCGGAATAGTCAATATTCTGATGCTCATATTCCCAGTCCCGTCCATTGTATCAGATTCTCAACCGATGGAAAGTATCTCGCTACAGGGTGTTACCGGACGGCGCAGATCTACGATGCAGAAACTGGCCAGAAGACTTGGTTGGCTATTTCATATACTCCAGTCATCGCCTCTGCTCACAGAGAAGTGTTCCAGTGTACTCGTCCACGATACCGCAGGGGAAGCAGGTGACCTATATATCCGGAGTGTTTGTTTCAGCCCAGATGGTAAATATCTTGCCACCGGAGCTGAGGATGCACAAATACGAGTATGTCACCTAGTTTCTAGGGTTTCCTGGCTTACAATTGACGTACGTCTAAGATCTGGGATATCGCAAAGAAGCGCATCCGCAACGTTTTTGATGGTCACCGAAAAGAAATCTACTCTCTTGATTTCTCCACCGATGGGTGGCTTATCGTTTCTGGATCGGGCGATGAAACCGTCAGGATTTGGGATATGGTTGACGGAACCTCGAAAGTTCTTACTATCAATGATCACGATTCACCTGCTGGCGTCACCTCCGTTGTCATCAGTCCTAATGGTCAATACGTCGCTGCTGGGAGCATGGACGCGGTCGTGCGCATTTGGGATGTCTCGACTGGACAGTTGGTGGAGAGGTTGCGCGGACACAGGGGTACCGTCTACAGCGTTGCCTTCACCCCTGACGGAAAGGGCCTTATGAGTGGAAGCTGGGACAAGACACTGAAGTTTTGGGACCTCAGTGGTATGGGTGCTGTTGCAAAGCGTAAGTCGGACGGGAAGAGGGACGACAAGAGCAGTCCTTGTATAATGAACTTCACTGGTCACAAGGTACATTTCCTATTTACGGTTTGGTATTGGGACTGACGACCATGTATAAATCAGGGTTGCGTGACGAGCGTTGCTGTATCTCACGATGGCCAGTGGGTCGTTTCAGGATCCAGAGATTGTGGCGTGCGATTCTGGGATGCACAGGGTGCTGACTTACAATGTATACTCCAAGGACACCAGAATTGGGGTATGTATTGCTTGATAGATTCCTGAGTGTCAACATTTTTTGCTGACTCACAACTAGTTATTTCCATCGATCTCAGTCCTGCGGGAAGCATCTTAGCCACAGGAAGTGGCCGGAAGGCAAGAATCTGTACGTATCTACTCATCTGTCGGATGATACTGGATGTGCTGATCGTATTTTAGGGAACTATAATACAGTGTAATTCTATACTTGTTCTAAGTTGTTGATTTTTTCGCTCATGGTACCACTGTAATAAGTACTTGATTTGTTAAGTCTACAATCTGTTGTCTGATCAATAGGCTATTGTGTGCGATACATCTTGTGTTTATGATCCTTTGATTTATGTTTCGTCAAAGGCTCAAAGAAGTCTACTAAATTACTATCCCTGTATTTGGTTTTCAATTCGCATAATTCTGTTTTTTTTGAGTCAACAGTTTGGGGCTCGATCGCAATCTGATTGCAGTCTGCAGGCAGTGATGAAAACTGAAGTTATCAGAGAAGAAAGAAGACACTTGGGACTTTGAGTGATCGATAACCAACGGTGTGCGATTTTCTCATTCAATATATAGCCATTGTTTCCATCGAATCTTGAATCTTGGTGATAAAATGCGGCATCGCATTTTCGGCAGTTATGGTTCACCGTATAGGAAGTTGATGACACGATTCACAATTGACTACCCAGTGTTGCGACATGACTTATATAAAACCGGTGACTACTCCCCGGACGCTTCGATAGGTACCTACTTGTTGTAGTTCACGTTGACAGATTAGGGTCACATCTGAAACCTAGGTGTAGATTTCGAGCAAAGCATAGAGAGGAGCTGTATACCACGGAAACTTCACTCCTTCAGCTTATACTGCATTTAACCTTTCAGAACTCTTCTACACGACATTTCATTCTCAAAGATACGCAAGACATGAATATTTATCTGATTCAAATGACTGCTGAACAGAGTGATAACAACAGTCATACGTCAGAACATGAGACAATACAACTACGCTACTCAATGGATAAACGAACTCACCTACGTGTTCAAGCGAGAGAATACTGAAGGAAGAGGTATCGCATGGGAGCAACAAATCAAACATCGACCGCAAAACAACATTGTTGATTGACCAGAAGCACAAAAGTATTCAGCTTACAAGGTCGAGGGCAAGTATGTTGTCTCGTGATGCCCTTTTTGTGAGCATAGTGATTGAACGATATAATAATGCCAAAAGAAACGAGCAAGAGTGGGTCTTCAAAAAGCCGGGCCAACGTCGTAGCAGAAATTTGGAAAGATAATCTGCTAGAGGAATTGGAACAGGAGACACAAGAGTTCTCCACAGCAGAGGAGTTGTATGAGAAGATAAGGAAGGAGTTTGGAAAAATCAATTGATAAAAGTAGACTAGTTACAATTACTGGAACAAAGCAACAGAACATGTGATAAATATGTCCAAGAATTCAAGAAAGTAGCTAGAGAAAGTGGATACAAGGAACACCCTCTTATAGAGGAATTCAAAAGAAGATTGAATAGAGCAGTCAGAAGGAGATTAGTAGAAGCAGAGAGCCTACCCAAAATGATAGGGGAGTGGCAAGAAAGAGTGATCAAATTAGATCACAATTGGAGGCAGAGTGGGGCAGAAGAGAAGGTGTTTGGAAAAGAAAAAGGAGAAATGGTGAGGAACCACCCACTACCAAGGAGAAATGAAGCTCCTCCAAAAAGACAAGGGTTCTTTTGGAATCAGAGAGCAAGGGATAAAGACCCCAATGCAATAGATATAGATGGAGGGGCTAGAGGCCCAATCAAATATTACAACTGTGGTAAACTAGACCACATAGCCAAAAAATATTAGTATAAAGGAGGAAATGTTAGAAGGGTAAAAGAAGAGAAAACACAAGAAGTAATAAAAGAAAACAGAAGTCAGTAGTCCCTTGGCTGGCCTCCCAAAATAAATACAGTGTACTTAGTAGTCTGAATAACATAAACAATGTTTCAGAAAATACTGAAGAGGGAAGAGATTTAAGATGAATGTTTCGACCTCTGAGAGAAGTCTGGATGAACATTGGACTTGAAAAAGTAGATACCCATGAAGGGGCATCTGTAAAGGCACTACTAGATAGTAGTGCAATAGGGATGTTCATAAGTAAGTAGTTGGCAGATAAACAAGGTTTTAAACTGGAAAAACTGTCAAGACCAATAAAAATTAGAAATATAGATGGAACAGACAATAGTAGAGGATCAGTAACTCATGAAGTAGAAGTAAACATCTACTTCAAAGGACATATAGAATGAGTCTGGATAGATGTATGTAATTTGGGGAAGACTTATAGGAGAATATATATAGCGCAGTGTATCACTCAAGATGCTATGCAGCTGAGATCTGAGATCCAGAGACAAAGACTAAGTATATTGAGAAGGTGAAGAATAGAATGCGCACCTGAGATCCAGAGATGAAGACTGAATCTCAGGGATACAGAGTAACTACCTAAATACCAGATTGTAAGTATGCACATATTTGTTGTAGAATGTAAAAACTCCAACGCAGTGGAGTACTCGTAGCTAGGGAAGACCGAAAAAGTGTGAGGTGATCAAGAAAATGTTTAGGGGACATAGCGGTTGTTGCGACGCTCCCAAACATGGTCCCCTCAACATGATAGGATATAGAGGGTTTGAGATTTACGACGTGGGGAAGACCATCAATAGGATATATGACAGTGGGCAGCAGGACGAGGTTAGTATCAACGTCGAGGCCTCTTATCACAGTGGGATAAAGCCTCGGTCGATTACTAATGTTGGTACCTTAATCAACCATCAATCGCTATTGGTACTTTCGGTGATCACTGTGCAACGAGTGGCTGTCGGGTTATTGACACGTACTTGCCCCCTATTTACAATTACTGTCTTCTCATCGATCATGCAAATACTTTATTTCTGACCCTAGGTTTTGATAGTCAGCTCATTTCTTGAATCAAATTTTGCATGGTGCGCGCATGATTTACATTGCCTTTACATCACAACAGGATCGAGTGACCATTTGAACATGGATCAAACAAAGGCAACAAATCCAAAAGGTCAAGATTGTCTGTCAGATGAACTTGAATGCGGTCTGTCCACCACTCAAGTCTACTGGCTCGATATCGTATCTTATTCTGTCTAAATACTTTTGATACTTTGCAAATCATTTATCGATCACGCAATTACGAAATTAGTTAAGATCAATTTGACATCAAAATGTCAGTGTTTGTCGAAAATGAAAGCCCTGTACAGTCATGATTTATTTTTGACCAGCATGTGATGCAAATACAATGGAAGTCATGAGCACAACAGACAAAGTTTGATTCAAATGATGAGATGCCTGATAGGGGTATTTTAGTGATCGATGATCCGCAAGGTACCAACAATGATCATTGATCAAGCCCTGGATGATCCAGACAATGATGATTAATTAAACAGTATCGATGATGGATTAACATTGACAAGAACAATGGTATGACAAAATATCTGCAAAGTATCAAAAGTATTCAGAAATAATAAATTGCAATGTCGAGCTGACGAGTTTTGAATTAGGGTTGAGCCTGCGCGTGAAGTGGAGACTTCAAATTATGTCAGATCTGTATGATGTATTACACACGTAGACCTTACGTTCTCAGCACTGTTATATTCGTTTCGACGGACACGAGATTGTCCGATCATGTTGAGGACATAAATGATAAATCGACTACTGCATACACAATAAAAAAGCAGTAAACTGGATGGGCAGGAGCAGAAGAAAAGAGATAAATCTATCACAGATGTTTAGCCTATTGACCAACGACACACAACACTGGACGGTTCGATGAATCTATTACACTGCAACAGGGTTCGGTAAACCCATATCGTCCTGCAAGTAGATGTCGAAGACTCTACCAAAAATAAGAGCCGAAAGGATGATACACAAATGTCTTTTGTTCGGAGCCAGTTTAGTGTCTAAGAAGAATGAACAATATCCTGATCCCCTCTTCGCTCCTCCTTATTGTCCTGCCGATCGTCATTGTCTTTGGGGATTGCCGTTGTCATCTCGAACATTCTGGCCGTCATCCTGGCCTTGAACATCCGTTTCGGACTCACGCTGATCCTCGTATTCATGGTCAGCAGTATGATCATGAAAATCTCCCTGGACATCTTCCTCTCCCTCACCATCTTCTTGGCTGTCTTCTGTGTTACTTTCCTCCACTTCTGCATCGCTTTCTTCCTTTTCTTTTGCCCACATCGTGAACTTGTTTGCTTCGTAGAACTCTTGAGCCGCTGCATAGTCAATAGTTTTTGAACTGATGGAAATACCGCTTCTCCACATCAAACTCCCAATACCATATAACGACTTTTCCCCATGCCCAACTTTATAAAGCCCACTGTTCCTCCTCACTGACTTTTTGCGGGAGAGAGTGTGAAGAGGGCAGGTACAGCCCATCCAAAGAGAGGAAGGTATGGCCGGATGACCTTTGCTTTCTCCAATTTATTGACAGCCTGGCGAGCGATTGGATGAATTGATTGTGGTAATCATATTTGAAACATACCTGAAGAATTTTAGCAGGAACCGTTCATCAAAGTCTTCGGTGCCAATACACTCAAATATGGTGTGGGATAATGTTCGGACTAGTCCCCTGAGATGTCGAAAATCTACGACTTGACGAATTATCTATTTCTCACACTTTCGCATCGCTATCAGAGACTTGCGATAATCAACATCTGCCAGTCGCTGCAATATAGCAAGCGGAACATCCTCAAAAAGATACCAAAATGTATGGGTCAACGCAAACTGACTGAGAGGAGGAAAAAACCGTCCACTTGAGACAGGAGTCAACAAACTCGGTTCCATGTGGCCAAGAGAGTGTGGTAGAGGAGCTGATGATACCCGGTGCCGACACGAGGTCTGGAATAATAAGTAAGTTCAGGGTAGATACAACAGAGGAAATACGTGCTTGAACCGTCAATAGCATAGCTTGATGCATAATGATGGTGATTTTGAATTAAACGATTAAGTAATTTGGAACGAAAGGCAGGGGTATCGACACAGAAGGCACGAGAGCGAGTAGGATCGCGGAGGAAATCATCAAAAGATTTGTGGTAGAAACGAAATGTTCCATGAACACCGAGAACATGTGCTATGATGGAACCATCTAGATGGAACCGTCGGCCTTGGTCATAATATGGCCGTGTGAGGTCGATGCGAGGTTCGGCACGGCTAAAGATGGCCAAATGGAATGGAGTAGATCTCTCCCTGACGGAGGATGCGATTATCTCGATGATTTCTGCTTGTGCGTCCTTGCTCGCACACTCGTCCAATCCATCGATGAAGATGGCTTTTGCTTGTATTCTCTTTCCCTGCTTCTGTAGCTCCTGAATCGGCTCAACAATCAGTGATCGAATTGAGATGGCATTTTCTTCTCAACAAGACTCTTATCCTTGGAGATCCTGTCATCAACAGCGGCACGATAGTCAGGAAGCGCAGTAGTAAGTTGATAAGCGATGGAAGTGAAGAGGCGTAAGGGATTAGAGCGTTTGTTGACAGTGAAGAAAAATGCAGCATCAAGATGTCCAGTTTCTTTGAGTTTCTCGGCACATGTCTGAGCGATGGCCGATTTTCCAACACCAGCTGGTCCCCTCATCCAATACATCGACGGAGGTGGGTTGGCGGATTCAGTTACCCAATTCGCGATGTCAGCGATATACTGCTCCCGAGTACCTGGGAAGCAGCGGCGATCGTAATGGTCTTGAGAATTGAATGCAGCTCCCGGATCGGAGGCTTCATAGAGGATATCTATTCCTAGTATTGGATTGACTAACATCTCATTAGCCGAAATGAAGCTGCTCGCAAGATCGCCCCGTAATGTTGGTGAAGCTACTATCCTTAATTATGAAGTTTCTGGCATCGGGAAACATAGACATGGTGGTGGCAAGATAGATAGACAATGAGAACAGAAGACTGTTAAATTCATATCAACGTGTGAACACAGGTAACAAACTAACCAACCACGGCGAATTCTTCCCATATTTCTCCTCCGAATGATTGTCCCACTCAATCTTGTGCTATGACAGGCCCATTATCTGAAAAATTAGAATGCTGTAAGATGCGAACAAATACTACCCAGCCAAGAAGGCTTCAACGATTGTGGCATGAGAGTGTTATGTGAGGCTAGAAGCAGGGCTTTGCATAGTATAGATGAAAATATTGCACTGCGACAAGAAAATGGTGCGTGGGAAAAATAGTTGAAAATAGATTAGACATTAGACATTGTGTAGCAGAAGATGTGAAAAGAAGGGTTGGTGATTCAGAAGGGTTGGTAAGAAACTTTGGTTTAACAGGATGCGGATAGGCGCATGTGATAAGCATGTTATGGGCCCAGAAAACAATCACAGCAAGTGAGTGGGCTGAGGAAGCGAGTCAACTGTGACTGCTTGTACAAGTAATGCGTTGATGTTTGCATGCGACCGAAAGACTTATTTGTCACTCTCTATTGGACTAGGAGTGGCAAGTGCAGCCCATTGTCCGACCCAACCCAGGGCACGACCCCGGCACTGTTCCCTCTCATCTCAACATCTACTCCAGTCTTGACTACTTGGTTCTTTAATTGTTAGAGATCACATCTGAGACTTCGAACCGTTGTAGCTATAAGAGGATTGTGTCGACCTAACAGCTGGTAGTGTGAATACAGTAGCCGATGCATTGAGACAACAATCAAACATCAGTCAACTGAACAGTGCTCGAGGATTCGTTCCTGATCAGTTGACAGCTGTTTGTCTACCGTGTGACTACCATCTTTTTTCTAGTCTTGGAATCAGAAATGGAGATCTTTCCTTCGCCAACAGAAGTTGCCTGAAGTGCTCGGTCTTCACGGCTTCGTTACCTACTCCACCAGGGGCATACAGGAGATGCAAGAGAGGATGCTCGCATGGCATTTGTGATTCTGAAACGATGCTTCGGGAAACCAAATCCCGGCGCTCTCAAGCGCAGATGAGGAAAATGCCCATTTCCAACGATTGCGTATAAAGCGGAGACGAAGTCTCTCAAAAAGTAATGACAGAGAAACGTTTTGGTTAGCAAGACCAAAGTCGGAGATGGTATGTCAGAAGGATTTGGATGAGGAATACCTCTCGGATATCAAGGAGGGAGCTGACGTTGTTCATCCTTCGTCAGCTGTTTCTTTTCTGTATCGCAATCTCTGAAGCAATCACATGCAGAGACTAGTAATGGGTTGACATCTCCCCTATCCCATCGCAAACCTCAACTACGGCCTCTGGCAACTTCACTTGTTGGAATTTCTGAACCTTCTGCGACTGCCACGCGCTGCATCACCACCCAAGACAGGAACAGGCCCACGAAAAACTTTAAATCGCCGGATTTCCCAATCATCTCCGATTTACCTGATAACCCTTTCTATATGACTCCAGGTTCGCCTTCTCCGCATGAGTCCTTAAACACCTGGTAACACCCATTATGAGGAGCCCATTATGACATATGTTTTGTGAGCTTTTCTCTTTTCATGTAAATATGGGTTAATCTGATTTCTTTTTATCTCTTAGCTGTTGTGTGCGTCGCGAGTATAAGATTCAATTTTACAACCACAAGGAAAACTAGCCGCCTTTTCCTACATCTCTCCTTCCTATTGAGTACACAGATTACTCTCGCCTGCCATGGTTTGCAGACCTACGTCCTCTTTCCCAACGCACCGAAAGGAAAATATCCCTTATGTACAAAAGAGGGATCAACAGTTGATGTGAGTATCTCGAATGGTTTGAGACGGAGCGTTCGGGAGACAGGGTTGTTATTGGAGATAGTGATGATAAAAGTAAATTTCAGCGATGGGGCGAGAGAGCTGAGAAAGAGAAGTGTTGATCACATCTAGATCGACTTCAGGCTTCTGAAAAAGGCAAATGCAGTAGTTGGCAAGGGTGATACTGTATGCAGCGTTTTCCTCGAAATCTACTATGGCCTTGTTCCTGTACCCAGCTTTTTTTGTCTCATTTTTGAAGCCGTTATGACCATCATTCTATGTCAATCACTATCCTCACAACCAGGATATTGCGAGACAACATACTTGTCCCACTTTCTCTTCGACCTTGTAAGCTCAATACTTTTGTGCTGCTTCTGGTCAATCAGCAACTTTATCTTGCACGACAGTGCTGTATTTTATGATCCTTGTTCCCTGTCCCCGAATGTCCCTATTTGATTCCTCCTAGTTTTAACGATTCCTATCCATGAAATTTTATTTCTCACTACCATGCGATACCTCTTCCTCCAGTTTTCTCTCACTTGAACGCGTAGGTTAGTTGTCAAGTAGCTGCAAAGTTTCATATCCTGACTTGTGGCTGTTATTATCACTCTGTTGAGCGATCATTTTGATTAAAATAGATATATTTGTCTCGTTTATCTTTGAGAATGGAATGTCGTTCAGATATGATTTTTGAACGGTTAAATGCACTGTAGGCTGAAGGGGTGAGTTTCCGCGGTAAACAATTCCTCTCTGAAATATAGTTTGCTACTGGGACTACAGAAGAGCTCCCAGATTTCAGATGTGACTGGTTTAGGAACCTAGTTCGTCGACGTCAATACAATAAGTGGGTACCTATGTAGGCTTCCATACGTAGGGAATGTTAACTGGTCTTCATAGTAATGTAATGTTGCAACCCTCGTGGTCAGTCGATTATGAATCGTGTCATCAACTTTTCATATGGTGAAACATAATCACCCACAACGCGATACCATATTTTAAAGATTCAATATTTGATGAAAACGATAGCCACATGTTGAAACAGAAAATCGCACACCACAGTTTATAATGTTATCACTATCATACAATCACTCAATGCCCCAAGCGTCTTCTTGCCTCCTCTTCCCTGATAACTCCAGTCTCCATCACTGCCTTAATCATCTGACTGCCAGGTTTCCTAGCCTCCTCGAACTGCGGCTCGGAGAACTGTCTCATTTCCCTAGATCTCTTATAATCTTCAAAGTTACCGAAACGAGCACATTGACTTCATCCTCTTGCGGCAATGACAAACTCCAGATCGTCTGTTCTGCGCCAATGATTGTAAACTGCCGAATGTAATGCACTCTGTCTTCTGATAGATCATGCAAATACTTTATTGATGACCCTATTTTGGTGGGTTTTAATAGTCAGCTCATTGTTTGAATCAAAAATTGCATGGTGCGCGCATGATTTACATTGGCTTGACGTCACAACAGGATCGAGTGACCATTTTAACACGGATCAAACAAAGGCAAAAAATCTGAAAGGTCAAGATTTTCTATCAGATGAACAGTCTGTCCACCACTCAAGTCTACTGGCTCGATATCGTATCTTAGTCTTTCTAAATACAATTGATACTTTGCTGATATATTGTCATACCATTGTTCTTATTTTGTTTCTTCAATGTTAATCCATCATCAATACTGTTTGATTCATTGTCAATACCTCGTTGGATCATCCAGGGCATTGTTTGATCAATTACCATTGTTGGTACCTTGCAGATCATTCATCGATCAATTACAAAATTATTTAAGATTGACATCAAAATGTCAGTGTTTGTCGAAAATGAAAGCCCTGTACAGTCATGACTTATTTTTAACTGGCGTGTGATACAAAGAAAATGGGATTCATGAGCACAACACACAAAATTTGATTCAAATAATGAGATGACTATCAAGATAGGGGTATTTTGGTGATCGATGATCCGCAAGGTACCAACAATGATGGGTGATCAAACAATGAGTGACTTCCCTTAAGGATCTGAGAAAATCTGAGGATGTAGTGCACGTGTGAAATTCCAGTCTCAGAAAATCTGCGATGAATTTGATTCCCATAACAAGTTTTCAGGTGTGATGTCATGTTGTCACATTGTTAATCCAGCTTCATTCTATATCAGAGATGACATCTGTATATGGTATATGACCTTGATGTGTAATGGAGAGGATACCTATATATGGTATAGTACTCTGATATCTCTAACTGAAAAAGGAAAATTGGTATCTGGGGAAGTCTGAGAGAGGGTTTTGCATTCTTCTCAGATGGCAACATCTAGGAAAGTCTGGGATGCCTTGAAATTTGAAATCCATGCTCGGCATCTCGGCATGGAGCAGTCTGAGAAAATCTGAGGTCATAGATTTTCGCAGACTGCTTAGGGGAAGTCACCCAATGTGGATGATCCAACATGGTATCAACAATGATGATCAATCAAACAGCATCAATGATGGATTAACGTTGACAAAACAAAATAAGAACAATGGCATGACAAGATATCTGCAAAGTATCAAATGTATTTAAAAAGAATAAAGTGCAATGTCGAGCTCGGCTGACGAGTTTTGCATTAGTGGAGAGGTTGAGCCTGCACGTGAAGTCTCGACTTCAGATTATGTCAGATCTGTATGATGTATTGCACACGTAGACCTTGTATTCTCAGCACTGTTATATTTGTTTCGACAGACACGGGATTGTCCGATCATGTTGAGGACGTGAACAATAAATCGACTACTGCATGCACAATGAAAAATGGGCAGGAATAAATCTATCACAAATGTTGACCCTATGAACCAATGACACACGAGACTGAATCATTTGATGAATCTATACTACTGAAACAAGGCTCATTCAACCCATATCATCCGGCAAACAGAGGTCGGAGACTCTATGGAAGATAAGAATCGAAAAGCAACACAAGAATGATAATCAAATGCATCTTTTTTTCGGGGCCAGTTCAGTGTCTAAGAAGAATGAAAGATATCCTGATTCATTCTTGCCCCTCCTCATTCTCCTGCTGATCTTCATCGTCTTTGAAATCACTATTGCCATCCCGAACATTCTGGCCGTCATCCTGGCTTTGAACATCCGTTTCGGACTCATGCTACTCCTCGCGTTCATGCTTAGCAGCATGTTCATGTAAATCTCCTTGTCCCTGTCCCTCACCGCCTGTCTGTCTTCTGCGCCGCTTCCTTTCTCCCCACATCGTGAACTTGTTGGCCGCGTAGAACCTTACTGCTGCTGTATACTCAATAGTTCTAAACTGATGGAAATACTGCTTCTCCATATCAAACTCTCAGTACCATGTAACCGATTTTTCTCCATACCCAATTTTATAAAGCCAACTGTTCTTCCTCTCGGACTTTTTGTGGGTGAGAGTGTGAAGAACCGCTGAGGCACGACTTGGACCAAAGAGAGGAAGATATGGCCAGATGACCTTTGCTTCCTTTAATCTTTTGACAACCTGGCCACGTGTGAGTAAATTCATTGTGGGTAATAATATTTGAAACATACCGAAAGAAATGCAGCAGGGACCAGTTTATCAAAGTATTCATCGCGAATACACTTAAATACAGTCCGGGATAATGTTTGGGCAGTCGCCAGAATGCCAAAAACAAAAACATTTGATGAACCACTGAATTCCCACAGCATCTTGTCCGTTACCAGGAACTTGCGATAATCAACATCTGCTAGTCGCTGTAATATAGCGAACGGAATATCCTCAAAGAAGAAAAAGTCTGGATGATCACAGGAAAAACAGAATGAGAGATGGGAAAAAGTCGTTAACTTGAGAAAGGAGTCAGCAAACTCGGTTCCATGTGGCCAAGAAAGTGCGGTAGAGGAGCTGACACCCATTGTCGACACAAGCTCTGAAATAACAAGTAAGTTTAAGGACAGACACAAGGGGGGAAATACATGCTTGAACCGTCAATAGCATAGCTTGATGCGTAACGATGGTGACATTGAGTCAGGTGATCAAGATGTTTGGAATGGAAGGAAGGGGTGTTGAC
Source organism: Leucocoprinus sp. KB1807203 (assembly GCA_019327925.1). Taxonomy (NCBI): domain Eukaryota; kingdom Fungi; phylum Basidiomycota; class Agaricomycetes; order Agaricales; family Agaricaceae; genus Leucocoprinus; species Leucocoprinus sp. KB1807203. Next base: position 58,805 of record JAHTMQ010000438.1, read on the forward strand.
ACAGAAGGCACCAGAGCGAGTAGGATCGCGGAGGAAATCGTAGAAGGATTTGTGGTAGAAGCGTAGTGTTACATGAACATTCCTAATATGCTCTATGATCGGCTTATATGGATGGAGCCATTCACCTTGGTCAAAAAACGGCCGTGTGAGGTCTATGCGAGGGTCGATTGAGCTGGGAGGGTCAAAAGACGACTCATATGAAATCACCGCATGTAGATGATGATAGATGTCTCTGAAGGTACACTCGGAGATTCTAAATATGCAACAACGCGTGGCAACAGACCAACGAAAGTCGGCGCTCCAGTCATCCAAACCAAAGAAAAGAAACAATTGTGCAAACAGAAGAATGTTTTCTGGAATCTGCTCCATGATGTACACATAGAGGGCGTCAAGTTGCGAAAAGGGTGATGTGGACACCTGTTTCCTCGCATCAGCCAGGGCGACGAGAACAGATTGAAGTCTTTCACGGAATCGCGGGTCTGGTAGGTAGGCCACATGACGCAACACAGCAGTGGGGTGTGCAAATAGGCCAGCCGCCGCATCAACAAGGGTCTGGATGTCTTTGTCAGATGGCCATGATGACAGTAGTTGTTGGGAATTTTGCTGCTCAAGTATGTTTTTGAATCCACCACGAAGATACATCTCGATCTCATCGTCTGCCTTGCGAGAGATAGGCAGCTCAACAGAATGAGTGACAGAAGTAGTGCTGTCCTGCTTGAATGTGGATACAATGCGAGGTTCAGCGCGGCTGAAGATAGCCCAATGAAATGGAGTGGACCCTTCCCTGACGGAGGATGCGATTATTTCGATAATTTCTGCCTGTGCATCCTTGCCCGCACACTCGTCCAATCCATCGATGAAGATGGCTTTTGCTTGTATTCTCTTTCCATGCTTCTCTACCTCCTTCAGTGGCTCAACAATCAGTGATCTGAATTGAGATACTAATTTCTTGCCAACGAGACTCTTATCCTTGGAGATCTTCTCATCGACAGCGGCACGATAATCAGGAAGCGCAGTGGTAAGTTGGTAAGCGATGGAAGTGAACAAGCGTGAGGGATCAGAGTGTTTGTTGACATTGAAGAAAAATGCAGCACCAAGATTTCCAGACTTTTTGAGTTTCTCAGCGCATGTCTGAGCGATGGCTGATTTCCCTACCCCAGCTGGTCCCCTCATCCAGTATATTGACGAGGGTGGGTCGGCAGACTCGGTTACCCACTTTGTAATGTCAGCGATGTACTGTTCCCGAGTACCAGGGAAGCAGCGGCGATCATAGTGGTGTTTAGAATCAAATACAGCTCCTTCATCGGAAGCATCAAGAAGGATATCGATACCTAGTATTGAATTAACTAACATTTCATTAGCCGAAACAAAGCTGCTCACCAGATCGACCGTAGTGGTTCGTAATGGACTGCGCATGGAAACTACTATCCCTGACTATGAAGCTGCTAGCGTCGCGAAATATAGACATGGTGATTGCAAGACAGATCCGAGATGAGAACAGAAGGCTGTTAAATTCATGTCAACGTGTGAACACTGGTTACAAACTAACCAACAACGGCGAAATCTTCCCAAATACATGAGCAGCAAAGACAATGTATAGATGTTATTGCGATGGACTGACGCAATAGACATGTCCAAGCTCCAACATCATTGTATCGACTCTTCCATCATTGTATCGACTCCTCCATTCTACTTACGCCACCATTCTTCTATTTCCTCCAATTGTCTCTACTCTGCCGACACCACTATTCTAGCCGATTCGTCATCAATATGATGCCACCTGTTACCCAGGGCCACAAGTTAACACCGAGGAGTGTAGAGCAGACCCATATAGAGACCAGTTTCACTATTCTCTCTCAGCCGTCTACTCAATCCCGAGATGTCTGAGGTGAGAAAACGCTTCTCGTATCACAATATTCGCTGACTGTAAATTGTAGATATTAATTGAATAAAAGATGTGACACGAAGGGTTGGGTAGAAACTTCGGTCTGACAGGACATTGCAATTTGGGGATGGGTGGGCACATGTGACGCGCATGTTATGGTCCAGAAGACAGTTACAGCCTGTACAAGGAAGCGATGTACTTGCTTGTTTATTTACTCTTGCCAATCCTCACTGTTTAAGTGTTGAGCTGGCCGTCACCCAGTTTTCTGTATGCCCGCGAAATTCCACGTGATCTTTCATCCGACCCAAGCGAACTTAATGTGGGACACGACGCCAGCACTGTTCCCTCTCATTTCAACATGTAGCCATCCAGTCTTGCCTAGTCCAGTTGTCAGAGATCACATCGTCGACCTAACAGCTAGTAGTACGAATCAACAATCAGACATCAATCAACTGGACAGCGCTCGAGGATTGTGGTGATCAAATGACAGCTATGACATCTATCTATTCACCGTGTAGATACCATATCTCCAACCGTCGACTTTTTCAAGCCTTAAATTGTTTTCAAGATTGTGCATCTGAAGTGGAGATCTTTCCCTCGCCAACAGAAGTGTCCTGCATTGCTCTGCCTTCACGACTCCGCTACCTACTCCGCCAAGGACATACAGGAGATGCAAGAGAGGATGCTCACATGGCAATTGTGACTCTGAAAGGGATGATTTGGGAAACTAAGGCCCGGCGCTCTGAAGCACTAGTGAGGAAGATGTCCGACTTCAGCGGTTGCGTATCAAGCGGAGGCGAAGTCTCTCAAAGGGTGATGGCGAAGAGGCGTTTTGGCTAGCAGGACCAAAGTCGGAGATAGAATGTCAGAAGGATTTAGATGAGAAATACATTTCGGATATCAACGAGGAGCTGACGTTGCTGACCTTTCGTCAGCTCCTTGTTCTATCGCAACCTCCGAAGTAATCACATTCAGAGGCTAGTAATGGGTTGACATCTCCGCCATCATATCTCAAGCCTCAACTACAGTCTTTGGCATCTTTACCAGTTGGGGTTCCTGAGCTCTCTGCGACTGCCGCACTTCCTATAATGCAGCCTGTGTTACTACCCAAGACACCGAGGAAACGGACAGGCCCACGAAAAGGCTTCAAATCACTGGATTTCCTAATGGTTCACCTGATAAACCTTATGATATGGCTCTACTTCTCCGCTTGAGTTCTCAAACGCCTGGTCACCCATTACAAGAAGCCCACTACGACATACTTTTTGTGAGGAGTTTATCTCCCTCAGCCATGGAGTGCGTCGCGAGTATCAGGATCTGCCTTACAACTACAAGGAAAACCAGTCCCTTTCGCCTCTTCTCACATCTGACGTACCGTCCCTTTCCCAACGTACCGAAAGGAAAGTATACTGTATGTACAAAAGAGGGACCAACAGTTGATGCGAGTACCTCACAGGGTTTAAGACGGAGCCTTCGGAAGACAAGGGTTATTATTGGAGATAGCAACTATGAAAGCGAATATCAGCGACGGGGCGAGGTATCTGGGAGAGAGAAGTGTTGATTACGCCTAAGAAGCTCGTATTTGTGCTGCAGAAGAAAGCAAAGGCAGTGATTGGCACTCTATGAAGCGTTCTCCCAAAAATCTACTACGACCTTGGCCTGGATTTTTGAGAAGACCCACTCTTGATCATTTTTTTTGGCATTCTCATATTGTCATGACCATTATTCTTTGTCAATTACTATCCTTACAAACAGGACATTGTGGGACAGCATACTTTTCCCACCTTGTAAGCTCAATGTTTTTGTGCTGCTTCTGGTCAATCAACAGTTTTGTTTTGCACGGCACTGATGTATCCTATGATCCTTGTTCCCTGTCCCTGATCGTCCATACTTGGTTCCCTTTAGGTTTTGCAGTCGTTATTCATCAAAGTTTGATTTGTCGCTACCCTACGTTCAGTCCTCTCTCGCTTGAACACGTAGGTTAGCTGTTAGGTAGCGTAGTTGAGAAGTCTCATGTTCTGACTTATGACCGTTATAATCACTTTGTTGAGCGGTCATTTGAATAAAAGGATGTTCATGTTTCGCGTATCTTTGAAAATCGAATGTCACGTAGATGGGTTTTGAAAGGTTTAATGCAGTGTAGGCTGAAGGAGTAGAGTTGCCCTGGTATACAGCTCCTCTTTGAAAAATATAGTTTGCTCGAAATCTACACTGGAGCTACCTTGAGTTTCGGATGTGACTGTCTGTCAACGTCAAGTACGATAAGTGGGTACCTATGGAAGCTTTCATACGCAGGGAGTGGTAACCGGTTTTCATAGTAATATGGTGTTGCAACACCAGTGGTCAGTCGATTATGAATCGTATCATCAACTTCTCGTATGGTGAACCAAAACACGATACTGCATTTTACTACAAAGATTCAAGATTTGATGCAAAAAATGACCTCATATTGAAGAAGAAAATTGTACACCATATTCTATAATGTTATCATTATCTTACAATCGCTCAATGTCCCAAGCGTCTTCTTTCTTTCTCTTCTCTCATAACTTCAGTCTCTATCACAACCTTAAGCATCTCACCACCAAGTTTCCCAACCGCGGCTTGAAGAACTTTCTCGCTTCCTCAAATCTCCTCTTGTAATCCTCAAAGTTGCCAAAACGAACACATTGACTCCATCCTCTCGCAGCACTAGATCGTGTGCTCGTGTCAATGATTGTAAATTGCCGAATGCAGTGCACTCTCTAGCAGCGTGAGTGACTGAAACAAGTGCTCTGCTACGCCCAGGAAAAGTCGAAATATGGGTGTAGCCACAAGGTCAAGGTGCATGGATTGATCCCAAAATATGCCCAGCAATGCACCATAGCTAATAGAGAGAGTTTGGGCGATAATTGAATGGTGGCATGAGTGGAAGGTTCTGAAAAAACAGTAGGGGATTCTGGAACTGTAATATCGGAACTTTGGAGTTTGCCTAAACTGAATTTGTCAAGAATAGACGCTGAGAGTAGAATTTGTTTCCGCTTTGTAGGTGAAGGGGATTTTGAGGGATCCAAAGGCGAAGTCGTTGTTCCCAGCCATCTATAATCGTTCCTCCTCGCTAAAACACAGTCCGTCTAGCCCATTGAACGCGCTCTTTGAATTTCACTTTATCTTCCAATGAGCCCCTGCCACTACTCGACATTAATTTGAACGACTCCGAAGCCCCTTCAACATATTGGTGGATTCGAGCACGGGCGCTGGGTTCAAAATGGCGAGTCCTGCATAGACATGCCAAGCGTTCGGATAGATTCCAAGTGTGGGGTTCACTTTCGCAGTCTCAATCCCACCAACGTAGAGGCCATGGATATGCCCATGTAGAAGCCCAAGCAGTACCCATACTGATCACAGGATGAGACCAAATGGAAAAATAATCATCTTCTGTCAATCATAAAAAGTGTACTGAGAAGCGTCATGGATCATTCACCTGATGAAAACAGCATGGGTAACCGCCTGAATGTTGGCTGTTACAGAATTGTGTTCGTCAAAATGGTAAACAAAGCGGGAACGAAATGAGCGCAGGATATTCTCTACGAGAGTGAGGGCATCAGGCATCTTTGCTGGCCCTATGTCGAATGGGGACCCGAGTAAATCAATGAGTTCCTGGGCCAAATACAGAGGGGTACGTAGTACGAGAGGTTGTCCAGCGGGGCTCACATTTGGTGCGTACAACGAATGATAAGAGAGAATGTTGGACGTCTTTTGGGAGATGCACCTCAAAGGCCGCTTTCTCAGGGCCTTGATAGATGTCTGGCCAGCAACGATTGCATTCGCTTTCGTAGCTAACATTCATGTGAGTTGACAGTTGAAGCCTCGTCTGCTCCGGACCATAGCAACGCACTCGATGAACTCGGCTTCTACGGAATAGATGATATAGTCAGATGACCTCGAAATTGCATTTTCATCCTTCTGATGGTGGACTCCTGGCGTGTCTGTTGACAAACAGCATGGTAAATTGGGCCTTGAAACCAGAGAGTAAGGATAGAAGCGTACTGGGAAAGTCAATTTCAAGTTTCTCATACTTTTCCGGCAGGTTGCAAACCAAGATCCTAGGTGCTCGCAGGCAGGTCAGGATGTCACCAGTGCTGGTCGACACAACGAAGATACACAGACTTTTTCAACCAGCTTGGCTCAGTAACATTGCATACATATAGCCCATAGCACCCATTCCAATGAGACCAATAGTAGGCTGTGGGATATCAGGAGTGATATTGGTATCCACGTTTAGTAATGTGAATGGTTGGTTATTCTGCATTCCTTGATCAGCCATTCAGGTGAAAGCTATGGTGCAACATTCCTTGGTGGTGAAGCTAGTAACGGGAAGAGCGGGTCTTGATATATATATGTCAGCACTTGTACAATGAACCAGGGTTAAAAAAATTGGATTGCATTTCGAGGTAAAGGCTGTCAGGGGAAATAAAAGTTGTGATCTATTGGAACAAATACAGACAAGCAGACAAATAACTAATCAATAGGCGTCAACGTACCTGTCAAATGTTAACCCTAACCCACATCATCTCCAAGCTCGACATTATTCTCAACGACGGCAACCAAATTCCTGGGATTCGGCACTAGTACTGACTGCATTCCACCACCAGGATGCTACCCAATCAGTTTTCCAGGCTATCGAGGCTGGTGTTACTGGATAGTGCCCAGATGTATAAAAACAAAGACACGTTGGGTCGGTGCAAAAACTTGGATTGACTTACGTCGACCTCTTCCTTATCCGTGACCCTACTCCACACCAAAATGAGGGTTGACTGAAGGAAATATGGAACAGGTGAAAGGTGAAGGGCTTGCCCAATCTATTGGAGTGTCCAACTTCAAAGTAGGAGATCCTTCCCGGTGCGAAGATTATCCTTTTAGTGAACCAGGTTTGCAGAGATCATCCAACCGGTGAAGACTGTCTTATGATATCGTATTAGATCGAGTTGCATCCACATGTTTGGAAGGCTGCATAACCCATCGTTGAATTCTGCGAAAAGCATAGAATCAAAATCGCGTCTTATGGCGACGCGACTCCCTTGCTCGTATTCCAAATGGTCCACTGAAGGGTATTCTGCCCACTATTCGAGCTCGACTGGAACAGGCGCGCGGCGCTCCCGTTCCTCAAGGCCAGGTTCTGTCAAAGTGGATATTGCAGAAGGGAGCAATAGTGATAGTGTGCGTCATCTGCATATCTGGTTAATGCCTGATGATTGACATTCAAAGGAGGACTTTGGCAAAGATGGCACGGATTGAGGAGTTTTTAGATACGGAGCATGTTCCCGATCAAAGAGGAGATTGGAGCGATTGAAGAGGCAGGATTATCAGAGAATTTTTATGTGGCATATATTCAATGACTAGGGTCGTCGAGGTTTGAACTCGCTATTAGACTCCTGTTGATTGTTGGGGAGACAACAAATGGCATTCGTGAGTATGCAATAAACGCCCACTTTGCAATAGAAAATAAGCAGTGGGGGATCATACGTTCTAGCACAGCCAACCGGAGACCTACTACATCTAACCTTTCAAAACTCACCTGTGTGACATTTCATTTTTAAAGATATGCGAGACATGAATATCTATTTTATTCAAATGACCGCGGGACAGAGTGATAATAACAGTCATAAGTCAGAACATGAGACTGCAACCACGCTAACTGAACGACAAACCAACTAACTTACGTGTTCAAGCGAGAGAAGAAGCAACAAATCAAACTTCAATGGATATCGATTGCAAAGGCTAGAGGAAACCAGATAGGGATGATCGGGGACAGAGAAAAAGGATTATAGAATACAGCACTACTGTGCAAAACGACATTGTTGATTGACGAGAAGCAGCACAAAAGTATTGAGCTTACAAAGAGAAGGTGGGGTGAGTATGTCGTCTCGCAATGTCTTGTTTGTGAGGATAGTGATTGACATAGAAAATGAGGATATATGAATGCTAAAACAAATGAGCAAGAGTGAGTCTTTAAAATTGAAGCAAAAAGCTGGGTAAAGAAACAAAGGTCATAGTGGATTTCAGGGAAAACGCTTCATAGAGTATCACCCTTGCCAACCACTGCCTTTATCTTCTTTGGCAACCCAAAGTCGAGCTTCCTAGACGTAATCAACACTTCCCTCTCAACTCCCTCGCTTTATCGCTCGAATTTGTTTTCATCGTCACTATCTCCAATGTGGCGTCTCAAATTTGAGGTACTGCAACTGTTGGTCCCTTTACATACGATATATTTTCCTTTCGGTATATTGGGAAAGAGGATGGTAGGTCTGCAAGCCACGTCAGGCGAATAATCTGGGTGTTCAATAGGAAAGAGAGATGTGGGAAGAGGTTTTTACTTGTGGTCGTAAAGTGAATTCTGATACTCGCGACGCACACCACAACTGAAAGAGATAAACACAAATCAAATTAACCCATATTTACATGAAACGAGAAAAGCTACAAAGCATATAGTGGGCTCCTCATAGTGGGTACTGCCAAGTGTTTGAGGACTCATGCGGAGAAGGCAAACCTGCAGCTATATAGAAATGGTTATCGGGAGAATCTGAGATGATTGGGAAATCTGGCAATTTGGAGCGTTTCGTGAGTCTGTCCGTGTCTTGGGTGGTGATACAGGGCGGGGCCAGTCGTTCAAAAACACCAGCAGGTGAAGTTGCCAAAGGCCGCAGTTGAGGCTTGCGATGAGAGGGCGGACATGTATGTCCTTGGTGGAATAGGTAACGGAGTCGTGAAGGCCGAGCGCTTCAGGACACTTTGGTTGGCGAGGGAAAGATCTCCATTTCATATGAATGTTGATTGCTATATTAATACATTGGCTACTACATTCTATTAGGTCGACACACTCCTCTTGTAGCAACGGTCCGAAGTCTCAGATGCGACCTCTGACAATTGAAGAGGCAGCAGTCAGGTGTCCAAGCAGTCACTGTTGACTCGCTTCTTCCCCTATGCCACCACTTGCTGTCATTGTCTTCTGAGCTCGTAACATGCTCGTCACATGTGCCCACCCATTCCCAGATTGCAACATCCTGTTGAGCACAAGTTTTTACTTGTTGGATTAGACTGGAAACTCTCATGCACTCCGGACGAAGGGCAAGCAAGGTTTAATCCCCTAAGCACGTCGGAATGTAGGATGGAAGTGGGTGGTTAAGCTCGGACAGCGGCTTATCCTGTAGTCAGGAGAAGTAGTATATATATACGACACACCGCAAGCTCTAACCTCAGTCGTCTACCATTGTGGCCAACATCTATTACCCAACCCTTCTTTCCTACTATACGTTGTCTCTGCTGTTCAACTATTTTTAACTCTTTTCCCCACGCAGCATTTTCATGCGGTAGATCAAACCAATATCTTCATCTATACAACGCCCTGCTTCTGCCCTCACACAACAGTCTCATGCCGCAATCGTTGAAGCCTTCTTGGTTGGACAGTATTCGTTCATGTCCTGTAGCGTTCCCATTTTTTATATCATGGACGTGTCGTAATGCGAGATTGGGTGGGAGAATCATCCGAAGAAGAAAGATCGAACATGGGAAGAATTTGCCGTGGTTGGCTGGTTTGTGACCTGTGTTCACACGTTGACATGGATTTAACAGCCTTCTGCTCTCATCATCTATCTATCTTGCCACCACCATGTCCATACTTCCCGATGCTAGAGACTTTATGACCAGTAACTTCAACGCACAGTCGATTACCAACATCATGAACCAATGTGGGCGATCTGGTGAGCAGCTCCATTTCGGCTAATGAATTGTCAGTCACTGCAGTACTAGGTATCGATGTCCTCCTTGATGCCTCCGATGAAGGCGCTGCATTCGATTCTCAAGACCATTACGATCGCCGCTGTTTCCCCGGTACTCGGGAACAGTATATTACTAACATCACAAATTGGGTGACCGAATCCGTCAATCCACCCTCGTCGATGTACTGGATGTGGGGACCGGCTGGTGTTGGAAAATCGGCCATCGCTCAGACATGTGCCGAGAAACTCAAAGAAACTGGACATCTTGGTGCTGCATTCTTCTTCACTGTCAACAAACACTCTAATCCCTCACATTTATTCACTACTATTGCTTATCAACTTGCCACTATGCTCCCTGACTATCGCGCATCTATTGACGAGCGGATCTCAAAGGACAAGACACTTGTTAAGAAGAAAATGGCATCTCAATTCAAATCACTGTTTGTTGAGCCGATTAAGGAGCTAGGGGAGCAAGGGAAGAGAGTTCAACCGAAAGCCATCTTCATCGATGGATTAGACGAGTGTGCCGGTGAAGATGCACAAGCAGAGATTATTGAGATAATTGCATCCTCTGTCAGGGAAGGGTCTACTCCATTCCATTGGGCCATCTTCAGCCGTGCCGAACCTCGCATCGTGTCCGCATTTGAGCAGGCCAGCATGACCTCTGTCATCCATTCTGTTGAACTCCCCATCTCTCGCGAGGTAGACGGTGAGATCGAGATGTATCTTCGGGGTGGATTCAAGAACATACTTGAAAAACAAAATTTCCGGCAACTGTTGTCTTCATGGCCGACTTATAACGACATTAAGACCCTTGTGGATGCAGCAGATGGCCTATTTGCCCACCCTGCTGCTGTTCTGCGTCATGTGGCCTATCCACCTGACTCGCAATTCCGTGAACGACTGCAGTCTCTCCTCGATAGCCTCTCCTGTGCAGGTAAACAAGGATGTACATCACCCCTTTTGCAACTCGATCTTCTCTATGTCCATATCATGAAGCAGATTCCAGAGCACAATCTCCTGTCTGCCCAATTCCTTCTTTCCTATAATCGGGGCAACTGGAATGCTGACACTCGTTGGAATGCTTCCCTGCCTTGTTGCGTGTTTAGGATCCCCGAGCATACGCTCAGAGACATTTGTCACCATCTACACGCCGTGATTTCATACGAGCCACCTTTTGACCCTCTCAGCTCAATCAACACTCGCATTGACCTCACACGGCCGTGTTATGACCAAGGTCAATGGTTCCGTCTAGATCGGTCGATCAGAAACCATCTTAATACTGTTCATGGAACATTTTCTTTCTATCATAAATCTTTCTACGATTTCCTCCATGATCCCGCTCGCTCTGGTTCCTTCTGTGTCAACACCCCTGCCATCTATTGCAAATTCCTTGCTCGCTTGATTAAATGTCACCATCATTATGCATCAAGTTATGCTATTGACGGTTTAAGCACGTATTTTCTCCCCTTGCATCTATCCTAAACTTACTTGTTATTCTAGACCTTGTGTCGGCATTGGGCTCCTCTACCGCACTCTCTTGGCGACATGGAACTGAGTTTATTGACTCCTACCTCAAGTTGGCGGGTTTTGTCTTCCTCTCATTCCGGTTATCCTGTGATCACACAGACCTTTGTCGATTTCTTGAGGATGTTCCGTTTGCCATATTGCAGCAATTGGCAGACATTGACTGTCGCAAGTCTCTGATAGCGCACCGGATGTGGTGGGAACTTAGTGATTCACCAGATGATCTTGTTTTCGATATCTCGGCGACTCCCCAAACATTATCCCACACTATATTTGAGCACATTCGTCCCGAATCCTTTGATAAATTGGTTCCTGCTGGATTTATTCTGGTATGGTTCAAGTATGATTACCGACACTAAATTTATTCACATATGGCTAGGCTGTCAATAAATTGGAGAAAGCAAATATCATCCGGCCATATGTTTCTCTCTCTGGATCGAGCCGTGCCTCAGCGCTTCTTCACTCTCTTTTCCGCAAGAAGTCGGTGAGGAGGAATAGTGGGCTTTATAAACTCGGGCATGGGGAAAAGTCGGTTATATGGTATTGGGAGTTTGATATGGAGAAGCGGTATTTCCATCAGTTCAAAACTATTGACTATGCAGCTGCATTAGAGTTCTACGAAGCGAACAAATTCACGATGTGGTGGTGGGAAGGTATTGATTTTGATATTCACTCTGTGCCTCCCGAACACAAGACAGAGGGGACAGACTGGTTTGCCATCTTCAATCCCAGGGCCACGAGGCAGTTGGAAATTTCGCTGGTACACACGCTGAGGCATGAGGGGTGCCTTACTCTTCATTCTGCTGCGGAATAGTCAATATTCTGATGCTCGTATTCCCAGTGTCGTCTGTTGTGTCAAATTCTCGACCGATGGAAAGTATCTCGCTACAGGGTGTTACCGGACGGCGCAGATCTACGATGCCAAAACTGGCCAGAAGATTTGGTTGGCTATTTCATATACTCCAGTCATTGCCTCTGCTCACAGAGAAGTGTTCCAGTGTACTCGTCGACGATACCGCAGGGAAAGCAGGTGACCTATATATCTGGAATGTTTGTTTCAGCCCAGATGGTAAATATCTTGCCACCGGAGCTGAGGATGCACAAATACGAGTATGTCACCTAGTTTCTAGGGTTTCCTGGCTTCAAATTGACACACGTCTAAGATCTGGGATATCGCAAAGAAGCGCATCCGCAACATTTTTGATGGTCACCTACTAGGAATCTACTCTCTTGATTTCTCCACCGATGGACGGCTTATCGTTTCTGGATCGGGCGATGAAACCGTCAGGATTTGGGATATGGTTGACGGAACCTCGAAAGTTCTTGCTATCAATGATCACGATCCATCTGCTGGCGTCACCTCCATTGTCATCAGTCCAAATGGTCAATACGTCGCTGCTGGGAGTATAAACGGGGTCGTGTGCATTTGGGATGTCTCAACTGGACAGTTGGTGGAAAGGTTGCGCGGACACAGGGGTACCGTCTACAGCGTTGCCTTTACCCCTGACGGAAAGGGCCTTGTGAGTGGAAGCGAGGACAACACACTGAAGTTTTGGGATCTCAGTGGTATGGGTGCTGCTGCAAAGCGTAAGTCTGACGGGAAGAGGGACGACAAGAGCAGTCCTTGTACAATGAACTTCACTGGTCACAAGGTACATCTCCTATCTACAGTTTAGTATTGGGACTGACGACCATGTATAAATCAGGGGTACGTGCTGAGCGTTGCTGTATCTCACGATGGCCAGTGGGTCGTTTCAGGATCCACGGATCATAGCGTGCGATTCTGGGATGCAAAGGGTGCTGATGTACGATGTATACTCCGAGGACACCAGAGTTGGGGTATGTATTGCTTGACAGGTTCCTGAGTGTCAGTATTTTTTGCTGACCCACGACTAGTTTTTTCCACCGATCTTAGTCCTGTGGGAAACGTCTTAGCCACAGGAAGTTTTGACCGGAAAGTAAGAATCTGTACGTGTCTACTCATCTGTCGAATGATACTGGATGTGCTGATTGTGTTTAGGGAGCTTTAATCCAGTGTAATTCTATACTTGTTTTAAGTTGTTACGTCAGATGTGGGAGGAGGCGAAAGCGGCCGGTTTTCCTTGTGGTTGTAAAGCAGATCCTGATACTTGCGACGTACCCACAGCTAAGAGTGACAAACAACTCACAAAACAAAAGTCACAGTAGGCTTCTCATAATGGGTATTAACAGGTATTTGAGGACACATAAAGAAGTGCCATATACAAAGAGTTATCAGATGAATCTGAGATAATTGGAAAATCCAGCGATTTGACTTTTCTAGACTCTGAATGTGATTGCTTCATAGGTTGTGATACAATAACGGAACAGCTGACAAAAGGTCAACATGGTCAGTCCCTTCCTCGTCGATATCGCTGATCCAAATCCTTCTGAAATTGTGTCTGACTTTGGTCCTGCTAATCAAAACACTTCTTCATCACCCTTTGAGAGACTTCGTCTCCGCTTTGTACGCAAGTTATACGCATCTGTTGGAATTCTGCGCCTTCCTCATTTGTACTTGAAAACCCTGGGCCTTGTTCCTAAATCGTCGCTTTCCGAGTCGCAATTGCCACGTGAGCATCCTCTCTTGCACCTTCTGTGTGTCCTTGGTGGAGTAGACGACGAGCGCTTCTGTTGGCGAGCAAAACATTTCATAGAAACATCTTCATTTCAGGTTCACGATTTTGAAAATGAAGAAGCAGTAGACGGTGGTTGAGAAAAGTGACAAACACACTATATTTAGAATTACTCACACGGTGGACAAGTGCGGAGCGCTTTGGCTGCTGCATTCACACTACCAGCTGTTAGGTCGACACAATCCTTTTGTAGCAACAATCGAAGTCTCGGATGTGATCCCTGACAATAGAGAACCAATTAGTCGATCACTTGAAGCTCGCACATACGGTAACGGTCAAATTAACACAGTGACAAATAAGTTTTCCGGTTGCATGCAGACATCAACGGATCACAAGTTTGGTTGACTCGCTTCCACATGCTCTTTCCAGTCCATCTCCTGCACAGACTAGGCTGTGGCTGTCTTCTGGGCCCATAACTCATAATCATAACTTGTTTGTCACGTGTGGCCGCCCATCCCCAGATCGCAATATCCTGTTAATATCCTGTCGAGCAGAACTCCTTTTCCCACGCAGCATTCATCAGTGCAATATTCTATGCAAAGCCCTGGCTCTACCCTCACATGCCACAATCGTTGAAGCCTTTTTGGCTCGACACTATCCGTTCATGTCCTGTAGCAAATGGACTTGTCTTGGCGCAAGATTAAGTGGGAGAATCATTCGGAGGAGAAAGATGGAACATGTGAAGAATTCGCCATAGTAGGATGGTCTGTGACGGGTGTTCACACGTTGACATAGATTTAATTTCTGTTGCCATTATCCATGTCTATCTGTCTCACTACCACCATGCCCATATCTCCCGACGCCAGTGACTTCACAGTGAGGAATAGTAGCTTCATCGCGTAGTTGACTACCAATATCACAAACATCACAAACCAATACGACCGATCTCGTGAGCAGCTTTGTCTCAGCTGATGAAATGTTGGTCAACGCAGTACTAGGAATCAATGTCCTCTGTGAAGCCTCTGACCCAGGAGCTGCATTTGATGCTCAAGACCATTACGATCGTCGTTGCTTCCCAGGTAATCGGGAACAGTATATTTCTGATACCACAAATTGGGTAACTGAATCCGCCAACCCACCCTCGTCGATGTACTGGATGAGGAGACCAGCTGGTGTTGGCAAGTTGGCCATCACTCAGACATGTGCCGAGAAATTGGACACCTTGGTGCTGCATTCTTCTTCACCGTTGACAAACACATTAATCCATCACGCTTATTCACTACTATGGCATACCAACTTGCCACTACACTCCCTAATTATCACACAATTATTGATAAAATCACGAAGGACAAGACTCTTGTTGAGAAAATTTTTCCATTTCAATTCAAATCATTGATCGCTGAGCCGCTTCAGGAGCTAGGGAAGCAGGGAAAGGGAATATAACTAAGAGCCATTTTTATTGATGGCTTAGATGAGTGTACCGGTGAAAACGCACAAGCCGAAATCATCGAGATAGTTGCATCCTCTGTCAGGGAAGGGTCCACTCCATTCAATTCAAGCAGGACACCCTGTCATTCATTCTGTCGAACTTTCCATCTCTCGTGAGGCAGATGGCGAGATCGAGATGTACCTTCGGGGTGGACGTCTACTGCACTCTCTTGGCCACATGGAACCGAGGTGTGGACTCTTTTATCAAGTTGGACACTTTTACCGACCTGTCATTCCGGTTATTCTTCGATGACCCAGACTTTTGTCGATTTCTTGAACATGTTCCGTTCACTATCTTGCAGCGACTGGCAGATATCGATCACCGCAAGTCTCTGATGGCAGACCGGACACGGTCGGGGTTTGGTTGAACACCTTTGTTTTCGGTATTCCAGCGACTGCCCAAGCATCATCCCACACTAAATTTGAGTGTACTCGCATCGGACATTACTTGTTCCTGCTGCGTTTGTTCTGGTGTGTTTCAGATATGATTATCCACAATGAATTTACCCACACACTGCCAGGCTGTCAATAAAATGGAGAAAGCAAAAATCATCTGACCGTACGTTCCACTCTTTGGCTCGAGCCGTGTCTCAGCCTTTCTTCACATTCTCTCCCGCCAAAAGTCAGTAAGGAGGAACAACAGGCTTTATAGAGCTGGGCATGGGGAAAAGTCGATTATATGGTATTGGGAGTTTGATGTGGAGAAACTATTTCCATCAGTTCCTAACTATTGACTATGCAGCGGCAGTAGGATTTTACAAAGCGAACAAGTTCACGATGTAGGGAGAAAGAAGGCTGGGCAGAGGACAAGATGGTGAGAGAGAGAGAGGTCCCAGGTGATTTTGATGACCATACTACTGAGCATGAACACGAGGGGCAGCGCAAGGCCGAGACTGACGTCCAAGGCCAGGATGACGACTAGAATGTTCAGGATGACGACTAGAATGTTCAGGATGACGACTAGAATGTTCAGGATGACAGTGGCGATTACAAATACAATGACGATCAGCAGGACAATGGGGAGAGGGAATGAAAATGTTGAATATGTCCTCTGAGGACTATTATTTCGTCTCTTATTTCTCTCATCATTATTTTCTGATTGATTAGTAAGCAATGAGTGTGTCTGCCAGTGCAGACTTTTCTTATACCTCAGTTCTGCACACTTCAGACTAAGGTAAATCCTTTTGTTATTCTATTTTATACATTGTGCTGATGTAGTTAGACATTATGTTCTAATAGGTACATCAATGGAGTTCAGTTCTGCACACTTCAGACTGAGACATTGTGTTCTAATAGGTTGCTTACTCATCTTCCTGTAATAAAAGAAAATACTGTTCATTCTTATTAGACACTGAACTGGTTCCGAGTACAAGGCACTTATGTATCATTATTTTGTTGTTTTTCAATCCTTATCTTTTATAGAGTCTTTGACATCTGCTTGTTGGATGATATGGGTTTAATAAGCCCTGTTATAGATCTTAGTCTTGTATGTCATCAGTTAATAGGGTAAACATCTGTGATAAATTTTCTTCTACTCCTGCTCATCTAGCTTTGATTTACTGCTTTTTGTATTGTGTATGCAGTAGTCAATTTATTGTTTAGTATAACAGTGCTAAGAATTCAAGGTCTATATGTGCAATACATCATATAGATATAGATCTGACATAATTTGAAATCTCCACTTCACACACAGGCTCAATGTCTTCATTAATTCAAAACTTGTCAGCCAAACTGAATATTGTATATCAAGACAAGTGACTCTTCTTATTTACCTTGTTCTACCATTGCTCTAAAGTTCTCTGAATCCTTTCCTTTGTTTGGATGAGAAATCTAACTTCAATTCTAGTCCAACCATGCATTCTGTCATGACTTGGCAAAACAGCTAAGTCATTATTTTATTTTTCTTTTCTTTTCTTATTTGAACTTACTACACAAGAAGAAATACAAGAAAGTATCACATGACATGTCACAGGTAATGTGTCACAAAGTCAGGTGATATCACATGATAGAGTCACATGATGAGTGTGGGGAAAGTAGTACACAGACCATGTAGTAAATGTATAAGTAGTATACAGAATTGAATAAGAACTCTATTGAGTTCTTCTTGTCAACTTAGACTAGGAGTGCAGTTAAGTCATCTCAGGCTAAATTGCTATACATTCACTCAAACTAAAGCCTCTGAATGACATCTCCAGTGTTGATGGCTAGGACTTAAAGCATCTTATACCCTATCATACCTGTAATATACTGTAATATACTATATTCTCAATATCACAAATGGCCACTTACTGATTTGTGAGTTGATGATTTAATAATCAAAAGGCTCAAAAAAGCAAAGTTTAGACAGTAGCAAAAGATGTTGTTAAGTCTGAGGTTTATTCTCAGATATACAGTCCTTAAATACATGATTGTGATGGTCTATGCACCAGGACAGTCTACTACATGATCACTACCTATTGTTCTACATATAGAAGTGCTATTGTTCTTGAAATAAAGATAACCTAACTGTCTTAGGGCAGTCCTTTGTTCTATTCAAGGACAGATGATAATCTATAGGTAAAGATTAATGTTATATGCAAATATTAAGGACCTTGTATCTCCAAGGGATCTTATCACCTATGGTTCTATTTATAGCCGAAAGAAGTGCATTGAAGAGAGCTTCATGATGGTTGTTGAAGTGAGCAATTATGTTAAGCAGTTCCCGAGATATCAGCAATTTAGTGTCTGGTAACTTGGTGATTGCCAACTGATCTGCTGATAACTTGGTGAATACTGATCACCTTGAGACATTTTTTACTGTTTGAAAGGTCTTCTTAAGGGCTTTTGGTGGCCATTTAGATTATCAAAATCAGTCAAGTATTTCCAGAGTTATGGTCTAAATGAAGTTTGTGACAAGTTCACTTAGAACCTGCTCTTCTACCTATGCCTAAAATCACAAAAAAGACAAACTCTACATATTCTAATGTCTTATATCCAATGAGATCTCAAATTATATTACCAGACAGTATTCAAAAAGATGTTTTAACTTCTTCTTTCCAAAAATTAGTATATAATCCTATATTATGACTTGGCAAAACAGCTAAGTCATTATTTATATTTCTTTTCTTTTCTTTTTCTTTTCTCTTTTCATTTGAACTTACTACAAGAAAGGAGTGTGGAAAAGTATCATATGACAAATATCACACATCACTGTCACATGTTAGGATATAACAAGTTACATTACATGATGAGTGTGGGAAAGTAGTGCACAGACTATGTAGTAGTTGTATAAGTAGTGTACAGAATCTAATAGGAACTCTATCGAGTTCTCCTTGTTAACTTAGACTTGAAGTGTGATTAAGTCATCTCAGGCTAAGTCGCTATATCCTATGTTGATTGAAGAAAAAAATAATACTGTAGATTCAAACTTCATAATACCATTTATCTATACCCTAACTCCAAAATATTAGTTTTGCAGTTGGTATACTAAAGGAAGCCAACTGTATATTTGCTCTTGTAGCTGAAATCTTTGTACAGAATGTCTTAACCATGTTCCTACCAATATTGAACTTGGTGATTTTACCTATCCTTATTGCTAGTCAACAAATCTAGCAACTCAACATCAACTATATTAAGTACACTTGAAATCCTTCAATTTTCTTCTTTTAATAATATAAAATAGCCTTTTTCTCTTCTTCAGCAGTCTTTTATGGTCTTGAATGCCAGTCCTACAAGAGCATGACTTTCTCTTATATTAATGGATAATCTTTGTATCTTGGTTTTCTAACTTTCTGGCTTTGATCCAACATTATGCATATCTTGTCTTGTCTATGGTCATATCAAGTCTTATTTTCCTGGAAAATCTTCAGCAAATAGCATTAGCTTGATTGAAGTAGAACTAAATCTTGGTAGTGAGGTTTTTAAAGCCCAAATGAAAGAACTTTCCCAACAACTTTCACAGTGTTTTTTTTAAATACTTTATAATAATTACTAAGTCTTTTTTAGATTCAACTGATTTATTACTTTTATGTATACCCATGCAACCCCAGAAGGAGAGTTCTGGATTCAACCAGAACCAAATATATGCTCACTCCAATCTCAAGATATAAGTACATAAAATTTATTTAAAATGATTTTTTAACTTAATTATCTCCTTTAGCTTTTTCTCTATATCTTTTCATTTTTTGTTATAGAGTACTTGAAGAGAGATAACCAATTATCTTTCTTTTTTGTTTGTTGTGGTAGTCCTTTTCAGAAAATCAACTCATTCCAACAAATATATCAATTTACCAACTTGTAAGTTTTTTTCAACATAGAGAAGTCAGAGCTAGTTACTATCAATTAGTCATTTCTGGTTAACAATGGCTTTTGTTAACAAAGAATTTCATCTAACAATATATCACTTGTCATGAGTCACCTTGACTATGACAAGAAGCTATAAATAGAACAGACATGGACTAGAGTCAAACTGGTAGCTGATGGACAGCTTGTAGTTTAAACAAGGACAAATAGTGCACTTGTATATATAATAGACTGCAATTGAGTAAAAACCCTATCGAGATTTCTTCTAACCCTGAAGTACTACCTTGAGTTAACCCCTAATTTAAGGTTCTTGAGTCAGTTGCTGACAGAAGAACTCAATTCTGTACTCCAGGCACTGTTTGCTTCAAACTCTGTCTAAACTTTACTCTCTTATTGTTCTCAATTAGTAATCAGCTCAATTACTGGTCTTTTTGGATAGTAGGTCCTAGCTATAAAGGGGACTTGGTAGTCAGTTAGAGACTACTGGTGGAGACTTGGTACCAAACCCAGGTATTGTATTCAAGATCTGACCTAGCAATTGAGTGGTGTTGCTTAGTAGATTACCTATACCTTTTGATTAGTAAAAACCTTGTGCTAGGGGTGCATTGTCATCCATACATGCAGAGGAATAGCATTGACCCCTTAAGAAGGTGCTATTAGAGTAGAGATCCTCTTCTTGAGGTGATTGTTTACTATTTGATTAGGGCAGTAGTCAGTACAGTAGTAGAAGTTTGGTTGAATGAAGATCTTGTACTCCAACAGACATAGTTATAATTAGTGAGATCCAAAAATCCTATTCCACTTCAAGGAGCATAACAACATGTCTCTTGAACAATACAACTCTTTAATAAGCAATATGCTCAACCAGTGGCAGGCCCTCACCAAATTAAGGGCAGAGCTAGAAGAAAGAGAAGAAAGAGAATGTTTCAAGTGTAGAAAGTTTGGGCACCTAGCCTATAACTGCAGGAATAGGGTTAAAGGAAAAAAGGGGAAACTGATCCCCAAAAACAAGTTTAAAGTGTTGGCAAGTTAAGTGATAAGGTATGGAATAAAAGAAAAGGTCAAGGTGTAGAGGCAGGAAAAAAAGAGAAAGAAATAAAGTGTTTTAGGTATTGGGGGGTAGAGCACTATAAATGGAAGTGTCCAAACATTGTAGCAGAGAAAGAGAGAAGAAGAAGAGAGGAGGCAGTACATGTGGCCAGGCTACAAAAGGCATAGCAAGAGAGGAGACCAGCATATCTTACATGGGAAAAGGCACAGAAATGTTGTAAGGAGGGAAACATACCTCTATAAGGTGCACTTCTGCTTGAGAGAGAATAGTTGACAAAAGAGATAGTAGCAATATATGTGGACTGTGGAGGGTATGAAGGCAAGGGGGTCCAAATCTATAAAAACCAAGAACAAGGATTCCTTCTCAAGAGGCAAGTAAGAAACATATGGTACGACCTATACCAGGAAGTATGGAACTGGAGAGAGGAAGAAGCAAAGAGGGAAGAGATAACAAGGGTACAGTATATAAAGTGTGGAAGAAAAAATGCAATAGGAGGAAAAGTGTTAGAATAAGAAAGGAGGGAGATTCTGTGCCCAGAATGTAGGACAGGAAAGAAGAAACTATAGTGGAACTGGGGAGTGGCAGTGCACCCCATAGAGGGAAAAGCACAGCAGAGTAGCATGTAGACAGAGATTCCAAGAAGTATAGCAACAGAGGAGATTGGTCAAAGGGATGTTAGGAGAATGTTCAAAATGTTGAGAGAGGTGTGGTTGAATATTGGAGTAGAAAAAGTAGATACACATGAAGGTGTAACAGTTAAAGCACTCTTGGATAGTGGTGCAATGGAGATTTTTATGGATAAAAAGATGGCAGCAAAGCATGGATTTAAGCTGTAGAAGCTAGAGAGACCAGTAACAGTAAAAAATGTAGATAGCACAAATAATAGTGGAGGGGCTATAATACACTAGGTAGAAGTAAATGTGTATTACAAAAATCACATAGAAAGAATAAGGATGGATGTATGTGATCTGGAGAAAATGGACATCATATTGGGTATGCCATGGTTACAGGCACATAACCCAGAGATAAATTAGGAGACAGGAGAGGTTAGAATAACAAGATACCTACCAATCTGTAGAAGAAGTTTAGCAGTGAAAGAAGACATGGAAAAAAGGAAAAAGATAGGAAAAAGAGTTAGAGCAGTAGAAAAGACAGATAGGGATGAGTAGAAGATGTCAATGGAAGAGAAGTTTAATAATGAAGTTGAATTAGACAGAGAAAAAGTGAAAAAGATGTGCCACAGAAATTTCACAAGTGGCTTAAAGTGTTTGAAAAGGCAGAGTCAGAAAGGATGCCAGTAAGAAAGCCTTGGGACCATGTAATAAATCTGATAGAGGATTTTGTACCAAGGAAAGAGGGGACATATTTGATATCAAGAGAAGAAAAGGAGAAAGTAAGAGAATTTGTGGAGGAACAGTTGAGAAAAAGGGTATATTAGGCTGTTGAAGTCACCTCAGACTTCACCAGTGTTTTTTGTAGGAAAAAAGGATAAAAAGAAAAGAATAGTACAAGATTATAGATACCTAAATAAAGGGACAGTTAAGAATAACTACCCTCTATTTCTGATTTCAGACTTAATTGACACTATAGGGACAAAGAAGATATTTACAAAGATGGGCTTGTGCTGGGGGTACAACAATGTACAAATAAAAGAGAGAAATGAATGAAAGGCTGCATTCACAATGCATCTTGGGGTATACAAGCCTACTGTAATATTTTTTGGTCTCACAAATTTACCAGCAACATTTCAAGCAATGATAAATGATATTCTGAGAGACCTAATAGATATAGGAGATGTGGTAGCATTTATGGATAACATATTGGTAGGAACAGAGAATAAGAGGAGACATAATAAAATAGTAGAAGAGATACTGAAGAGAATGAAAGCAAACAATCTATATGTGAAACCTGAGAAGTGTGTATAGAAGGTTAAAGAGATCAACTTCCTAGGATTAGTAATAGGAGCAGAGGGTATTAAGATACAAGAAAAAAAAGTAACAGGAGTTCTAGAATGGCCAAGACCTAAGATAGTTAAAGAGGTATAAAAGTTCTTGGGATTAGCAAATTACTATAGGTAATTTGTGAAAGATTTTGCTAGAATAGCTAAACTACTGCATAAGCTGGTCAGAAAGAACAAAAAGTAGAACTAGAAAGAAGAGTATCATGACTCAGCCAAATAGCTAAGTTATTATTTATATTTCTTTTCTTTTTCTTTTCATTTAATTAGGAAATCAATGGATATGTAAGAGGGAATAACTCAAAGGAGATGTATGGGATTTTATAAATAGAAGTAAATAACAGAATGTATATAAGTAGTATATAGCAATTGAATGAGGACTCTATTGAGTTCTCCTTGTCAACTTGGACTAGGAGTAGTTCTAAGGCATCATAGTCTAAGTTCTTATAAAGAGCAAGAAAAAGTATTCAAGAAATTGAAAAAGGTATTCACAGTATGACTGGTGTTAGTAGCACCTGACTTGGATAAAGAAATAAGAGTGGAGGCAGATATATCAGAATATGCAACAGAGGTATAAAGATAATAAGTGGAGACCAGTAGCCTTTATTTCAAAATTATTGAATGAAGCAGAAAGAAATTACAAAATTCACAATAGAGAGATGCTGGCAATAATCCAATGTCTAGAGGAATAGAGGCATCTGCTGGAAGGTGTATAGATAAAACTTGAAATCTGGAGTGATCATAAAAATCTTGAGTATTTTATGAGCAGTCAGAAGTTGAATCAAAGACAAGCAAGATAGGTATTGTACCTGTCTAGATTTGATTTTATGCTAAAACATATGCCAGAAAGCAGTATAGGAAGAGCTGACAGCCTCAGTAGATGTCTAAACTGGCAGGTGGGAATAAAGAGAGATAATGAAGATAGAGTATTGGTAAAAAAGGAATGGCTGGAGGTTAGGGTGATACAGGTGATAGAAGTAGTAATCAAAAAGGTAGACCTGTTGGAAAAGATTAGAAAATCAGAGGCAAAAGACAACAAGATAGTAAAAGCTGTACAGGAAATGAAACAAGCAGGTGTTAAAATGTTAAGAGATGAGTGTTATCAATAGGCAGTGAATGTCCCTAGTGATCACCCTAGGTAGATGTTCAAGAAGAACTCGATGGGGTTCTTCATTGAATTGGACTACTACTTATACTATTCTTACAGTGGCTGTACTACTATTAGTCCACAGTCACATGTTCTTCCAGAATGTTCCATGATCACTTGATCTTGTCACATGATCTGATTACCTAAGTTCCTATGCTGTTTATATCTTAACCCCTTTGTATGATTAAGTGCTTGAATGCGCAGAAATCTATTTTCTTCTTGGGGCTCTCATAACAATGAGAAGTAGCAAGAAAAAGATAGATTAATATTGAAGAATAGAAAGGTATATGTTCCAAAGAACAAGAAATTAAAAACAGAAGTGATCCAGCTATACTATGATATACTAGTAAGAGGATATAGAGGATAGTAGAAGATAACAGAGTTGGTGATAAGGAACTTTTGGTAGTCTGGGGTCACTAAGGAAGTCAAGAAGGATGTAGAAGGATGTAATACATGCCAAAGGAATAAAAATCATACAGAGGCACCCACAGGAAAGCTTATACCTAATATAGTACTAGAAAAGTCTTGGAGTCATATTATAGCAGATTTTATTACAAAATTACTGCTAGCACAGGATTATGACAGCATTCTAGTAGTATGTGATAGGATGACAAAAATAGCACACTTTGTGCCAACTATAGAAAAAACTTCAGCAGAAGGAATAACAAGATTATTCTGGGATAACATCTAGAAGCTACATGGTTTGCCAGAAAGTATCATTATGGATAGAGGAGCATAGTTTGCAGTAGGAATGATAAAGAAGTTGAATTCAATATTGGGAATTGATACAAAGTTGTCAACAGCCTATCATCCACAAACAGATGGACAGATGGAAAGGATGAATCAGGAGTTAGAACAATACCTAAGGATGTTCATTGACCACAGGCAGGAGCAATAACCAGACTGGTTAGTGACAGCAGAGTTTGTATATAATAATAAAGTGTAGACTAGTATAAAAGTATCACTGTTCAAGGCAAATATTGGACAAGACCTATGCATGGGATTTGAAATGAGAAAGAAGGGAAAGTTTGAAAAGGTAGAAGAATTTGCAACAAGAATGAAAAAAGTTCATGAAGAGGTAAAAGTGATATTGAGAAAGAGTCAAGAGAAAATGAGAAAGTATGCAAATAGAAAAAGAAGTGAGGCAGAATAATATTGAGTAGAAGACTGGGTGCTTTTAAGCACAAAAGATTTGAAGTACCAAATGCAAGAGAGAAGATTGGAAAAACTGGTAGAGAGATTTATCAGACCTTATCAAGTGAAGAAAATAATTTTGACAAATGCAATAGAACTAGATTTGCTAAGTACAGTAAAGATATATCCAGTAGTCAATGTCAGTAGAGTACATAGGTACAAATATCAAGTAGAGGACCAGAGAAAAGAATGGTCATCACCAGTGATAATTGATGGAGAAGAAAAGTATAAGGTAGAAAAGATATTAAACAAGAGAAAGTTTAGAGAAAAAAATAGATATCTAGTATGATGGAAAGGATATATAGCAGAGGAAGATACTTGAGAGCTGAGAAAAAACTTGGGGAATGCACAAGATTTAGTAGATAAATTTGAAGAAGAATATGGAGAAGGCATTAGGCAAATAAAGAAAAGGAATAGTAGAGAAGACTACAAAGGAGAACTGCCAGGAAGATATACAGCAAAGATATTATATGGATGGAATGACAAGAGGTTTGATAGGGAATACTGGGAAAGAATAAAAAGAAATTGAAAACAATAGAAGAAAGAAAAGACAAGAGAACAAAGAACTTTGGAAACAATCCAAGAAAAAGATGAAGAGAAAGAAGAAAGCAAGCAAGAATTTGAAGGAAGTAGGATAGAAGAATGGGATAAAGATGAAATGGGCAATTTATGGGACCTATATGACAAACTATAAAGTTTTTAGAACAAGGACTTTTAAGAAGGAGGTACTGTCATAAGTTGCCTTGACTATAACAAGAAGCTATAAATAGGACAGACATGGACTGGAGTCAAACTAGTAGCTGATGGACAGCTTGTAGTTTAAACAAGGACAAATAGTGCACTTGTATATATAGTAGACTGCAATTGAGTGAAAACCCCATTGAGATTTCTTCTAACCCTGAAGTACTATCTTAAGTTAACCCCTAACTTAAGGTTCTTGAGTTAGTTGCTGACATCTGGTTTCTTGATGCCACAATAGCATTTCTTGGCTGGGAAGGTGACTTGTTTCAAGAGTACCAGTAATAAGGAATGTAGATCAAGGTTTGAGAGTAGCTGTAGAGGTTCATGTGTTGTCCTAGTTGGAAAACTGGACTGTTCTTCTTTGGGGTTAGTAAGGATAGTAATCTCTTTGTGAGTTGCTAGCTTGGCTGTTCCTTCTCCTGGTTTCTAGGAGAAAAGTCACTGAATCTGGGCCTGTGAGGCTGTAAAGAGACATTCTACTGGTATTGAGGTTACTTCTCTGGAGGGAACTAGGCAAAGACCATTGTGTTGAATACATTGTTCTAAGCAGAGGTCTAGGGTAGGTGGGTTAGACATTGTTTATGGGAGTTCTCACTGAAGACACAAAGAGTATTAGCTTTGTTATACTATCAAGCCTTGGTCCTCCAAATCCTGGGCTTGACCTCAACCAATCATATTGTGTCATCTCTGTGCTAGTCCACTGGAGTAAGAGAAAAGTATATTAAGGGGGATAACAATGACAAAAGAGGAGGCTTAATTAATAATAAAGCTAAGGTTCTACTAGTACTCTATCTAAGTATTCTAGGGGTGATGAGTTATAACAATATAATTCTTAGTAAGCTGGTGATGGTGTGCCAAGGTTGGTTATGGTGATAAACTAAGTGTCATAAACTTCATTTAGACCATAACTCTGGAAATACTTGACTGATTTTGATAATCTAAATGGCCACCAAAAGCCCTTAAGAAGACCTTTCAAACAGTAAAAAATGTCTCAAGGTGATCAGTATTCACCAAGTTATCAGCAGATCAGTTGGCAATCACCAAGTTACCAGACACTAAATTGCTGATATCTCGGGAACTGCTTAACATAATTGCTCACTTCAACAACCATCATGAAGCTCTCTTCAATGCACTTCTTTCGGCTATAAATAGAACCATAGGTGATAAGATCCCTTGGAGATACAAGGTCCTTAATATTTGCATATAACATTAATCTTTACCTATAGATTATCATCTGTCCTTGAATAGAACAAAGGACTGCCCTAAGACAGTTAGGTTATCTTTATTTCAAGAACAATAGCACTTCTATATGTAGAACAATAGGTAGTGATCATGTAGTAGACTGTCCTGGTGCATAGACCATCACAATCATGTATTTAAGGACTGTATATCTGAGAATAAACCTCAGACTTAACAACATCTTTTGCTACTGTCTAAACTTTGCTTTTTTGAGCCTTTTGATTATTAAATCATCAACTCACAAATCAGTAAGTGGCCATTTGTGATATTGAGAATATAGTATATTACAGTATATTACAGGTATGATAGGGTATAAGATGCTTTAAGTCCTAGCCATCAACACTGGAGATGTCATTCAGAGGCTTTAGTTTGAGTGAATGTATAGCAATTTAGCCTGAGATGACTTAACTGCACTCCTAGTCTAAGTTGACAAGAAGAACTCAATAGAGTTCTTATTCAATTCTGTATACTACTTATACATTTACTACATGGTCTGTGTACTACTTTCCCCACACTCATCATGTGACTCTATCATGTGATATCACCTGACTTTGTGACACATTACCTGTGACATGTCATGTGATACTTTCTTGTATTTCTTCTTGTGTAGTAAGTTCAAATAAGAAAAGAAAAGAAAAATAAAATAATGACTTAGCTGTTTTGCCAAGTCATGACAGAATGCATGGTTGGACTAGAATTGAAGTTAGATTTCTCATCCAAACAAAGGAAAGGATTCAGAGAACTTTAGAGCAATGGTAGAACAAGGTAAATAAGAAGAGTCACTTGTCTTGATATACAATATTCAGTTTGGCTGACAAGTTTTGAATTAATGAAGACATTGAGCCTGTGTGTGAAGTGGAGATTTCAAATTATGTCAGATCTATATCTATATGATGTATTGCACATATAGACCTTGAATTCTTAGCACTGTTATACTAAACAATAAATTGACTACTGCATACACAATACAAAAAGCAGTAAATCAAAGCTAGATGAGCAGGAGTAGAAGAAAATTTATCACAGATGTTTACCCTATTAACTGATGACATACAAGACTAAGATCTATAACAGGGCTTATTAAACCCATATCATCCAACAAGCAGATGTCAAAGACTCTATAAAAGATAAGGATTGAAAAACAACAAAATAATGATACATAAGTGCCTTGTACTCGGAACCAGTTCAGTGTCTAATAAGAATGAACAGTATTTTCTTTTATTACAGGAAGATGAGTAAGCAACCTATTAGAACACAATGTCTCAGTCTGAAGTGTGCAGAACTGAACTCCATTGATGTACCTATTAGAACATAATGTCTAACTACATCAGCACAATGTATAAAATAGAATAACAAAAGGATTTACCTTAGTCTGAAGTGTGCAGAACTGAGGTATAAGAAAAGTCTGCACTGGCAGACACACTCATTGCTTACTAATCAATCAGAAAATAATGATGAGAGAAATAAGAGACGAAATAATAGTCCTCAGAGGACATATTCAACATTTTCATTCCCTCTCCCCATTGTCCTGCTGATCGTCATTGTATTTGTAATCGCCACTGTCATCCTGAACATTCTAGTCGTCATCCTGAACATTCTAGTCGTCATCCTGAACATTCTAGTCGTCATCCTGGCCTTGGACGTCAGTCTCGGCCTTGCGCTGCCCCTCGTGTTCATGCTCAGTAGTATGGTCATCAAAATCACCTGGGACCTCTCTCTCTCTCACCATCTTGTCCTCTGCCCAGCCTTCTTTCTCCCTACATCGTGAACTTGTTCGCTTTGTAAAATCCTACTGCCGCTGCATAGTCAATAGTTAGGAACTGATGGAAATAGTTTCTCCACATCAAACTCCCAATACCATATAATCGACTTTTCCCCATGCCCAGCTCTATAAAGCCTGTTGTTCCTCCTTACTGACTTTTGGCGGGAGAGAATGTGAAGAAAGGCTGAGACACGGCTCGAGCCAAAGAGTGGAACGTACGGTCAGATGATTTTTGCTTTCTCCATTTTATTGACAGCCTGGCAGTGTGTGGGTAAATTCATTGTGGATAATCATATCTGAAACACACCAG
Organism: Leucocoprinus sp. KB1807203; assembly: GCA_019327925.1. Lineage (NCBI taxonomy): Eukaryota > Fungi > Basidiomycota > Agaricomycetes > Agaricales > Agaricaceae > Leucocoprinus > Leucocoprinus sp. KB1807203. The sequence continues at coordinate 87,732 of JAHTMQ010000438.1, forward strand.
AACAAACGCAGCAGGAACAAGTAATGTCCGATGCGAGTACACTCAAATTTAGTGTGGGATGATGCTTGGGCAGTCGCTGGAATACCGAAAACAAAGGTGTTCAACCAAACCCCGACCGTGTCCGGTCTGCCATCAGAGACTTGCGGTGATCGATATCTGCCAGTCGCTGCAAGATAGTGAACGGAACATGTTCAAGAAATCGACAAAAGTCTGGGTCATCGAAGAATAACCGGAATGACAGGTCGGTAAAAGTGTCCAACTTGATAAAAGAGTCCACACCTCGGTTCCATGTGGCCAAGAGAGTGCAGTAGACGTCCACCCCGAAGGTACATCTCGATCTCGCCATCTGCCTCACGAGAGATGGAAAGTTCGACAGAATGAATGACAGGGTGTCCTGCTTGAATTGAATGGAGTGGACCCTTCCCTGACAGAGGATGCAACTATCTCGATGATTTCGGCTTGTGCGTTTTCACCGGTACACTCATCTAAGCCATCAATAAAAATGGCTCTTAGTTATATTCCCTTTCCCTGCTTCCCTAGCTCCTGAAGCGGCTCAGCGATCAATGATTTGAATTGAAATGGAAAAATTTTCTCAACAAGAGTCTTGTCCTTCGTGATTTTATCAATAATTGTGTGATAATTAGGGAGTGTAGTGGCAAGTTGGTATGCCATAGTAGTGAATAAGCGTGATGGATTAATGTGTTTGTCAACGGTGAAGAAGAATGCAGCACCAAGGTGTCCAATTTCTCGGCACATGTCTGAGTGATGGCCAACTTGCCAACACCAGCTGGTCTCCTCATCCAGTACATCGACGAGGGTGGGTTGGCGGATTCAGTTACCCAATTTGTGGTATCAGAAATATACTGTTCCCGATTACCTGGGAAGCAACGACGATCGTAATGGTCTTGAGCATCAAATGCAGCTCCTGGGTCAGAGGCTTCACAGAGGACATTGATTCCTAGTACTGCGTTGACCAACATTTCATCAGCTGAGACAAAGCTGCTCACGAGATCGGTCGTATTGGTTTGTGATGTTTGTGATATTGGTAGTCAACTACGCGATGAAGCTACTATTCCTCACTGTGAAGTCACTGGCGTCGGGAGATATGGGCATGGTGGTAGTGAGACAGATAGACATGGATAATGGCAACAGAAATTAAATCTATGTCAACGTGTGAACACCCGTCACAGACCATCCTACTATGGCGAATTCTTCACATGTTCCATCTTTCTCCTCCGAATGATTCTCCCACTTAATCTTGCGCCAAGACAAGTCCATTTGCTACAGGACATGAACGGATAGTGTCGAGCCAAAAAGGCTTCAACGATTGTGGCATGTGAGGGTAGAGCCAGGGCTTTGCATAGAATATTGCACTGATGAATGCTGCGTGGGAAAAGGAGTTCTGCTCGACAGGATATTAACAGGATATTGCGATCTGGGGATGGGCGGCCACACGTGACAAACAAGTTATGATTATGAGTTATGGGCCCAGAAGACAGCCACAGCCTAGTCTGTGCAGGAGATGGACTGGAAAGAGCATGTGGAAGCGAGTCAACCAAACTTGTGATCCGTTGATGTCTGCATGCAACCGGAAAACTTATTTGTCACTGTGTTAATTTGACCGTTACCGTATGTGCGAGCTTCAAGTGATCGACTAATTGGTTCTCTATTGTCAGGGATCACATCCGAGACTTCGATTGTTGCTACAAAAGGATTGTGTCGACCTAACAGCTGGTAGTGTGAATGCAGCAGCCAAAGCGCTCCGCACTTGTCCACCGTGTGAGTAATTCTAAATATAGTGTGTTTGTCACTTTTCTCAACCACCGTCTACTGCTTCTTCATTTTCAAAATCGTGAACCTGAAATGAAGATGTTTCTATGAAATGTTTTGCTCGCCAACAGAAGCGCTCGTCGTCTACTCCACCAAGGACACACAGAAGGTGCAAGAGAGGATGCTCACGTGGCAATTGCGACTCGGAAAGCGACGATTTAGGAACAAGGCCCAGGGTTTTCAAGTACAAATGAGGAAGGCGCAGAATTCCAACAGATGCGTATAACTTGCGTACAAAGCGGAGACGAAGTCTCTCAAAGGGTGATGAAGAAGTGTTTTGATTAGCAGGACCAAAGTCAGACACAATTTCAGAAGGATTTGGATCAGCGATATCGACGAGGAAGGGACTGACCATGTTGACCTTTTGTCAGCTGTTCCGTTATTGTATCACAACCTATGAAGCAATCACATTCAGAGTCTAGAAAAGTCAAATCGCTGGATTTTCCAATTATCTCAGATTCATCTGATAACTCTTTGTATATGGCACTTCTTTATGTGTCCTCAAATACCTGTTAATACCCATTATGAGAAGCCTACTGTGACTTTTGTTTTGTGAGTTGTTTGTCACTCTTAGCTGTGGGTACGTCGCAAGTATCAGGATCTGCTTTACAACCACAAGGAAAACCGGCCGCTTTCGCCTCCTCCCACATCTGACGTAACAACTTAAAACAAGTATAGAATTACACTGGATTAAAGCTCCCTAAACACAATCAGCACATCCAGTATCATTCGACAGATGAGTAGACACGTACAGATTCTTACTTCCTGGTCAACACTTCCCGTGGCTAAGATGTTTCCCGCAGGACTAAAATCGATGGATCCGACTAGTTATGAGTCAGCAAAAAATGTTGACACTCAGGAACCTGTCAAGCAATACATACCCCAACTCTGGTGTCCTCGGAGTATACATTGTACATCAGCACCCTTCGCATCCCAGAATCGCACGCGAAAATCGTCAGATCCTGAAACGACCCACTGGCCATCGTGAGATACAGCAACGCTCCGCACCCAATCCTGATTTATACATGGTCGTCAGTCCCAATACTAAACTGCAGATAGGAAATGTACCTTGTGACCAGTGAAGTTCATTGTACAAGGACTGCTCTTGTCGTCCCTCTTCCCGTCAGACTTACGCTTTGCAGCAGCACCCATACCACTGAGGTCCCAAAACTTCAGTATCTTGTCCTCGCTTCCACTCACAAGGCCTCTTCCGTCAGGGGTAAAGGCAATGCTGCGGACCCTATCCTGGTGTCCCCGCAACCTCTTCACCAACTGTCCAGTTGAGACATCCCAAATGCGCACGACCGCGTCCATGCTCCCAGCAGCGACATATTGACCATCAGGACTGATGGCAACGGAAAAGATAGCAGCATATGAATCGTGATCATTGATAGTAAGAACTTTCGAGGTTCCGTCAACCATATCCCAAATCCTGGCGGTTTTATCGCTCGATCCAGAAACGATAAGCCGCCCATCGGCGGAGAAATCAAGAGAGAGGATTTCTCGTTGGTGACCATCAAAAACGTTGCGGATGCGCTTCTTTGCGATATCCCAGATCTTAGACGTACGTCAATTGGAAACCAGGAAACCCTGGAAACTGAATGACGTACTCGTATTCGTGCGTCGTCACCTCCGGTGGCAAGATATTTACCATCTGGGCTGAAACAAACACTCCAGATATATAGGTTACCTACTTCCCCTGCGGTATCGTCGACGAGTACACTGGAACACTTCTCTGTGAGCAGAGGCGATGACTAGAGTATATGAAACAGCCAACCAAGTCTTCTGGCCAGTTTTGGCATCGTAGATCTGCGCCGTCCGGTAACACCCTGTAGCGAGATACTTTCCATCGGTCGAGAATCTGACACACAAGACGGGACTGGGAATACAAGCATCAGAATATTGACTATTCCGCGACAGAATAAGGTACCTCTCATGCATCAGCGTGTGTACCAGCGAAATTTCCAACTGCCTCGTGGCCCTGGGATTGAAGATGGCATACCAGTCTGTCCCCTCTTTCTTGTGTTTGGGGGGCACAGAGTCAATATCAAAATCATCAGCATCAATACCTTCCCACCACCACATCGTGAACTTGTTCGCTTTGTAGAACCCTACTGCAGCCGCATAGTCAATAGTTTTGAACTGATGGAAATACCGCTTCTCCACATCAAACTCCCAATACCATATAATCGACTTTTCCCCATGCCCGAGTTTATAAAGCCCACTGTTCCTCCTCACCGACTTCTTGCGGGAGAGAGTGTGAAGAAGCGCTGAGGCATGGCTCGATCCAAAGAGAGAAACATATGGCCGGATGATATTTGCTTTCTCCAATTTATTGACAGCCTAGCCATATGTGAATAAATTTAGTGTGGGTAATCATACTTGAACCATACCAGAAGAAATTCAGCAGGAACCAGTTTATCAAAGGATTCGGGACGGATGCGCTCAAATATAGTGTGGGATAACGTTTGGGGTAACGTTTGGGGAGTCGCCGAGATATCGAAAACAAGATCATCCGATGAATCAGTAAGTTCCCACCACATCCGACCTGCTATCAGAGACTTGCAATAATCAACATCTGCCAGTCGTTGCAGCATAGCGAATGGAATATCCTCAAGAAATCGACAAAACTCTGGGTCATCACAGGATAACCGGAATGAGAGGTTGGCAAAAGTGCCCAACTTGAGAAAGGAGTCTACAAACTCGGTTCCATGTGGCCAAGAGAGTACAGTAGAGGAGCCCAATGCCGACACAAGGTCTAGAACAACAAGTAAGTTTGGGGCAGATGCAAGAGGAGAAAATACATACTCGAACCGTCAATATCATAACTTGATGCATAATGATGGTGACATTGAATCAAGTGATCAAGGAATTTGCAAGAAACGGCAGGAGTGTTGACACAGAAGGCACCAGAGCGAGCGGGATCGCGGAGGAAATCGTAGAAAGATTTGTGGTAGAAGCGAATTGTTCCATGAACATCATAAACATGGTTTTTAGTCGACTGATCTAGATGGAACCATTGACCTTGGTCATAACACGGCTGTATGAGGTCAATGCAAGGGTTGATTGAGCTGAGAGGGTCAAAAGAGGGCTCGTATAAAATCACAGCATGTAGATAGTGGCAGATGTCTCTGAACGTACACTCGGAGATCCTAAACATGCAACAACGCAGGGAAACATCCCAACGAGCGTCAACACCCCACTTGCCCAAATCGTAGTAAAGAAGGAATTGTGCAGACAGGAGATTGTGCTCCGGAATCTGCTCCATGATGTGGACATACAGAGCATCAAGTTGCGAAAGGGTTGATATAGATCCTTGTTTCCCTACACCGGAGAGGCTATCGAGAACAGATTGCAGTCGTTCATGGAATTGCAAGTCCGGTGGATAGGCCACATGACGGAGAACAGCAGCAGGATGAGCAAATAGGCCATCTGCTGCATCAACAAGGATCTGGATGTCTTTGTCAGTCGGCCATGAAGACAGCAATTGCGGGAAATTTCGTTTTTCAAGTATGTTCTTGAATCCACTCTGAAGATACATCTTGATCTCCCTGTCTGCCTCTCGAGAGATGGGGAGTTCAACAGAATGAGTGATAGAGGCGATGTTGTCCTGCTTGAATGTGGACACGATGCGAGGTTCAGCGCGGCTGAAGATAGCCCAACGAAATGGAGTAGACCCTTCCCTGACAGAGGATGCAATTATCTCGATAATTTCTGCTTGTGCATCTCCGTTCTCACACTCATCTAACCCATCAATGAAGACGGCTTTTGGTTGTACCCTTTTTCCCTTTTTCCCTAGCTCGCAAAGCGGCTCAACAATCAGTGATCTGAATTGAGATGGCATTTTCTTCTTTACGAGAGTCTTGTCCTTTGAGATCTTCTCATCAATAATTGTGCGATAATCAGGGAGCGTAGTAGCAAGTTGATAAGCGATGGTGGTGAATAAACTCGAGGGATTAGAGTGTTTGTTGACAGTGAAAAAGAATGCAGCACCAAGGTGTCCACTGTCTTTGAGTTTCTCGGCACATGTCTGAGCGATGGCTGATTTCCCTACACCAGCTGGTCCTCTCATCCAGTACATGGATGAGGGTGGGGCGACAGACTCAATTACCCAATTTGTAATGTCAGCGATATACTGTTTCCGAGTACCGGGGAAGCAACGACGATCGTAGTGGTCTTGAGAATCAAATGCAGCTCCTGGATTGGAAGCTTCATAGAGGATATCGATACCTAGTACTGCATTGACTAACATGCCATTGGCAGAATACGAAGCTACTCACCAGATCGCCCATAACAGTTGTTGTTGGTAGTCTGTATGAAATTACTCTCGTTGATCACGAAATCTCTGGCATCGGGAAACATGGACATGGTGGTGGCAAGAACGATGGACGATGAGAACAGAAGGCTGTTGAATTCATGTCAATGTTTGAACACAGGTCATAAGCTATCCTACCACGGCGAGTTGTTCCCATGCTTGATCTTTCTTTTCCAGGCAATTCTCCCGTTCAATCTTCCGCCACGACAGGTCCATTATCTGAAAAGTGAGAATGCTGCAGGATATGAACAGATACTGTCCAACCAAAAGGGCTTCAACGATTGTGGCATGAGAGTGTTATGTGAGGGTAGAAGCAGGGCGTTGCATAGTATAGATGAAAATATTGCACTGATTCACCCAGGATGCCACATGAAAACGCTGCTTGGGAAAACGGAGTTGAAAATAGAGTTTCATACATGCTGTATAGTAGAAGACGTGAAAGGAAGGGTTGAGTCAAAACTTCGGCTTGACAGAATGTTGCAACCTGGGGATAGGTGGGCACACATAACGAACAAGTAATGAGCCCAGAAGACAATCACAGCCCATGCAAGAGATGGGAGTGATGTGCTGTGACTGCCTGTAAAAATACACAAGTGATGCGTTGATGTTTGCATGCAACCAGAAAACTTATTTTTCACTGTTAACGTGTTCACCTGACAGTTACCAAGTTTTCTATCGGACTAGAGGTGGCAAGTGTAGTCCATTGCCCGACCCAAGCAAAGGCGTGACGCCGGCCCTGTTCCCTCTCATCTCAACATCTACCCATTCAGCCGATCGATCCTCTTCAACTGTCAGAGGTCATATCCAAGACTTCGAACCGTTGCCACAAGAGCATTGTGTCAACGTAACAGCTGGTGGTGTGAATGCAGTAGCCAATGCATTGAGATAGAGATTAAACATTGATTAACTAGACAACGCTCGAGGATTAAAGAGGATTCGTTCTACGTACACTTGTGGTCTGCGGGTGCTTAAGGCTGATTAGTTGACAGCTGTTTGTCCACCGTGTCTGTGCTTGCCCCGATTGATAAAGTTCATTGCCCCTGTCAGCTTTCTATACCTCAAAATTACTGCCTTCACCACCAAGGTATGTTGCACCATAGCTTCCACGGTGCAGAGACCATCTGAAGAAGTCTAGTCAGCACCTCAAGGAATGCAGAATGAATCATTCACATTACTAATAAACGTGAATGCCAATGTCACTCCTGATGTCCCCGTGTATGCCCAGCCTACTATTGGTCTCCTTGGAATGGGTGCTATGGGATATATGCACGCAAAGCTACTGAGCCAACCTGGTTGGAAGAAGTCTGTATTTTCATTGTGTCGACCAGCACTGACGATATGCTGATCTGCCTGTGAGCACCTAGGATCTTGGTTTGCGACATGCCAGAAGAGTATGAGAAACTCATAATTGACTTTCTATCCTTACTCTCTTGTTTCAAGGTCCAGCTTACCATGCTGTTTGTCATCAGACACTCTGGGAGTCTACCCTCAGAAGGATGGATATGCAACTTCGAGATCGTCCGTCTATTCCGTAGAAGCCGAGTTTATTGAACACGCCATTGCGCAATATGGCTCATGTGAGTATCGGAGCAGACGAGGCTTCGAGTGTCAACGCACTTGAATGTTAGCTACGAAAGTGAAATGCAATCGTTGCTGGCCAGACATCTGAGAAACCGGCCTTGGAGGCACATCTCCCAAAAGACATTTGTTCTTGTCAATCGTTACATGGGCCAACTGTGAACCCCGTTGGACAACCTCTCGTAGTATGTACCCCTCCGTGTTTGACTCAGGAGCTAATTGATTTACTCAGGTCCTCAATATAGAGCCAGCAAAGACGCCTCACTCTCGTGGAGAATATCCTGCGCTCATTTCGTTCTCGCTTCGTTTAGTTTTGACGAGCACGATTCTGTAACAGCCAGCGCTCAAGCAGTTACCCATGCTGCCTCCTTTGGGCGATCAATCCGTGGCGCTTCTCAGCACACTTTCTATGATTGACGGAAGATGATTTTTTTTTCAATTCGGTATCATCCTGTGATCAGTATGGGTACTGCTTGGGCTTACACGGAAGCATATCCATGGCTCTACGTTGGTGGAATTGAGACTGCCAAAGTGAAACTCACATTTCGTATCTCCTCGAATGCTTGACATGTATGCAGGACTCGCCATTTTGAATCCCAGCGCCCGTATCCAGATCCATCAATATGCCAAAAGTGCTTCGGAGCTGTTCAAATTAATGTTGAGTGGGGGTAGTGGCTCATTGGAAGATAAAGTGAAATTCAAAGAGCGCGTTCGATGGGTCGAAAGGACTTTGTTTGGGCGAGGAACAATTATAAAAAAAGCTGAGTGGGAAAACGGTTCAACGACTTCCCCCTCGGATATCTTTCATCGACAGAGCGAAAACTAATTCTACTTTGAGCGTCTATTCTTGACAAATTCAATTTGGGCAGACACCAAAGTTCCAATATCACAGTTCCAGAACCCCCTATTAATTTCTTAAAATCTCCCACCCTCATACTACCATTGAACTATCGCCCAACCTCTCATCTTTCTCTATCAGCTATGGTAGATTGCTGGGCACATCTTGGGATCAATTCATACGCACACCTTGACCTTGCGGCTACACACATATTTCGACTTTTCCTAGGCGTAACGGAGCACTTGTCCCAGTCACTCGCGCTCCTAGAGGGTGCACTATATTCGGCAATCTACAATCATTGGCGCAGAGCAGACGATCTGGAGTTCGTCATCGCCGCAAGAGGATGGAGTCAATGTGTTCGTTTCGGCAACTTTGAAGATTATACGAGGAGATTGAAGGAAACGAGAGTGTTCTTCGAGCTGCGGTTCGAGGAGGCAGGGAAACTTGGCAGTGAGATGATTAAGTCTGTGATGGAGACTGAAGTTACGAGGAGGCAAGAAGACGCTTGGGGCATTGAGTGATTGTATGATAGTGATAACATTATAAACTGTGGTGTGCGATTTTCTGTTTCAACATGTGGCCATCGTTTTCATCAAATATTGAATCTTCAAAAATATGATATCGCGTTGTGGGTGATTATGTTTCACCATATGGGAAGTTGATGACACGATTCATAATTGACTGACCACTTGTGTTGTAACATTACATTACTATGAAGACTTGTTACCATTCCCTAGGTATGGAAGCCTCCATAGCACTTACTGTATTGACGTCGACAAGCTAGGTTCCTAAACCAGTCACATCTGAAATCTGGGAGCTCTTCTGTAGTCCCAGTAGCAAACTATATTTCAGAGAGGAGCTGTTTATCGCGGAAACTCACTCGTTCAGCCTACAGTGTATTCAACCGTTCAAAACTCATATCTGCACGACATTCCATTCTCAAAGATAAACTAAACAAATATATCTATTTTAATCAAAATGACCGCTCAACAGAGCGATAATAACTCAGAATATGAAACTTTGCAGCTACTTGACAACTAACCTACGCGTTCAAGTGAGAGAAGACTGGAGGAAGAGGTATCGCATGGTAATGAGAAATAAAATTTCATGGATAGCAATCGTTAAAACTAGAAGGAATCAAATAGGGACATTCGGGGACAGGGAACAAGGATCATAGAATACAGCACTGTCGTGCAAGATAAAATTGCTGATTGACCAGAAGCAGCACAAAAGTATTGAGCTTACAAGGTTGAAGAGAAAGTGGGACAAGTATGTTGTCTCGCAATATCCTGGTTGTGAGGATAGTGATTGATGGTCATAACGGCTTCAAAAATGAGACAAAAAAGCCGGGTACATAAACAAGGCCATAGTAGATTTCGAGGAAAACGCTTCATACAGTATCACCCTTGCCAACCACTGCATTTGCCTTTTTCAGAACCCCAAAGTCGAGTTTCTTAGATATGATCAACACTTGTCTCTCTCAGCTCCCTCGCCCCATCGCTGAAATTTTCTTTCATCATCGCTATCTCCAATAACAACCCCTGTCTCCCGAAGGCTCCGTCTCAAACCCTTTGAGGTACTCACATCAACTGTTGGTCCCTTTTTTGTACATAAGGAATATTTTCCTTTCGGTGCGTCGGGAAAGAGGGGGTAGGTCTGCAAGCCGTGACAGGCGAGTAATCTGGGTATTCAATGGGAAGGAGAGATGTGGAAGGAGGCGAAAGAGGCCGGTTTTCTGATACTCGCGACGCACGCCACAGCTGAGAGATAAACAGAAATCAGATTAACCCATATTTACATAAAAAGAGAAAAGCTCACAAAACATATGTCATAGTGGGCTCCTGATAATTGGTGTTACCAGGGGTTTGAGGACTCCTGTGGAGAAGGCGAACCTGGAGTCATATAGAAAGGGTTATCGGAGACGATTGGGAAATGAATTTAAAGCCTGTCCGTGTCTTGGATGGTGATGCAGGGCACGACAGTCGCAGGACGTTCAGAAATGCCAATAGGTGAAGTTGCTAGAGGCCGTAGTTTTGAGGCTTGCGATGGGATGGTGGAGATGTCAACCCATTACTAGTCTCTGAGTTTGACTGCTTCATAGGTTGCGATACAACAACAGAGCAGCTGAGGAAAGATGAACAATGGCAGCTCCTTCGATATCCAAGAAGTATTCCTGATCCAAATCCTTCTGACATACCATCTCCGACTTTGGTCTTGCTAACCAAAATGCTTCTCTGTCATCACTTTTTGAGAGACTTTGTCTCCGCTTTATACGCAACCGGTGGAATTGGGCATCATCTGCGCTTAAGAGCGCCGGGCCTTGGTTTCCCGAAGCATTGTTTCAGAGTCACAATTACCATGTGAGCATCCTCTCTTGCATCTCCTGTATGCCCTTGGTGGAGTAGGTAACGAAGCCGTGAAGGCCGAGCGCTTCAGGCTACTTCTGTTGGCGAAAAAAAGATACCCATTTCTGATTTCAAGGCTAGAAGTCGACGATGGGAGAGATGGCAGACAAACAGCTGTCAACTGATCAGGAACGAACCCTCGAGCGCTGTTCAGTTGACTGATGTTTGATGTACTGCATTCACACTACCAGCTGTTAGGTCGACACAATCCTCTTATAGCTACGACGGTTTGAAGTCTCGGATGTGATCTCTAACAATTGAAGAGAACCAAGTAGTCAAGACTGGACCAATATCACAAACAACATCACGAACCAATATGGCCGATCTGGTGAGCAGCATTGTTTCTGCTAATGGAATGTTGGTTAATGCAGTACTAGGAATAGATATCCTCTATGAAGCCTCCGATCCAGGTGCTGTATTTGATTCTCAAGACCATTACGATCGCCGCTGCTTCCCAGGTACTCGGGAACAATATATCGCTGACATCACAAATTGGGTAACCGAATCCGCCAACCCACCCTCGTCGATATACTGGATGAGGGGACCAGCTGGTGTTGGCAAGTCTGCCATCGCTCAGACATGTGCCGAGAAACTCAAAGAAAGTGGACATCTTGGTGCTGCATTCTTCTTCACTGTCAACAAACATTCTAATCCCTTACGCTCTAATCCCTTATGCCTCTTCACTTCCATCGCTTATCAACTTACTACTGCGCTTCCTGACTATCGTGCCGCTGTCGATGAGAGAATCTCCAAGGATAAGAGTCTTGTTGAGAAGAAAATGCCATCTCAATTCAAATCACTGATTGTTGAGTTGATTCGGGAGCTAGAGAAGCAGGGAAAGAGAATACAACCAAAAGCTATATTCATTGATGGATTGGACGAGTGTGTGGGCAAGGACGTACAAGCAGAAATCATCGAGATAATCGCATCCTCCGTCAGAGAGAGATATACTCCATTCCATTGGGCCACCTTCAGCCGCGCTGAACCTCGCATCGTGTCCGCATTCAAACAGGACAACATCACTTCCGTCACTCATTCTATTGAACTCCCTATCTCTCGAGAGGCAGACGGGGAGATCGAGATGTATCTTCGGGGTGGATTCAAGAACATACTTGATCAGCAAGGCTTTCCGCAACTGCTATCATCATGGCCAACTTACAACGACATCAGGACCCTCGTCGATGCAGCAGATGGCCTATTTGCTCACTTTGCTGCTGTCTTGTGTCATGTGGCCTATCCACCAGACTTGCAATTCCGTGAACGACTGCAGTCTGTCCTCGATACACTCTCTGATACAGGAGAACATGCAGCCACATCACCCTTTTCACAACTTGATGCTCTCTATATCTACATTATGGAATAGATTCTAGAGCATATTCTCTAGTGTGCACAACTCCTTTCCTAATCTCTAGGCGATGTCATCATGCCCTGTTGTATGTATAGGATCTCGGAATATACTTTTAAGGACATCTGTCACTATCTATATGCGGTGATTTCATACGAGCCGTCTTTTGACCCTCTGAGCTCACTCGACCCTCGCATCGACCTCACACGGCCATATTATGACCAAGGCCAATGGTTCCATCTAGATAGATCCATCTTAGACCATGTTCTCGGTGTTCATGGAACATTTCGTTTCTACCACAAATCTTTTGATGATTTCCTTTGTGATCCTACTCGCTCTGGTGCCTTCTGTGTCAAGATCCCTGCCTTGCAATCCAAACTCCTTGATCAGTTGATTCAAAATCACAATAATTATGCATCAAGCTATGCTATTGACGGTTCAAGCATGTATTTCCTTTGTTGTATCTGCCCTAAACTTACTTGTTATTCCAGGACTTGTGTCGGCACCGGGTATCATTGGCTCCTCTACCGCACTCTCTTGGCCACATGGAACAGAGTTTGTTGACTCCTGTCTCAAGTTAACGATTTTTTCCTTTCTCTCACTAATCTGTGACCCAAACATTTGGGATAATTATGATGTTCCGCTCGCTATATTGCAGCCACTGGCAGATCTTGATTATTGCAAGTCTCTGATAGCGATACAAAAGTTGTTGGAAATAGGTAATTTGTCAAGTCGTGATGTTTTCGGCACCTCAGCGACTGTCCGAACATTATCCCACACCATATTTGATTGTATTGGCGCCGAAGAATTTGGTGAAGTGGTTCCTGCTTAAATTCTTCAGGTATGTTTCAAATATGATTATCCACAATGAATTCATCCAATCGCTTGCCAGGTTGTCAATCAATTGGAAAAAGCAAAGGTCATCCGGCCATATGTTCCTCTCTTTGGATCGAGCCATGTCTCTGCCCTTCTTCACATTCTCTTTCGCAAAAAGTCAGTGAGGAGGAACTGTGGGCTTTATAAAGTTGGGCATGGGGAAAAGTCGGTGATATGGTATTGGGAGTTTGATGTGGAGAAGCGGTATTTCCATCAGTTCAAAACTATTAACTATGCAGCGGCTCAAGAGTTCTACGAGGCAAAAAAGTTCACGATGTGGGCAAAAGAAAAGGAAGAAAGCGATGCAGAAGTGGAGGAAAGCAACACAGAAGACAGCCAAGAAGACGGTGGGGGAGGGGAAGATGTCCAGGGAGATTTTCATAATCATACTGCTGACCATGAATATGAGGATCAGCGTGAGTCCGAAACGGATGTTCAAGGCCAGGATGACGGCCAGAATGTTCTAGATGACAACAGCAATCCCAAAGACAATGACAATCAGCAGGACAATAAGGAGGAGCGAAGAGGGAACCAGGATATTGTCCATTCTTCTTAGACACTGCACTGGCTCCGAACAAAAGGCATTTATGTATCATCCTTTCGGCTCTTATCTTTTGTAGAGTCTTCGGCATCTGCTTGCCGGACGATGAGTTACACGAACCCTGTTGCAGTGGAATAGATTCATCAAACCGTCCAGTCTTGTGTGTCGTCGGTAAATAGCGTAAACATCTGTGATAGATCTATTTCTTTTCTTCTGTCCCTGCCCATCCAGTTCACTGCTCTCTTATTGTGTATGCAGTAGTTGAATTATTGTTCATGTCGTCAACATAATTGGACAATCCTGTGTATGTCGAAACGAATATAACAGTACTGAGAATACAAGGTCGATGTGTGCAATACATCATATAAATCTGGCGTGATTTGAAGTCTCGACTTCACGCGCAGACTCAACCTTTCCACTAATTCAAAACTTGTCAGCCGAGCTCAACATTGTAATTTGTTCTATCTAAATACTTTTGATACTTTGCAGATATTTTGTCATACTATTGTTCTTGTCAATGTGAATCCATCATCAATACTGTTTAATTGATCGTCATTGTCGATACCTTGTTGGATCATCCAGGGCATTGTTTGATCAGTCATCATTGTTGGTACTTTGCGGATCATCGATCACTAGGATCCTGATAGGCATCTCATCATTTGAATGAAACTTTGTGTGTTGTGCTCATGAATTCCATTGTATTTGCATCACATGCTGGTCAAAAATAAATCATGACTGTACAGGGCTTTCATTTTCGACAAACACTGACATTTTGATGTCAATCTTAAATAATTTTGTAATTGTATGATCGATGAATGATCCGCAAGGTACCAACAATGGTGATTGATCAAACAATGCCCTGGATGATCCAACGAGGTATCGACAATGATGATCAATCGAACAGTATCGATGATAGATTAACATTGAGTAAACAAAATAAGAACAATGGTATGACAAAATATCAGTAAAGTATGAAATGTATTTAGACAGAATAAGATACGATGTCGAGCCAGTAGACTTGAGTGGTGGACAGACCGCATTGAAGTTTATCTGACAGACAATCTTGACCTTTTGGATTTTTTGTTTAATCCATGTTCAAATGGTCACTCGATCCTGTTGTGACGCAAAGGCAATGTAAATCATGCGTGCACCATGCAAAATTTGATTCAGAAAATGAGCTCACTATCAAAACCTACCACAATAGGGTCATCAACAAAGTATCTGGATGATCGATGAGAAGACAGTAACTGTAAATGGGGGGCAAGTACGTGCCAATAACCCGACAGTCACTGGTTTCACAATGATCACCAAAATCAACAAAGAACCGATAACGATTGATAGTTGATTAAGGTACTTAGTGATCGACTGAGGCTTTACACAATCAGTGCCCCTAACTGATGGATTGCGATTGACAAAACAAAGTGTATCAAGGCGGTTTGATATCTCTTCCTGGTAATCATTCGTGGCATTAACCTTGAGAGGCACAGCTATTAATTCTAATTCTTTGCATGGGCAGGAAGTTTGCTGCACTTGTGACTTCAAATATCATAGAACCATTAATCCAGGTCATAAAAGGACTGTGTAAGGTCAATATAAAAAGTCAACTAGACTTAAAGGGTCAAGAGGCACTTCGTAGGCGATCATGGCATAGAGATCTCTCTAGCAGCAGACTCAGAGGCTCTCAATAGAACGTGGAGCGGAAACATAAGAATTTTGGCAGGTCAAGGCTTAAACACTAAGTTTACACTGTATATAAATATCCTGCTACAAATGGTGATAGCAACAGATAGGAAGACAACGTGGCATGCCGAACCCTAGTCCCACTGCCATGAGAGGTCTCGGTGTCGATATTAACCTCGTCCTGCTGCCCACTGTCATATATCCTATTAATGGTCTCCCCCACATTGTAAATTTCAAACCCTCTATATGTTATCATCACGGTTCTTTATGCCCAAATTTATCAAGCCCACTGTTCCTGGCTGGATTTGCATGGGAGAGAATGTGCAACAGAGAAATGGGACAAAATTCCTATGGTATGGTAGGATAATCAACCATGTATTGATATGGGGGTGGAATGTTATACTTGGAATGTACTGGATGGAATGCTATAGTTATCACATCTCTAGATATGCCTTCACGAGGATACATATAAATTATGAGCTGTAGTAAATGATCTCAGATGTTACCCAGTGTGGTAGATGACTATATTTACCTATAGTGAATGATCTACAGTATACAGTAAGACACAACGTGCATATAAGAAACTATAGCTCATCTCAGATGTTACCCAGTGTGGTAGATGACTGAGTGAGCCTACTCTAAGAAAATACTATTTATACAAGTTCAGATGTTTCAGATTAATAATGGCAGTAATATAAATAGAAAGAGTAGAAAGAGGAAACGATGTCACACTAATCAGTTCATGTCCAATACTCTTCCTAGACTGATCAACTCAATAAACCTTTAGGCAGGTTGAGCTGAGAAGAAAAAGATTGTATCTTGTCACATGTGAGTGGTTTTGTGAAGAGGTTGGCAATATTGTTGGTAGTAGGTATATATTCAAAAGCAGCATTCCCTGATTTTACTTGATCCTTCACAAAGTGATGTTTAATGTTGATATGCTTGGTTCTCCTATGGTTTTTGTCATTTAAACAGTGAGCAATCAATCCTTTATTGTTGGTAAATATAGTGATAGGTTTTGATAATGCCAGTTCAATTTTGCTAAGGTATTTGTTAATCCATAAGACTTGGGTGGTAGCTTGAGAAAAATCCATGTATTCAGCTTCTACCATTGAAAGTGCCACAGTTTCTCGTTTCTTACTTTCCCAAGATATTGGTCCCCCTATAACTAAGAAAATGTTCCCCTTAGTGGAGCATCATATATCTTTGTATCTAGCAAAATCAGAATCAACATAGCCAATTAGGGTTTAAGTCTCTAGATGCCTTATAGGTTATCCCAAAATCTAGGGTTCTTTTTATGTATCTGAGAGCATGTTTGATTGCATTCCAATAGGATTTGTCTGGATTGTGAGCAAAATAAGATAGGACATTTACTGCATATAATAGGTCTAGTTGAGTAGCAACCTGCAACCACATCAGTGAGCTGAGGGCTTTATGATATGGTGTGTCCTTTATTTTATTGATTTTGTTGGGTGTTTTGGGACAGTCCTCAGCTAAAAGTACATGTAACAAACTTCATTTGGACCATAACTCTGGGAATACTCAGCCAATTTCAATGATCTAAATGGCCACCAAAAGCCCTTAAGAAGACCTTTCAAACAATACCAAAGACATCTCAAAGCAATCAGTATTCACTGAGTTATCAGCAGATCAGTCAGTAATCACCAAGTCACCAGATACTAAATTGCTGATATCTCAGGAACTGCTTGATATAATCATTTACTTCAATGACCATTGTAAAGCTCTCTTCAATATGCTTCTTTTGACTATAGATAGACCCCAAGGCAATAAGATCCCATGGAGATACAAGGTCCTCAATGTTTGTATATAACACTAATCTTTATCTATAAATTATCATCTGTCCTTGAATAGAACAAAGAACTGCCCTAAGATGGTTAGGATATCTCTATTTCAAGAATAATAACACTCCTATATATAGAACAATAGGTAGTGATCATGTAGTAGGCTATTCTGGTACATAGACCACTACAATCATATATATAAGAACTATATGTCTAAGAATAAACCTCAGACTTAACAATATCTTTTGCTGCTTGTCTAACTTTGCTTTTTTGAGCACTTTGATTATCAAATCAACCAATTACAAATCAGTAAGTGGCCATTTGTGATAGCTACTAGACTCATTTGAAGTGAACCCTGTTGGCCATCTCCAGTCTGGGGAAGTAGAACCTAGTCCTTAGCTATACCTTGCTGAAAGACCATAATCCAGAGGTCAACTGGGAAAAGGGAAAAGTCCTTATGATGCAATGTCTACCTTGCTGTGAAGGATGCCATATACTACAGAAGGAACAGGCCTCAAAGAAAAGGCAAGAGGTCCAAGCCCTAATGTACTGTCAGACCAGACCCATTCTACTTCTGGACAATAACAAAGAGGATCTCAATGCTCTGTGTGGGACTGATAGGTGAGACTGGGAGCTTGGAGACTGACTGTTCATAACTAGACTGTTCCTCCAGCCCTTAGAAAAAGCCATATAAGTAGGCCTGGAGAATTTACAGCACCCTCTACTGCACATTACTGCTTTTGTTACCATAGTTGATCACAAATTTACCACACTGTTTGGCAATACTTATAATAACTTTGCTGTATATTACTGTAACTTGACTGTGTATTGCTGCTACTTGGCTGCTACCTGTTATCTTGTTACACTAACTTAGTAATAGTAATTGATGATAGTAATTAGTGATAATCCTAAGTGGCCAATATATTGACTAGTCAATTAAACTCATAAAATGGCCAAGTTTATTGGCTAACAAGCTGTAATCACTAGCTCAGTAATCATTTAACTACAGTACAGTACCAAAAAGCTAGTAAAAAATAAATTATATAACTTAGTTCTGTAATACAGTTAATAATTTGAGTAGAGACTCATCACAGCTACTGTAGCAACTTTACTGCACTTTCCTGGTTTCTTAACTTCCACTAGGTTACTCTACTGGATTTTTGATTCCTAGGCTCTCTAGTAGTCTTAGATAGCCTTAGAACCTATCTAAATAAAAATTATTTCTACAAGTGAGTTGGTTATCTCACTGAAAATATGTCACTGTCACACCAGCAACTTTACTATGCTTTCTGGTTCCTTGACTTCCCCTGGGTTATTTCACTAGATCTTTGGTTTTTAGACTGTATGATGATATTGAGTAAACTTATAATCTATCCAAATGAAATTTATTTTCTAAAGGTGATAAAAATGAGTTGACTACCTCACCAGAAACATGTCACTGTCACACTAGCAACTTTACTGCACTTTCTGGTTTCTTGACTTCTACTAGGCTACTTTACTAGATTTTTGGTTTCTAGGCTCTCTAGTAGTCTTGGATAGCCTTAGAACCTATTTAAATGAAAATTATTTTCACAAGTGAGTTGGTCATCTCACTGAAAATATGTCACTGTCACACCAGCAACTTTACTATGCTTTCTGGTTCCTTGACTTTCCCTAGGTTATTTTACTAGATTTTTGGCTCTTTGGCTGTTTGGTGATCTTGAGTGGTCTTATAATCTATTCATCTCTTCAATAAAGTTCTCAAGTTTTATTTTTAACTATGTTCTGGTCTAACCATATAAAGACCAATGTTGAATTTGTAAAATTTTGCAGGTCTATATTATTTCTAGAACTTCAACCCAAATATTGTGTTTTCAGCTCTACTTTACTTATAAACCATGGTTTTTGTATGTATAAGAACTAATATTCTAAGGTCTGTTTGCTGAAATTTCTTATTTTAGAAATTTTTCAAACATTATGCACAATACTTCTTGAGTTCATCTCAAGAAAATTCTTCAATACTAGTACAAAATGAAATAAAATTATCTCTTCATATGTTATACTTTTTTCTAGCTAATTTTTCCCTTATACTTTTCTATAGGACTAGCTGATATTCAAGCTTTGATTCAAGCACTTCAATCTATAACACAATCTTCCCAACCTTTGAATCTACAACAATTTTCCCAGTCTCTCTTATTGCCTTCAGCTTCAAATATTCCTTTACAGCCCTTCCAGTTTGTCTTGCCAGTCTAACATAATCCTGGATTTTATCACAAATGGTCACTTACTGATTTGTAATTGGTTGATTTGATAATCAAAGTGCTCAAAAAAGCAAAGTTAGACAAGCAGCAAAAAGATGTTGTTAAGTCTAAGGTTTATTCTTAGACATATAGTTCTTATATATATAATTGTGGTGGTCTGTATACCAGAATAGCCTACTATATGATCACTACCTATTGTTCTATATATAGGAGTGTTATTGTTCTTGAAATAGAGATATCCTAACTATCTTAGGGCAGTTCTTTGTTCTATTCAAGAACAGATGATAATTTATGGATAAAGATTAGTATTATGTACAAACATTGAGGACCTTGTATCTCCATGGGATCTTATTGCCTTGGGGTCTATCTATAGTCAAAAGAAGCATATTGAAGAGAGCTTTACAATGGTCATTGAAGCAAATGATTATATCAACTAGTTCCTGAGATATCAGCAATTTAGTATCTGGTGACTTGGTGATTACTGACTGATCTGCTGATAACTCAGTAAATACTAATTGCTTTGAGATGTTTTTGGTATTGTTTGAAAGGTCTTCTTAAGAGCTTTTGGTGGCCATTTAGATCATTGAAATTGGCTGAGTATTCCCAGAGTTATGGTCCAAATGAAGTTTGTTACATATCCTTTTAGCTGAGGACTGTCCCAAAACACCCAACAAAATCAATAAAATAAAGAACACACCATATCACAAAGCTCTCAGCTCACTGATGTAGTTGCAGGTTACTACTCAACTAGACCTGTTATATACAGTAAATGTCCTATCTTATTTTGCTCACAATCCAGACAAATCCTATTGGAATGCAATCAAACATACTCTCAGATACATAAAAAGAACCCTAGATTTTGGGATAACCTATAAGGCATCTGGAGACTTAAACCCAATTGGCTATGTTGATTCTGATTTTGCTAGATACAAAGATATATGATGCTCCACTAAGGAGAACATTTTCTTAGTTACAGGGGGACTAATATCTTGGAAAAGTAAGAAACAAGAAACTGTGGCACTTTCAATGGTAGAAGCTGAATACATGGATTTTTCTCAAGCTGCCACCCAAGTCTTATAGATTAACAAATACCTTAGCAAAATTGGACTGGCATTATCAAAACCTATCACTATATATACCAACAATAAAGGATTGATTGCTCACTGTTTAAATGACAAAAACTATAGGAGAACCAAGCATATCAACATTAAACATCACTTTGTGAAGGATTAAGTAAAATCAGGGAATACTGCTTTTGAATATATATCTACCACCAACAATATTGCCAACCTCTTCATAAAACCACTTGCATATGACAAGATACAATCTTTTTCTTCTCAGCTCAACCTGCCTAAAGGTTTATTGAGTTAATCAGTCCAGAAAGAGTATTGGACATGAACTGATCAGTGTGACATTGTTTCCTCTTTCTACTCTTTCTATTTATGTTACTGCCATTATTAATCTGAAACATCTGAACTCGTATAAATAGTATTTTCTTAGAGTAGGCTCACTCAGTCATCTACTACACTGGGTAATGTCTGAGATGAGCTATAGTTTCTTATATGCATGTTGTGTCTTACTGTATACTATAGATTATTCACTACAGGTAAATATAGTCATCTACCACACTGGGTAATGTCTGAGATCATTCACTACAGCTCATAATTTATATGTATCCTCATGAAGGCATATCTAGAGATGTGATGACTATAGCATTCCATCCAGTACATTCCAAGTATAACATTCCACCCCCATATCAATACATGGTTGATTATCCTACCATACCATAGGAATTTTGTCCCATTTCTCTGTTGTACATTCTCTCCCATGCAAATCCAGCTAGGAACAGTGGGCTTGATAAATTTAAGCATAAAGAACTGCAATGATAACATATAGAGGGTTTGAAATTTACAATGTGGGGGAGACCATTAATAGGATATATGACAGTGGGCAGCAGGACGAGGTTAATATCGACACCGAGGCCTCTCATGACAGTGGGACTAGGGTTTGGCATGCCACGTTGTCTTCCTATCTGTTGCTATCACCATTTGTAGCAGGATATTTATATACAGTGTAAACTTAGTGTTTAAGCCTTGACCTGCCAAAATTCTTATATGTTTCCGCTCCACGTTCTATTGAGAGCCTCTGAGTCTGCTGCTAGAGAGATCTCTATGCCATGATCGCCTACAAGTGCCTCTTGACCCTTTGAGTCTAGTTGACTTTTTATATTGACCTCACACAGTCCTTTTATGACCTGGATTAATGGTTCTATGATATTTGAAGTCACAAGTGCAGCAAACTTCCTGCCCATGCAAAGAATTAGAATTAATAGCTGTGCCTCTCAAGGTTAATGCCACGAATGATTACCAGGAAGAGATATCAAACTGCCTTGATATACTTTATTTTGTCAATCGCAATCCATCAGTTAGGGGCATTGATTGTGTAAAGCCTCGGTCGATCACTAAGTACCTTAATCAACTATCAATCGTTATCGGTTCTTTGTTGATTTTGGTGATCATTGTGAAACCAGTGACTGTCGGGTTATTGGCACGTACTTGCCCCCCATTTACAGTTACTGTCTTCTCATCGATCATCCAGATACTTTGTTGATGACCCTATTGTGGTAGGTTTTGATAGTGAGCTCATTTTCTGAATCAAATTTTGCATGGTGCACGCATGATTTACATTGCCTTTGCGTCACAACAGGATCGAGTGACCATTTGAACATGGATTAAACAAAAAATCCAAAAGGTCAAGATTGTCTGTCAGATAAACTTCAATGCGGTCTGTCCACCACTCAAGTCTACTGGCTCGACATCGTATCTTATTCTGTCTAAATACATTTCATACTTTACTGATATTTTGTCATACCATTGTTCTTATTTTGTTTACTCAATGTTAATCTATCATCGATACTGTTCGATTGATCATCATTGTCGATACCTCGTTGGATCATCCAGGGCATTGTTTGATCAATCACCATTGTTGGTACCTTGCGGATCATTCATCGATCATACAATTACAAAATTATTTAAGATTGACATCAAAATGTCAGTGTTTGTCGAAAATGAAAGCCCTGTACAGTCATGATTTATTTTTGACCAGCATGTGATGCAAATACAATGGAATTCATGAGCACAACACACAAAGTTTCATTCAAATGATGAGATGCCTATCAGGATCCTAGTGATCGATGATCCGCAAAGTACCAACAATGATGACTGATCAAACAATGCCCTGGATGATCCAACAAGGTATCGACAATGACGATCAATTAAACAGTATTGATGATGGATTCACATTGACAAGAACAATAGTATGACAAAATATCTGCAAAGTATCAAAAGTATTTAGATAGAACAAATTACAATGTTGAGCTCGGCTGACAAGTTTTGAATTAGTGGAAAGGTTGAGTCTGCGCGTGAAGTCGAGACTTCAAATCACGCCAGATTTATATGATGTATTGCACACATCGACCTTGTATTCTCAGTACTGTTATATTCGTTTCGACATACACAGGATTGTCCAATTATGTTGACGACATGAACAATAATTCAACTACTGCATACACAATAAGAGAGCAGTGAACTGGATGGGCAGGGACAGAAGAAAAGAAATAGATCTATCACAGATGTTTACGCTATTTACCGACGACACACAAGACTGGACGGTTTGATGAATCTATTCCACTGCAACAGGGTTCGTGTAACTCATCGTCCGGCAAGCAGATGCCGAAGACTCTACAAAAGATAAGAGCCGAAAGGATGATACATAAATGCCTTTTGTTCGGAGCCAGTGCAGTGTCTAAGAAGAATGGACAATATCCTGGTTCCCTCTTCGCTCCTCCTTATTGTCCTGCTGATTGTCATTGTCTTTGGGATTGCTGTTGTCATCTAGAACATTCTGGCCGTCATCCTGGCCTTGAACATCCGTTTCGGACTCACGCTGATCCTCATATTCATGGTCAGCAGTATGATTATGAAAATCTCCCTGGACATCTTCCCCTCCCCCACCGTCTTCTTGGCTGTCTTCTGTGTTGCTTTCCTCCACTTCTGCATCGCTTTCTTCCTTTTCTTTTGCCCACATCGTGAACTTTTTTGCCTCGTAGAACTCTTGAGCCGCTGCATAGTTAATAGTTTTGAACTGATGGAAATACCGCTTCTCCACATCAAACTCCCAATACCATATCACCGACTTTTCCCCATGCCCAACTTTATAAAGCCCACAGTTCCTCCTCACTGACTTTTTGCGAAAGAGAATGTGAAGAAGGGCAGAGACATGGCTCGATCCAAAGAGAGGAACATATGGCCGGATGACCTTTGCTTTTTCCAATTGATTGACAACCTGGCAAGCGATTGGATGAATTCATTGTGGATAATCATATTTGAAACATACCTGAAGAATTTAAGCAGGAACCACTTCACCAAATTCTTCGGCGCCAATACAATCAAATATGGTGTGGGATAATGTTCGGACAGTCGCTGAGGTGCCGAAAACATCACGACTTGACAAATTACCTATTTCCAACAACTTTTGTATCGCTATCAGAGACTTGCAATAATCAAGATCTGCCAGTGGCTGCAATATAGCGAGCGGAACATCATAATTATCCCAAATGTTTGGGTCACAGATTAGTGAGAGAAAGGAAAAAATCGTTAACTTGAGACAGGAGTCAACAAACTCTGTTCCATGTGGCCAAGAGAGTGCGGTAGAGGAGCCAATGATACCCGGTGCCGACACAAGTCCTGGAATAACAAGTAAGTTTAGGGCAGATACAACAAAGGAAATACATGCTTGAACCGTCAATAGCATAGCTTGATGCATAATTATTGTGATTTTGAATCAACTGATCAAGGAGTTTGGATTGCAAGGCAGGGATCTTGACACAGAAGGCACCAGAGCGAGTAGGATCACAAAGGAAATCATCAAAAGATTTGTGGTAGAAACGAAATGTTCCATGAACACCGAGAACATGGTCTAAGATGGATCTATCTAGATGGAACCATTGGCCTTGGTCATAATATGGCCGTGTGAGGTCGATGCGAGGGTCGAGTGAGCTCAGAGGGTCAAAAGACGGCTCGTATGAAATCACCGCATATAGATAGTGACAGATGTCCTTAAAAGTATATTCCGAGATCCTATACATACAACAGGGCATGATGACATCGCCTAGAGATTAGGAAAGGAGTTGTGCACACTAGAGAATATGCTCTAGAATCTATTCCATAATGTAGATATAGAGAGCATCAAGTTGTGAAAAGGGTGATGTGGCTGCATGTTCTCCTGTATCAGAGAGTGTATCGAGGACAGACTGCAGTCGTTCACGGAATTGCAAGTCTGGTGGATAGGCCACATGACACAAGACAGCAGCAAAGTGAGCAAATAGGCCATCTGCTGCATCGACGAGGGTCCTGATGTCGTTGTAAGTTGGCCATGATGATAGCAGTTGCGGAAAGCCTTGCTGATCAAGTATGTTCTTGAATCCACCCCGAAGATACATCTCGATCTCCCCGTCTGCCTCTCGAGAGATAGGGAGTTCAATAGAATGAGTGACGGAAGTGATGTTGTCCTGTTTGAATGCGGACACGATGCGAGGTTCAGCGCGGCTGAAGGTGGCCCAATGGAATGGAGTATATCTCTCTCTGACGGAGGATGCGATTATCTCGATGATTTCTGCTTGTACGTCCTTGCCCACACACTCGTCCAATCCATCAATGAATATAGCTTTTGGTTGTATTCTCTTTCCCTGCTTCTCTAGCTCCCGAATCAACTCAACAATCAGTGATTTGAATTGAGATGGCATTTTCTTCTCAACAAGACTCTTATCCTTGGAGATTCTCTCATCGACAGCGGCACGATAGTCAGGAAGCGCAGTAGTAAGTTGATAAGCGATGGAAGTGAAGAGGCATAAGGGATTAGAGCGTAAGGGATTAGAATGTTTGTTGACAGTGAAGAAGAATGCAGCACCAAGATGTCCACTTTCTTTGAGTTTCTCGGCACATGTCTGAGCGATGGCAGACTTGCCAACACCAGCTGGTCCCCTCATCCAGTATATCGACGAGGGTGGGTTGGCGGATTCGGTTACCCAATTTGTGATGTCAGCGATATATTGTTCCCGAGTACCTGGGAAGCAGCGGCGATCGTAATGGTCTTGAGAATCAAATACAGCACCTGGATCGGAGGCTTCATAGAGGATATCTATTCCTAGTACTGCATTAACCAACATTCCATTAGCAGAAACAATGCTGCTCACCAGATCGGCCATATTGGTTCGTGATGTTGTTTGTGATATTGGTCCAGTCTTGACTACTTGGTTCTCTTCAATTGTTAGAGATCACATCCGAGACTTCAAACCGTCGTAGCTATAAGAGGATTGTGTCGACCTAACAGCTGGTAGTGTGAATGCAGTACATCAAACATCAGTCAACTGAACAGCGCTCGAGGGTTCGTTCCTGATCAGTTGACAGCTGTTTGTCTGCCATCTCTCCCATCGTCGACTTCTAGCCTTGAAATCAGAAATGGGTATCTTTTTTTCGCCAACAGAAGTAGCCTGAAGCGCTCGGCCTTCACGGCTTCGTTACCTACTCCACCAAGGGCATACAGGAGATGCAAGAGAGGATGCTCACATGGTAATTGTGACTCTGAAACAATGCTTCGGGAAACCAAGGCCCGGCGCTCTTAAGCGCAGATGATGCCCAATTCCACCGGTTGCGTATAAAGCGGAGACAAAGTCTCTCAAAAAGTGATGACAGAGAAGCATTTTGGTTAGCAAGACCAAAGTCGGAGATGGTATGTCAGAAGGATTTGGATCAGGAATACTTCTTGGATATCGAAGGAGCTGCCATTGTTCATCTTTCCTCAGCTGCTCTGTTGTTGTATCGCAACCTATGAAGCAGTCAAACTCAGAGACTAGTAATGGGTTGACATCTCCACCATCCCATCGCAAGCCTCAAAACTACGGCCTCTAGCAACTTCACCTATTGGCATTTCTGAACGTCCTGCGACTGTCGTGCCCTGCATCACCATCCAAGACACGGACAGGCTTTAAATTCATTTCCCAATCGTCTCCGATAACCCTTTCTATATGACTCCAGGTTCGCCTTCTCCACAGGAGTCCTCAAACCCCTGGTAACACCAATTATCAGGAGCCCACTATGACATATGTTTTGTGAGCTTTTCTCTTTTTATGTAAATATGGGTTAATCTGATTTCTGTTTATCTCTCAGCTGTGGCGTGCGTCGCGAGTATCAGAAAACCGGCCTCTTTCGCCTCCTTCCACATCTCTCCTTCCCATTGAATACCCAGATTACTCGCCTGTCACGGCTTGCAGACCTACCCCCTCTTTCCCGACGCACCGAAAGGAAAATATTCCTTATGTACAAAAAAGGGACCAACAGTTGATGTGAGTACCTCAAAGGGTTTGAGACGGAGCCTTCGGGAGACAGGGGTTGTTATTGGAGATAGCGATGATGAAAGAAAATTTCAGCGATGGGGCGAGGGAGCTGAGAGAGACAAGTGTTGATCATATCTAAGAAACTCGACTTTGGGGTTCTGAAAAAGGCAAATGCAGTGGTTGGCAAGGGTGATACTGTATGAAGCGTTTTCCTCGAAATCTACTATGGCCTTGTTTATGTACCCGGCTTTTTTGTCTCATTTTTGAAGCCGTTATGACCATCAATCACTATCCTCACAACCAGGATATTGCGAGACAACATACTTGTCCCACTTTCTCTTCAACCTTGTAAGCTCAATACTTTTGTGCTGCTTCTGGTCAATCAGCAATTTTATCTTGCACGACAGTGCTGTATTCTATGATCCTTGTTCCCTGTCCCCGAATGTCCCTATTTGATTCCTTCTAGTTTTAACGATTGCTATCCATGAAATTTTATTTCTCATTACCATGCGATACCTCTTCCTCCAGTCTTCTCTCACTTGAACGCGTAGGTTAGTTGTCAAGTAGCTGCAAAGTTTCATATTCTGAGTTATTATCGCTCTGTTGAGCGGTCATTTTGATTAAAATAGATATATTTGTTTAGTTTATCTTTGAGAATGGAATGTCGTGCAGATATGAGTTTTGAACGGTTGAATACACTGTAGGCTGAACGAGTGAGTTTCCGCGATAAACAGCTCCTCTCTGAAATATAGTTTGCTACTGGGACTACAGAAGAGCTCCCAGATTTCAGATGTGACTGGTTTAGGAACCTAGCTTGTCGACGTCAATACAGTAAGTGCTATGGAGGCTTCCATACCTAGGGAATGGTAACAAGTCTTCATAGTAATGTAATGTTACAACACGAGTGGTCAGTCAATTATGAATCGTGTCATCAACTTCCCATATGGTGAAACATAATCACCCACAACGCGATATCATATTTTTGAAGATTCAATATTTGATGAAAACGATGGCCACATGTTGAAACAGAAAATCGCACACCACAGTTTATAATGTTATCACTATCATACAATCACTCAATGCCCCAAGCGTCTTCTTGCCTCCTCTTCCCTGATAACTCCAGTCTCCGTCACTGCCTTAATCATATGACTGCCAGGTTTCCCAACCTCCTCGAACTGCGGCTCGAAGAACTCTCTCATTTCCCCAGATCTCTTATAATCTTCAAAGTTGCCGAAACGAACACATTGACTTCATCCTCTTGCGGCAATGACGAACTCCAGATCGTCTGTTCTGCACCAATGATTGTAAACTGCCGAATGTAATGCACTATGTCTTCTGATAGATCATGCAAATACTTTGTTGATGACCCTATTTAGGTAGGTTTTAATAGTCAGCTCATTGTTTGAATCAAAAATTGCATGGTGCGCGCATGATTTACAATGCCTTTACGTCACAACAGGATCGAGTGACCATTTTAACACGGATCAAACAAAGGCAAAAAATCTGAAAGGTCAAGATTTTCTGTCAGATGAACGGTCTGTCCACCACTCAGATCTACTGGCTCGATATCGTATCTTATTCTTTCTAAATACAATTGATACTTTGCTGATATTTTGTCATACCATTGTTCTTATTTTGTTTCGTCAATGTTAATCCGTCATCAATACTGTTTGATTCATTGTCAATACCTCGTTGGATCGTCCAGGGCATCGTTTGATCAATTACTATTGTTGGTACCTTGCGGATCATTCATCGATCATACAATTACAAAATTAATTAAGATTGACATCAAAATGTCAGTGTTTGTCGAAAATGAAAGCCCTGTACAGTTATGATTTATTTTTTACTGGCGTGTGATGCAAATACAATGGAATTCATGAGCACAACACACAAAATTTGATTCAAATAATGAGATGCCGATCAAGATAGGGGTATTTTGGTGATCGATGATCCGCAAGGTACCAACAATGATAAGCGATCAAACAATGTGGATGATCCAACAAGGTATCAACAATGATGATCAATCAAACAGCATCAATGATGGATTAACGTTGACAAAACAAAATAAGAACAATGGCATGACAAATTATCTGCAAAGTATCAAATGTATTTAAAAAGAATAAAGTGCAATGTCGAGCTCGGCTGATGAGTTTTGCATTAGTGGAGAGGTTGAGCCTGCGCGTGAAGTCGAGACTTCAGATTATGTCAGATCTGTATGATGTATTGCACATGTAGACCTTGTATTCTCACCACTGTTATATTATTCTCACCACTGTTATATTTGTTTTGACAGACATGGGATTGTCCGATCATGTTGAGGACGTTAACAATAAATCAACTACTGCATGCACAATCAAAAATGGACAGGAATAAATCTATCACAAATTTTGACCCTATGAACCAATGACACACGAGACTGAATCATTTGATGAATCTATACTACTGAAACAAGGATCATTCAACCCATATCATCTGACAAACAGAGGTCAAAGACTCTATGGAAGATAAGAATCGAAAAGCAACACAAGAATGATAATCAAATGCATCTTTTTTTCGGGGCCAGTTCAGTGTCTAAGAAGAATGAAAGATATCCTGATTCCTTCTTGCCCCTCCTCATTCTCCTGCTGATCTTCATTGTCCTTGAAATCACTATTGCCATCCCGAACATTCTGGCTGTTATCCTGGCCTTGAACATCTGTTTCGGACTCATGCTACTCCTTGTGTTCATGCTTGGCAGCATGTTCATGTAAATCTCCTTGTCCCTGTCCCTCATCACCTGTCTGTTTGTCTTCTGTGCTGCTTTCTTTCTCCCCACATTGTGAACTTGTTGGCTGTGTAGAACCTTACTGCTGCTGCATACTCAATAGTTCTAAACTGATGGAAATACTGCTTCTCCATATTAAACTCCCAGTACCATGTAACTGATTTTTCTCCATACCCAATTTTATAAAGCCCACTGTTCCTCCTCTCAGACTTTTTGTGGATGAGAGTGTGAAGAAGCGCTAAGGCACGACTTGGACCAAAGAGAGGAAGATATGGCCAGATGACCTTTGCTTCCTTTAATCTTTTGACAACCTGGTCATGTGTGAGTAAATTCATTGTGGGTAATAATATTTGAAACATACCAAAAGAAATGCAGCAGAGACCAGTTTATCAAAGTACCTAGTGCAAATACACTTAAATACAGTCCGGGATAATGTTTGGGCAGTCACCGGAATGCCAAAAACAAAAACATTTGATGAACCACTGAATTCCCACAGCATCTTGTCTGTTATCAGGAACTTGCAATAATCAACATTGGAAGAAGAGAAGATTGTGAGATGGGCAGTGGATGATAAGGAAGACTGGGAAAGAAAAGAAGAAGTCAAGATGGACTATAGAAAAATTGAGGAAATAGTATCCCAGAAATTTCTTAGGTGGAGAAAGGTATTTGGGAAAATGGAGTCAGAGAGGATGCCAACAAGAAAAATCTGGGATCATGCCATAGATCTCAAGGAGACGTTTAAACCATGAAAAGAAAGGATCTATCCTCTTTCCAAAGATGAGAAGGAGGAGGTTCAGAAATTTGTGGACGACCAGTTAAGAAAGAGGTATATTAGACCATCAAAAGTCCCCTCAGATGTTACCAGTTTTCTTTGTGGACAAGAAAGATGGGAAGAAGAGGATGGTTATGGACTATCATAGCCTAAATGAACAAACCATAAAGAATAATTACCCTCTGCCACTAATTACAGATCTAATTGACAACATGGAGAGTAAGAAAGTATTCACCAAAATGGACCTACAATGGGGCTTTAACAATGTGAGGATAAAGGAGAGGGATGAATAGAAAGGAGCATTCACCACATATGTTAGATCCTTTGAGCCAACTGTCATGTTTCTTAGGATGACAAATTCACTAGCTACATTCCAAGTGATAATGAATGAGATCCTGAGAGATATGATTAATGAAGGAAAAGTAGCAGCATTTGTGGATGATATGCTAGTTGGGACAGAAACAGAAGAGGGACATGATGAGATAGTAGAAGAGGTCCTAAGAAGGTTAGAAGAGAATGATTTGTATGTCAAGCCAGAGAAGTATATATGGAAAGTAAGGAAGATTGGATTCCTGGAAGTAGTCATAGGACCTAGTGGAATAGAGATAGAGAAAAAGAAGATGGATGGGGTGCTGAGTTGGCCAGAGCCAAGGAATATGAAAGATATCAGGAAATTTTTAGGCCTTGCAAATTATTACAAGAGGTTTATTAAGGACTTTGCTTGAGTAGCTAGGCCAATGAATGTGCTAACAAGGAAAGACGTGAAGTGGAGGTGGGAAGGAGAAGAACAGACTGTATTTGACGAGCTCAAGAAGGCCTTCACAACGAGACCAGTACTAGCAGCTCCAGACTTAGACAAAGAGTTCAGGGTAGAAGTAGATGCCTCAAATTATGCAACTGGAGGAGTGCTCTCAATGAAGTGTTCTGACGACTTATGGAGACCGGTAGCTTTCATTTCAAAATCTCTAAATGATACAGAAAGGAATTACAAGATACATAACAAGGAAATGTTAGCAATAGTCAGATGTCTAGAGGCATGGAGGCATTTCCTAGAAGGAACGATAGTAAAATTCGAGATTTGGACAGATCATAAAAATCTTGAATACTTTATGAAAGTGCAAAAGTTGAATAGACAACAAGTTAGATAGGCACTGTATCTATCAAGATTTGACTTTGTGTTAAAACACGTTCCTAGAACAAAGATGGGAAAGGCAGACAGCCTGAGCAGGAGACCAGACTAGGAGGTTGGAGTAGAAAGAGACAATGAGGATGAGATGTTAGTAAAGAAAGAATAGTTAGAGAATAGAAGAACAGAGAAGGTAGAAGTAATAGTGGAGGGAGTGGATCTATTGGAGAAAATAAGACAGTCAAGAGTAAGGGATGATAAAGTAGTTAAAGTAGTGGAAGAGATGAAATGAGCAGGAGTAAAAGTTCTAAGGGACGAAGAGTAGAGGGACATAGACGGTATAATGTATAAAGAAGAGAAGATATATATATCCAAGGATAAGGTGCTTAGAGCAGAAATAATCAGGCTACATCATAATATATCTGTAGGAGGACATGGAGGACAGTAGAAGATGGTGGAGCTAGTCACAAGAAATTTCTGGTGGCCAGGAGTAACAAAGGAAGTGAAGCAATATATAGAAGGTTGTGACTCTTGCCAGAGGAGTAAAAATCACACAGAACAGCTGGCAGGCAAATTAATGCTCAACTCGATACCTGAGAAACCTTGGATGCATATATTGGCAGATTTCATCACCAAACTGCCAATAGCACAGTGATATGACTCAATCTTAGTAGTAGTAGACAGATTAACGAAAATGGTCTATTTCATCCCTATTACAGAGAAAACATCAGCAGAAGGGCTAGCCAGGTTGTTTAGAGACAATATGTAGAAGCTGCATGGATTACCCAAGAGCATCATCTCAGACAGAGGACCACAGTTTGCAGCAGGATTAATAAAAGAGCTGAATCAAATGCTAGAGATTGAGAGCAAAATATTGACAGCATTCCACCCTCAGATAGATGACCAAATGGAGAGGGTTAATCAGGAATTAGAACAGTACCTAAGAATGTTCATTGACCACCAACAAGAACAATGGCCAGACTGGTTAGGAATGGCAGAGTTTGCCTACAACAATAAGGCATATTCAAGCACAAAGACATTACCCTTCAAGGCAAATTATGGACAAGATCCTAGAATGGGGTTTGAGACAAGAAGGAAAGGAAAATACGAGGGAGCAGAGAAATTCATGATAAAAATAAAGGAGATTTAGAAAGAAGCAAAAGCAGTGCTAGGAAAAGTGCAAGAAGAAATAAAGAAATATGTAGATAGAAAAAGGGCAGAAGTCAACAAGTATAAAGTAGGAGACTTAGTAATGCTAAGCACTAAGGATCTGAAATACCAAATGGTTGGAAGAAGGACAAAAAAGCTAATAGAGAGGTTCATAGGCTCCTACAAGATCAAGAAGATTGTATCATCAAATACAGTGGAATTAGAACTACCTAGCACAATAAAAATACATTCAGTAGTTAATGTCAGTAGAATACAAAGATATGTAGAGCAAGTAGAAGGGCAGAGAAAGGAGCAACCAGCTCCAGTTGTAATTGAGGGAGAAGAAGAGTGGAAAGTAGAGAAGATCCTGAACAAACAGCAGATATGAGAAAAAGATAAGTATCTGGTACGATAGAAGGAATTCACAGCAGAATCAGATACTTGGGAAGAAAGGGAAAATCTGGAAAATGTAAAAGAGACAGTCAAAGAGTACAAAAAGGAATACCAACAAGACATAGAAGATATAAGACAACAAGAAAGAGAAGAAAGAACATTTAGAAGAGAAGAACTGCTAGGACGATTTACAGCAAAAAAGCTATTTGGATGGTCAGATAAATGATATGACAAGGAATATTGGGGAAGACTGGAAAGAAATTGGAAATGATGGAAAGGAGGATAGATGAAAGGACAAAGAACTATGGAAATAATAAAGGAGGAAGAAGAAGAAATTGAGCAGGAAAGTTTAAGGCTCAAGAAGTAGACAGAAGAAAATGACGATGAAATAGGGAATATTTGCAATCCATACTATGAACTATAAAAATCCTCAGGATGAGGAATCTTAAGAGGGGGGTAGTGTCATGATACAGCCAAAAATGGCTAAGTTATTATTCATTTTCATTTTCATTTCATTTCTTTTAATTAGGAAATTAGTGGATGTGTGAGATAGAACAACTAAAAGAGATGCATAGGAGTTTATAAATAGAAGTAAACACAGGAGGTGTATAAGTAGTATACCATAATCAAATGAGAACTCCATCAAGTTCTCCTTGTTAACTCAGACTAGGAGTAGCTCTAAGACATCTCAGTCTAAGTCCTTACACCCTCCAAATCAACTAGAAAGTCTTGGACTGTTCTAGGTACCCCACCAAGATATAATCATAGTAAGTCCTCAGTTGTCTACTCATCCTTATATGAGAAATCATCATTATCATTATCACTGCCATCACTACTACCAAACATATTTCAACAATAG
This sequence comes from Leucocoprinus sp. KB1807203, assembly GCA_019327925.1. Classification (NCBI taxonomy): domain Eukaryota; kingdom Fungi; phylum Basidiomycota; class Agaricomycetes; order Agaricales; family Agaricaceae; genus Leucocoprinus; species Leucocoprinus sp. KB1807203. The sequence continues at coordinate 121,638 of JAHTMQ010000438.1, forward strand.
CAACAACAATCTATAGAGCAGCCTATGGCTCCTATACTACAACCTCCTCCTCTTACTTAGGAGAAGCAACTCCTTATCTTAATTGCTGGCCTGTAGTAGCAGATAGCTACCCTATTGCAACAGAATAGAGGAACTAGAGTGAAGGTAGCAAAACCTCCCTTGTTTAGTGGAAAAATGAAGGAAATAAGTGTATTCATTAATGCAGCTTAGTTGTATCTCAGTATGAAAATGATGGGAGAGTCAGAAGCAACAAAGATGGCCTAGGTGCTGTCTTATGTACAGAGAGGGGTGGCAGAGGCATAGAAAGATAATCTATTGAATGAGTTATTGAAAGGAGAATCAAAAGTGGAGATAGTGGAAGAACTATTTGGTAAAATGAAAAATGAATTTGGAGAAACAGCAGAAGAAGAACAAAAGATAGAGCAGTTGAGGACAATTGAACAGGGGGGAAGAACCTGCAATGAGTATGTTCAGGAATTCAAGAAGGTAGTATGAAATAGTAGCTATAAAGAATAACCCTTTATTAAAGAGTTTAAAAAAGGGCTAAGTAGAGCACTTAGGAGGAAGTTGGCAGAGGCAAAAAGCCCTCCTAGTATAATAGAAGAATGGCAGGAAAGGGTAGTGAGATTGGATAGAAACTAGAGATAGAGCAAAGCAGAAGAGAGAATATTAGAGAGAAATGTAGTATACCTACAGGAAAATACATAGCCTAGAGAAGGTTTTGATAGAGGATTATATGGAGGGAGGGGAGGATAGATTGTATGAAAAGCATAGGGTCAGAACTTCAGAGGAGGAGCACAGAGCAATCAGAAGGGACAGAGGCTAGAAAGAGACTCCAATGCAATAGATGTTGATAGGGGAAAAGAAGAAGATAGAATATACTATATGTATGAAAAGTAGGGCTATATGGCCAAAAACTGTTGGCAAAGGAAGGGAAGAGAGAGGAGAGTAGTAAAAATACCACAAGAGTCAGCAAAAGACAATAGAGGACAGTGAGCTTCTAGCTGGTCTTCTCAAATATGTACAGTGTATTGCACCCAGAAAAGCTAGAAAATAAAGTTTCTTGTCAAGGCAACACTGAGTGTATTATGGAATTACATTGGGACTATGACTATTATCAGCCCTGGACTGATAATAAGTGGATAGTAGAAGAGATAATAGCAATAAAAGATAAGGAAGACAAAGGTAATGCAATGAATATATATTAGCACATCAAGATTAGATTGGACTTCAGACTTGACTGGACTAATTATAGACATTGGACTACAGGAGAAATGTTGAATAAACCTTGGGGTAATAATGAACAAATCTTATAATAGTTATAAACTTTAGGATAAATGGGAAATTTTGGACTAACCTATTTATAGACTCTGACTCAACTAGTCACTCACTGTTACTTACTAGTACTTAGGATAGTAGTTTCTGTGACATTACTAGTTAGGATAAATACAATCCAGAAAGAGAAGGAAATAGCAAGTTCTCTCTTTCTGTGGTTCATCTGAAAACCTACTTCTCTTGGAACCCCACATTCTCTCTAGTCTTTGAACTAACTTGTGAAGTGTGACTAAAAGCCTTAATATTTATTCCTTTGATATAACTCTTCTGAAAACCTTAACCAGACCCTTTGTAGAGGGGCAAAGAGATATCAAGTGTTGACATAGGCTCAAGGCTGAAGTGTATATTCACTCTTGTGGTCTAGAGTCTTAACAGAGAGAGTAAGAGATATATGGCATATACTGTGGCCACTAAGAAAAGTGTGGATGAAAGTGGAGTTGGAAAACCTGGAAAGTTATAAAGGGATAGTAGTAAAGGTATTGTTAGACAGTAGGGCAACAGGACTATTTATGAATACAAAGTTTGCAAAAGAAAAGGGGTTTAAGCTAAAAAGGCTAAAAAACCCTCTGTTAGTATAGAATGTAGATAGAACTATCAATGTGGAAGGAGCAATTTGTTATCAATAGACAGTGAATATCCTTAGTGATTACCCTAGGTGGATGTTCAAGAAGAACTCAATAGAGTTCTTTGTTGGATTGCAGCCTTACTTATACTACTACTATAGTGGCTGTACTCTAAAGTTCTATGATCACATGTCCTTTCCAGAATGTTCCATGACCATCTGACCTTATCACGTGATTTGACTTGCTAAGTTCCCACACTATTTATATCTTGATCCTATTGTATGCTTTGAGGTTTTGGACTAAGTATTCAAATGTATGGGAAACCTTTTCCTGTTTGGGACTCTCATAACACAATTACTTATTAGATGGAGTGTACTATATTCTTCAAAGGACATATTGAGAGAGCACAAATGGATATGTGCAATTTGGGAAAGACAAAGGTAATATTGGTATACTCTGGTTAGCTGCCCACAACCCAGAAATTGACTGGGAAAAGGGAAAAGTAAAAATGATGCAGTGTTCACCCATATGTGGAAAAAAAAAGCAGGAAATACAGAAGAAAAAACAAATGAGAAAGATAAAGGAAGGAAAAACAGTAGAAGAACTAGTGCCTAGGAGGTTCTGGAAGTGGAAGAAAGTATTTGGAAAGGAGGAGTCAGAAAAAATACCCACAAGAAAACCATGGGACTATACAATAGAATTAAAGAAAGGATTTGTGCCAAGGAAAGGAAAGGTATACTCATTATCAAGGAAGGAAAGAGAGAAAGTACAAGCATTTGTAGAGGACCAGTTATGAAAAGGGTATATTTAGCCATTGAAATTACCACAGACCTCACCAGTCTATTTTGTAGTAAAGAAGGATAGAAAAAGGAAAATAGTGCAAGACTGTCATTATATAAATCAATAAACAGTAAAGAATAGGTACCCCTTGCCCCTTATTGCAGATATCCTAGATAGAGTAGGGAAAAAGAAGATGTTTATGAAACTAGATCTTAGATGGGAGTATAGCAATATAAGGATCAAGGAGGGTGATAAGTGAAAGGCAGCATTTACAATATATATTGGAGCATATGAACCAACAGTCATGTATTTTGGACTGACAAACTCCCTGGCTACCTTCCAAACTATGATAAATGACCTTTTCTAAGATATGATTAATCAGGGAAATACAGCAACATTCATTAAAGATATAATAGTTACCATAGATACTAAGAAGGGACATAATGAGCTAGTAGAGAAAGTATTAAACAGACTAGAGGAAAATAACCTGTTTATTAAACCAGAAAAGTGTTAGTGGAAAGTGAAGGAGGTAGAATTTCTGGGTGTGGTAATTGGACCTCAAGGGGTAAAAATACAGAAGGAGAGAGTGGATAGAGTTTTAAGCTGGCTAGTACCAAGAAATATAAAGAAAGTACAAAAGTTTCTAGAGTTCACAAACTATTACTAGTAGTTTATTAAGGACTTTGCTAGAATAGCAGCCTCTTTGTACCTACTAGTCAGAAAGAAGAAAAAGTGGAGGTAGAAAAAAGAGCAGGGAGAAGCATTCAGGAGATTAAAGAAGTATTTATGATAGATCCAGTCTTAGTCATCCTAGACTTAGATAGAGAAATGAGGGTAGAGGCAGATACCTCAGACTATACAATGGGAGAAGTACTGTTAGTAAAATGTGAGGATGAGAAGTAAAGACTAGTTACCTTCATCTCAAAATCATTGAATACAACTGAGCAGAACTATGAAATCCATGACAAAGAGATACTAGTAGTAATTCAGTACTTAGAGTCATGGAGGTACTACTTGGAAGGGACAAAAGTAAGGTTTGAAATCTAGATAGACCACAAAAACCTCCAGTACTTTATGACTAGCCAAAAGTTAAACTAAAGACAAGCTAGATGGATATTATATCTATCATGATTTGACTTCACCTTGAAGTATGTTCCAGAAAAGAGTATGGGAAAGGCAGATGGATTAAGCAAAAGACTGGATTAGCAAGAGGAAGTAAAAAAGAATAACAAGAACTAAATGTTGATAAAGCAAAAATGGATAAAGAGAACAGAAGCATTAGTAGAAGAGAGCAATCTAAGAGACAGGATTAGAAAAGCACAGGAAGGGGACAAAAGAGTGGTTAAAACAGTAGAAGAACTAAAGAAAGCAGGAATAAAAATATTAAAGGACAAAGAGTAGACAATAAAGGAAGGAGTGGTTATGAAAAAAGAATAAATCTATGTGCCGGAGGGAGAATTAAGGGAGGAGGTGATACAGTTATATCACAATACACCAATAGGAGGACATAGAGAAAGGTAGAAGACAACAAAACTGGTGACAAGGAACTACTAGTGGCTAGGAGTTATGAAGAAAGTAGAAAGATATATAGATAGATATAATACTTGTCAACACTACAAGAATAGAAGTGAGGCCCCAGCAGAAAAGCTGATACCCAATGCAATTCTAGAAAAACCATGAAGTCACATTTCAGTAGACTTCATTACAAAGTTACCTTTAGCTCAGAGTTATAATACAATTCTAGTGGTTTGCAACCAATTTAGTAAAATGGCACATTTTATAACAAATATGGAGAAAACATTAGCAGAAAAACTTACTAGGCTATTTAGGGATTATGTCTAGAAATTACATGGTCTTCCAAAAAGTATCATATTGGATAGAGGGATGTAGTCTACAGCAGAAATGATAAAGGAACTGAATGAGTTGTTAGAGATCCAAATAAAACTGTCAACAGCCTATCACCCCCAAACAGATGGGCAAATGGAGAGGATCAATCAGGAGTTGGAACAATACCTGAGGGTCTTTATTAACTATAGACAGGAGCAATGACCAGACTGGCTGGAAACTGCTGAATTTGCATATAACAACAAAATTTATTTGGCTACAAAAGTATCTCCTTTCCAGGTGAATTATGGTCAGGATCTAAGAATGGGGTTTGACAGAAGAAGAAGGAGAAAGTTCAAAGTGGCAGGAAAATTTGTAGAAAGGATGAAGAAAATTCAGAAAGAAGCAAAAGCAGCATTAAAAAAAGCACAGGAGGAGATGAAGAAGTATATAGACAAAAAGCAAGGAGAAGGAGAGGAGTATAAAGTTGAAGACTTAGTACTGTTGAGTATAAAGAACTTAAAATGGCAAATAATAGGAAAAAGATTGGAAAAGCTAACAGAATAGTTTATAGGCCTATACAAAGTAAAGGAAATCATTTTGACCAGCACTATAGAGTTAGAATTACCAAATTCTATTAAAATATACCCTGTAGTTAATATAAGTAGAGTATGATTGTATAAGCCTCAGATAAAAGAGCAAAAGATGACTCTACCAAAACCAGTCATTATTGAAGGAGAGAAGAAGTTTAAGGTAGAAAGAATACTAAATAAAAGGATAGTTAGGGGAAAAGAGAGGTTTTTGGTATGATAAAAGGGACATACAGCAGAAGGAGATACCTAAGAAAGTAGGGAAAACTTGAAGAATATGAAGGAACTGGTTGAAGAGTTTGAAAGAGAGTATGGGAAAGAGACCAAAGAAGTAAGGTGACAGAAAAAAGAAGATAACAAAAAAGAGTTCTCAAGAAAACTACTAGAGAGGTTTATAGCTAAGATGTTATAGAGGTGGTCAAATAAGGAATATGAGAAATAGAGGGTGAGAAGATAGGAGGAAAATTGGAGACAATAGAAAAATTCCTTGGGATAAGGAAACTTAAAGAGGGAGCTGTACTATAAAACAGTTCCCAAGAAGGAAACTATTTCTTATACATTTATTAACTTGATGGAAAACCTCCAAGAATATAATGTAAGAAAGATATAAATAGTATGGGAAGGATTATATAAGATATATATAGTTCTTAGTAAAGGTCATATGATTGCAGGAGACAGGTGTACAGACCAGCCAATATTTATATAAGTATCTAGTAGAATTCAATGGGAAACTCTATCAAGTTCTTTCTGAACAATTACCTGGGTTAAGCCTTAAGTCTTTATGACCTTGCACTAACATCAGTACTCTTAAGCACAAGTCTCCTACATCTGGGACAAATAGTTTGCCTTCATGTCAAAGTAGTCCATCCATGCTCAGTACCCAGGTTGTATTGGCAGTCAACCTACTTTCCCTGATATGTCTTGTTGCTAGCATATCCATGGTCAATGCTACTTTGATGTCCTTGAGTAGGTTTTTCTGATTGAGGGTGGTGTTTGGAGATGACTCTAGTAGTAATAACCAGGTTACCCTACCTGGTAAGGATACTAGTTTTTCCATGAAGATTGGTTTTAGGTCTGGTCTCTTGAATACTGGTTGCAAGATAGTGCTCTGGAGATGGTAAATATCCCATCTGTGTAAGGACTTAGACTGAGATGTCTTAGAGCTACTCCTAGTCTGAGTTAACAAGGAGAACTTGATGGAGTTCTCATTTGATTATGGTATACTACTTATACACCTCCTGTGTTTACTTCTATTTATAAACTCCTATGCATCTCTTTTAGTTGTTCTATCTCACACATCCACTAATTTCCTAATTAAAAGAAATGAAATGAAAATGAAAATGAATAATAACTTAGCCATTTTTGGCTGTATCATGACACTACCCCCCTCTTAAGATTCCTCATCCTGAGGATTTTTATAGTTCATAGTATGGATTGCAAATATTCCCTATTTCATCGTCATTTTCTTCTGTCTACTTCTTGAGCCTTAAACTTTCCTGCTCAATTTCTTCTTCTTCCTCCTTTATTATTTCCATAGTTCTTTGTCCTTTCATCTATCCTCCTTTCCATCATTTCCAATTTCTTTCCAGTCTTCCCCAATATTCCTTGTCATATCATTTATCTGACCATCCAAATAGCTTTTTTGCTGTAAATCGTCCTAGCAGTTCTTCTCTTCTAAATGTTCTTTCTTCTCTTTCTTGTTGTCTTATATCTTCTATGTCTTGTTGGTATTCCTTTTTGTACTCTTTGACTGTCTCTTTTACATTTTCCAGATTTTCCCTTTCTTCCCAAGTATCTGATTCTGCTGTGAATTCCTTCTATCGTACCAGATACTTATCTTTTTCTCATATCTGCTGTTTGTTCAGGATCTTCTCTACTTTCCACTCTTCTTCTCCCTCAATTACAACTGGAGCTGGTTGCTCCTTTCTCTGCCCTTCTACTTGCTCTACATATCTTTGTATTCTACTGACATTAACTACTGAATGTATTTTTATTGTGCTAGGTAGTTCTAATTCCACTGTATTTGATGATACAATCTTCTTGATCTTGTAGGAGCCTATGAACCTCTCTATTAGCTTTTTTGTCCTTCTTCCAACCATTTGGTATTTCAGATCCTTAGTGCTTAGCATTACTAAGTCTCCTACTTTATACTTGTTGACTTCTGCCCTCTTTCTATCTACATATTTCTTTATTTCTTCTTGCACTTTTCCTAGCACTGCTTTTGCTTCTTTCTAAATCTCCTTTATTTTTATCATGAATTTCTCTGCTCCCTCGTATTTTCCTTTCCTTCTTGTCTCAAACCCCATTCTAGGATCTTGTCCATAATTTGCCTTGAAGGGTAATGTCTTTGTGCTTGAATATGCCTTATTGTTGTAGGCAAACTCTGCCATTCCTAACCAGTCTGGCCATTGTTCTTGTTGGTGGTCAATGAACATTCTTAGGTACTGTTCTAATTCCTGATTAACCCTCTCCATTTGGTCATCTATCTGAGGGTGGAATGCTGTCAATATTTTGCTCTCAATCTCTAGCATTTGATTCAGCTCTTTTATTAATCCTGCTGCAAACTGTGGTCCTCTGTCTGAGATGATGCTCTTGGGTAATCCATGCAGCTTCTACATATTGTCTCTAAACAACCTGGCTAGCCCTTCTGCTGATGTTTTCTCTGTAATAGGGATGAAATAGACCATTTTCGTTAATCTGTCTACTACTACTAAGATTGAGTCATATCACTGTGCTATTGGCAGTTTGGTGATGAAATCTGCCAATATATGCATCCAAGGTTTCTCAGGTATCGAGTTGAGCATTAATTTGCCTGCCAGCTGTTCTGTGTGATTTTTACTCCTCTGGCAAGAGTCACAACCTTCTATATATTGCTTCACTTCCTTTGTTACTCCTGGCCACCAGAAATTTCTTGTGACTAGCTCCACCATCTTCTACTGTCCTCCATGTCCTCCTACAGATATATTATGATGTAGCCTGATTATTTCTGCTCTAAGCACCTTATCCTTGGATATATATATCTTCTCTTCTTTATACATTATACCGTCTATGTCCCTCTACTCTTCGTCCCTTAGAACTTTTACTCCTGCTCATTTCATCTCTTCCACTACTTTAACTACTTTATCATCCCTTACTCTTGACTGTCTTATTTTCTCCAATAGATCCACTCCCTCCACTATTACTTCTACCTTCTCTGTTCTTCTATTCTCTAACTATTCTTTCTTTACTAACATCTCATCCTCATTGTCTCTTTCTACTCCAACCTCCTAGTCTGGTCTCCTGCTCAGGCTGTCTGCCTTTCCCATCTTTGTTCTAGGAACGTGTTTTAACACAAAGTCAAATCTTGATAGATACAGTGCCTATCTAACTTGTTGTCTATTCAACTTTTGCACTTTCATAAAGTATTCAAGATTTTTATGATCTGTCCAAATCTCGAATTTTACTATCGTTCCTTCTAGGAAATGCCTCCATGCCTCTAGACATCTGACTATTGCTAACATTTCCTTGTTATGTATCTTGTAATTCCTTTCTGTATCATTTAGAGATTTTGAAATGAAAGCTACCGGTCTCCATAAGTCGTCAGAACACTTCATTGAGAGCACTCCTCCAGTTGCATAATTTGAGGCATCTACTTCTACCCTGAACTCTTTGTCTAAGTCTGGAGCTGCTAGTACTGGTCTCGTTGTGAAGGCCTTCTTGAGCTCGTCAAATACAGTCTGTTCTTCTCCTTCCCACCTCCACTTCACGTCTTTCCTTGTTAGCACATTCATTGGCCTAGCTACTCAAGCAAAGTCCTTAATAAACCTCTTGTAATAATTTGCAAGGCCTAAAAATTTCCTGATATCTTTCATATTCCTTGGCTCTGGCCAACTCAGCACCCCATCCATCTTCTTTTTCTCTATCTCTATTCCACTAGGTCCTATGACTACTTCCAGGAATCCAATCTTCCTTACTTTCCATATATACTTCTCTGGCTTGACATACAAATCATTCTCTTCTAACCTTCTTAGGACCTCTTCTACTATCTCATCATGTCCCTCTTCTGTTTCTGTCCCAACTAGCATATCATTCACAAATGCTGCTACTTTTCCTTCATTAATCATATCTCTCAGGATCTCATTCATTATCACTTGGAATGTAGCTAGTGAATTTGTCATCCTAAGAAACATGACAGTTGGCTCAAAGGATCTAACATATGTGGTGAATGCTCCTTTCTATTCATCCCTCTCCTTTATCCTCACATTGTTAAAGCCCCATTGTAGGTCCATTTTGGTGAATACTTTCTTACTCTCCCATGTTGTCAATTAGATCTGTAATTAGTGGCAGAGGGTAATTATTCTTTATGGTTTGTTCATTTAGGCTATGATAGTCCATAACCATCCTCTTCTTCCCATCTTTCTTGTCCACAAAGAAAACTGGTAACATCTGAGGGGACTTTAATGGTCTAATATACCTCTTTCTTAACTGGTCGTCCACAAATTTCTGAACCTCCTCCTTCTCATCTTTGGAAAGAGGATAGATCCTTTCTTTTCATGGTTTAAACGTCTCCTTGAGATCTATGGCATGATCCCAGATTTTTCTTGTTGGCATCCTCTCTGACTCCATTTTCCCAAATACCTTTCTCCACCTAAGAAATTTCTGGGATACTATTTCCTCAATTTTTCTATAGTCCATCTTGACTTCTTCTTTTCTTTCCCAGTCTTCCTTATCATCCACTGCCCATCTCACAATCTTCTCTTCTTCCAATATCACTACTCTTTTTACTCTCTTTCTTACCTTCTCCTCCTTTAGCCTTGTATTCCTTCTACACAATGGTGGGCACCTCATCATCTTGACTTCTCCAGTCTCCTAATTTATCTCTGGGTTGTATGCTTACAACCATGGCATCTCCAATATAACATCTGTTTTTCCTAGATTGCATACATCCATTCTCATTCTCTCTATGTGGCCTTTGTAGTACACATTTGCTTCCATCTGATGGGTAATGGCTCCTGCACTGTTATTGGTTCCATTGACATTTCTAACTATTATCGGTCTCTTCAATTTCTACAGTCTAAATCCATATTTTGCTGCCATCTTCTGATCCATAAACATCTCCATTGTGCTGCTGTCTAGGAGTGCTTTTACTGTTATGCCTTTATGTGTATCTACCTTTTTTATTCCTATGTCTATCCATACCTCCTTCAGTATTTTGAACATTCTCCTCACTTCTCTTACTATACCTTCTGCCTGTGCATCTCTTTGCTGTGCTTTTCCCTTTGTAGGGCATGCCACTTCTTCTTCCTTCCTTCTTTGCTTTGGGCATCCATACTACTTGACTTTCTCTAACTTCCTTTCTCTGAGGACTCCTTGTCCTCTGTTGTTTTCCCTATGCATTCCTTTCTTTCCACACCATCTGCATCCTATGTAGGTCACTATAACTTTTTCTGTTATCCATCCTAACTCCAACAGCTGTGCATCTTCTGGCACATTCTCCACTCCACAGTATTCCTGCACCTTTTCCCAATTGGGATACACCAGCTTCCCTACTTGCTGCACCTTTTGCAGACTGACTGTATATGCCACTTCCTTACTTCTCTTTTTCTTCTCCTTCTTAATATTTGGACACTCCCACTTGTAGTGTCCCATTCTCTGACATCTGAAACATTGTACCCCTTCCTCCACTATTTTCTGTTTCCTTACTTTCACTTCCCCCCTCACCCCATACTGCATTACCCTACTCGCTATCACCTCAAATCTATTCTGAGGAATTGGTTTCCCTTTTTCCTCTTCCTTCTTGTTTCTGCAGTTACAGGCCAGGTGCCCAAACTTTCTACACCCCCAGCATACCCTTTCTTCCCTTCCCTCTATTTTTCCCCTTAGTTTGGCCAGGGCATACTGTTGGTTGAGCATACTGCCCATAAGAAAGTTATATTGTTCCAGAAACATAGTGCTACATCTCCAGAGAAGTCAAAATAGGAATGATCTTACTAATGTTACATCTACTAGGGCGCAAGATCTTCACCCAGCTAGACACCTACTGCCCTACTTACTACTGCCCTAATGCTATGGTTATACTATCACCCCAAGGAGAGGATCTCTAACCTAAACACCTTCTTAAGAATATAGCATTAATCTCCTGTGTAGACAGATGACAATGCACCTGTAGTACAAAGTTTATAGTATGAAAGGAGTACAAGTAATTATCCAGCCCACTTGATTGTAAGGTCAGGTCTTAGTAGTGATACCCAAGCTTGGTACCACACCTCCACCTGCAGTCCCTAACTGACTGCAAAGTCCCCTTAAGCCTAGGGCCCAGCTACGTCATAGTAGTCCTGAGTTGTATCACTCAGGTACTGAGGAAGATAAGAGAGTAAAGGTGGCAAGGCTCTGTGATGAGCGGTGCCAATAAGGGAATTGAGTTCTGGTATAAGGACTTAGACTAAGATATCTTAGAGCTACTCCTAGTCCGAGTTGACAAGGAAAACTTGATAGAGTTCTTATTTGATTATGGTACACTACTTATATACCTCTTGTGTTTACTTCTATTTATAAACTCCTGTACATCTCTTTTAGTTGTTCCATCTCACACGTCTACCAATTTCCTAATTAAAAGAAAAGAAAAGAAAATGAAAATGAATAATGACTTAGCCATTTTTGGCTGTGTCATGACAATCTGTGGATGAGTGTATCTGGCTTGGTTTCCAATTTTCCTGGTTTGAACCTGATCTTCATGTCAAACTATGCTAGATATTCTGACCAATGTACCTAATACTGTATCAGTTGCTTTGATTCACAAAAATACTCTAAATTTTTGTTATTGGTGATAATGTTCACTGGCATTGCTATTCCCTCCAGATAATGCCTCCATTTTCTGAAAGTCTCAAATATTACTAATAACTCTTTGTCGTGGATATGTCAAGTAGGGACCCTGTGATTCCTAACTGATTGATCTCAGCTGGTTAGCTAGATTAACCTCTACACTAACTCTCTTGTAATACTGCAAATAAGGTGGGTTCAGAAAAAGGCAAGATGAAGATTGGGTTTTCACAAGAGTTTACTAAGTGAAGAACAAAGCTGAGAAGATAATTATATAATACTAACTTATAACTAGAGGTTCTGGTATACTTGTATAAAGGACAGAAAATGATTGTAAATAGTGTGACTTGGGTAACAAAGTCCTTGCATGAGGTAGTGTGACTGTGAGTCACAGGGGGACTGTGACAGTACCCCCTCTTCAATGGCCACACCCTTGTGGCCAATACCAAGTTGCTACTAGGGATTGATCTGTTATGACACAGCCAAATAGCTAAGTTATTATTTATTTTTCTTTTTTTTCTTTTTATTTAATTAGGAAATCAACAGACACATGAGAGGGAATGACTCAAAAGAGATATACAGGACTTTATAAATAGAAGTAAATATAGAATGTATATAAGTAGTGTATAGCAATTGAATGGAAACTCTATTGAGTTCTCTTTGTTAACTCAGACTAGGAGTAGTTCTAAGGCACCACAGTCTAAGTTCTTATATAATCCCTCTGTATAACAATTTTTATCAGTTTGACAGTATATTGCTGGGGTTCAGCTTAGTCAAGTTCATGACATGGAATTCTGAAAGTAATTTGCTAGTATTTGTTAAGTTAGCTATATTGAGCTAAGAGTATTCCTTTGAAGTACCTTCATATCCAGCCTAATGTATGTAGTACATCAAAGGGTTTGTTTGATATTTGTTTCATTTTGAGTTAAGGACTTGCACTACTTTAAATTCGAGGTTCCCATCTATCTCAATGGGAGGTAGGGATAGATTAGTACAGTTCAGGATGGCACTGGAAAAAGCTGGTTCCAGCTGGGATATATAGAATACAGAATGGATCAATCTAAGATGTTCTGGTAGTTTCACAAGATAAGAGTAGAACTCCACCCTCTCTGTCACTGGAAATGGGCCTAGATAACATTCTGAAAGTTTCTTTGAAGATCGGGTAGTTCTGATAAACTTTGCTAGGATATATACTGTATCTCCTGCTTGGAACATAGGTACCTTAGCTTATTGTGTATCTGCTGGGCCTTGGTAGCATCTTTGTACCTGTGTGATGGCCTATTCAGTTCTTCATGAGTTTTCTCTAGATCTGCTACAAATACTTCAGCTGATTGTGAGGTAAGCTCCTAGACTGTTTATACTTGCATGCTAGGGTAATACTCTTTGTTTGCAAAGAAGGAAAACACCCCTGTAGTAAACAAGAGGGTGTTGTTGTAAGTAAATTCTACCAATGGTAGGAGCTTAGACCAGTTGAATTGCTGATAATTACAACAGATTTGCAAATATTGCTCTAAAGTCTAGTTTGTGTACTTGGTTTGGCTATTGGCCTCTGGGTGGTAATCTGCCAAAAAGTACAATTTCATATTCAAAGCTTGGGCTAGTAACTGGAAGAATTTTGAGACAAACTCTACCTTCCTGTCCAACATAACATAACTTGGTACTCTATACTTGGAAAAGACATTCTGGACAAATAAACTGGCAAGAGCTGTTATGTCAATTAAGTTGTATATTGGAACAAATATTGCTTGTTTTGTGAGTCTGTCTATTATTACTAATATATCTGTATAGCCTTCTGACTCAGGTAATCATTTAATAAAGTCCATCAATATAGACTTTCAAGGTTAAGGAGAAATGGAGAGTTGTTTTAAGATACTATATAGTTTATGGTACCTGGCTTTGTTACAAGAGCAAGTACTGCAAGAGTTTACATAGTCAGTGATGAAGGTTCTTAGGTTGGGCCAGGTATAGTCTTGGTAGACCAGCTGTAGTATCTTGGTTTGTCCTAGATGGCCTGCAAGTATGTAGTCATACTTTGACCTTAGTATGCATAACTGGAGATCCCTTATATCAGGTACAAAGATTTGTTCTTTGAAATGTAGATATCCATTAATATCAATGGTCTATCTAGTATTCCTTTGGGCTTATGTGGTGTCAAGGTATTCTTAGTAAATAGAATTCACTGCTACTGCCCATTTGATATCTGAGTTAAGTACTCCTATGTCTAGGAGAATTTCCACTTGTAATTTTAGGGGTTTCTGTGGGTTATTATTAAGCCCTGTTGATAGTTGGTTAGATGTAAATATGGGTTGTTGATTTAGTTCCCTTGTTGGTTCTTTATTGTATATATCCTAATAACAGGTTAAGGCATTTGGTTTTGTCCCTAACCTTCCTGGCCTAAAACATATAAAAAGGTTGAACTATTATAGAAACTCAGACCAGCACATCTATTACTGAGAGAGGGGCTTAGTGTTACAGAAATAGGTGAGATTCTTGTGGTCAGTAAACACTTCTATAGGGATGGAAGTCCTCTCTAGGTAATGTTTCCATTTCTTAAAAGCCTCAAATATTACTAATAGTTCCTTGTCATGTATATTATAGTTTAGTTTCATTTTGCTGAATATTCTAGAGTGGAAGACTATAGGGTAAATATCCTTCCTAGAGTAAGTTGAGAGGATTACTGCTAGAGCTTTGTCTGAGGCATTGGTTTCTACTATTATTTTGGAATCAGGATCCTATCTTACTAATACCAGTACTATAGTAAATGCTTCTTTTAGTGTCTCAAATGCCTTCTAGCAGTCTTCTGGCCAATACCAAGTAGTCTCTTTTTGTATTAGGCAAGTGAGGGGGTTTACTACATCAGAATAATTGTAAATAAATTGTTGATAGAAGTTTGAAAATCCCAAGAATGACTAGACTTCTTTCAACTGCCAAGGAACTGGCCAATCTTGGATGGTTTTCATCTTCTGCTCATCCATAGTCAGACCTTTGGGGCTCAGTATGAAACCTAGAAACTCAATACTCTTCTTGTGGAATATGCACTTTGTAGGCAAGGCATACAACTTGTAGACTCAGAGACATTGTAGTATCTCCTTCACATGGCCTCAGTAGTCTTCTAGGTTGTTTGAGTAAATTAAGATATAGTCTGAGTAAACAACTACACAAATGTCCAGTAAGTTCCCAAAAACCTCATTTATAAATCATTAAAAAGCTGTAGGGGCATTTGATAGTCCAAAGGGCATAACCAACTATTCAAAGGACCTATACTGGGTCCTAAAGGCCATTTTCCACTTATCATCTTTGGCAATGTACACTAAGGGGTAGACATTTCTCAAATCTATTTTAAGTTCTTAATCTAAATAAAAATATAAATAATCTAAATCCTACTATATAAGTGCTAACCTCATAACTTTATTTTTAAAAATAAAAGCCTTAAATAAGATATAAGTGCTAAATATCCAAGTCGTGCTAAATCATAAGTGCCTAAAATCTAAATCATAAGTGCTTAATTTTAAGCTAAATATAAATCAATATCAAGGTAAAAAATTTAATATAAGTTTATATATAGACCCTTGCTTTCTTAGGAGCATCCAGAAGGTCAGAAATCAGCAGGATTGGATACCAATTTTTTTGAGTTATCTTGTTAAGGCCTTAGTAATCAACATACAATCTCAAGTTTCTATTCTTTTTTTTTACAAACACAACTAGAGCTCCTTCTGGAGATTAGAAAGGCTAGATAGTACCTGACTTGATGTTCTCATCAGTAAACTCCCACAGTGTCTGCATCTCAAGCATTGACAGTGAGTAGATAGGTCCTAAGAATAGTAATGAGTCTCCTATTGTTTGAATAGTCAGGTTATATAGACAGTGTTCAGGTAGGAGTCTAGAGTGCTGTCAAATACATCTGTGAATTGGTGATATTCCATAGGAACTATACTTAATTCAGGGTTTGCTAGCTCACTTTGAGCTGTTCAGCCATTGAGCACAGTTAAGGTAAGTTGGAATAACTGGGCTCCAGGTATATTACAGGTGTATTGGTAAACCACTGCATTGATTAATGATATAGATAGTTATACTTCTGACTTATGTATTAGTTCCTTGGTGTCACTAGTTTAGTTCTTTTTGAGAATTCTCATTCTGTTTGAGGGTATATTTAGAGTTTTTTCTCTCTAATTAATATCTGGATTATGGTCTTTTAACCAATCATGTCCCAGTACTACTGGGCTTGAACTATCTAGGCATGTTATATAGAACTTATATGTACAAGAGTAGCCACAAGTGAGTTGGATTGGTAGTGCTATAACTCAAGTTACATATTGATTAATGGTACTATCTATCAGAGTCAGAAAAAGGGGTTCAACAATTCAGAATGGTAACTTATAGGCATCAACAAAACTTGAGTCCATCAAATAATCTGACAAGCTAGAGTCAATTAGTTCTAGGAAACCTTTTGGAACCAGATTTAAGTACAGTGAGACAAGGAGTAATTTCAAGCTAGACAGGATAGCAGTCTCTACTTTTAACAGGCTATTCCCAATAGTTTCTAGGTGGTCAGCTTGTTGGGAGATGAGAAAACTGCCTTGTTTTTTGGCAGTTCTAATACTTCCAGAAATGTTTCTAATTGAGCTGCCTATACTTCCAGACTGCTGGTAGGTCTTGTTGGCTGCCTGGGGCAAGCTCTGACCAGGTGTTCCAACTAGCTACAGCACAAATATAGCCCCAAATTTATGCAATGCTGTCGTTCAATTAGTATAAGTTGACTATCTGCTCCCAAGATGTTACTGATAGGATTTCTGTATATAGAGGAATTTGATAAGGTTCCTATAGCAGATGAAAACCTGGGTATTTTCTTATTGGGGCTTATCTTTTTCTTACCCCTAAGAGTTCTGGGTTCTGATCTAAATAGCTTAGGTACATAATACTGGGGAGAATGGTTTTTCCTTGACTTATTCCTGTTGTCTTAGACTCTTTTCCAATAGTTGTTATCGATTCACAAGACTGCTCTCTTGAATCCCTCAAAGGATAACACATCTTTCTAGCTATAGTATAGTTCATCTCAGATGTGGTTTGGAATAGCATTCTTGACTACTTTATACAAGGCTCTCTCATTCTAACAGATGCAGCTCTGGTGTTTTGCAAAATAAATAAAGTAATCAATAGCCTTGCTGTTGCTGGGAAAGAAGATAGATACTATTGTATCCTCATTATCATCTTCAGGAGAGTAAGAGCCAAAGATGTTGAATAGCTTCTGTATAAAGACTGACCAGTCTTCTAGAAAATCCAGGTTGTGATAGGGGTTGGGCTCATTGATAACTCAGAGTTTCCTCTATGAGTGGGTGCTTGACTGTTTAGCTAATGCTAACAAGGTAGCCTGTAATTCTTGGCTTGATATCTCCCCATGTGGGCTCAGTACCCAATCTTTGGCAGGTTTATGGCATCCCATTAAGGGCTCTAGCAATTTGCTTGCAGTCTCCTCAACTATCCCCTCTCCTAATTCTTCTACTAGCTCTAAAGGAGTGAGGTGTTGGTTTCTAGCTTACAAGGTGGTAAAAGGTCATTCAACAGATATGGTTGTAGATTCCCTGGGAAGTCTAGGGTAGAGTCTGTTATATTATATGTGATGTTCTAGTTGAGGATCAGGAGTAGGGGCTTAGAACATGCTAGAGAGAATATCTAGAGTATGTAGAGGGTTTTTTTTTGAAGCTTTGTTCTACTGTTAAATAGAGACTCTATGATTTCTAACTGATTGATCTTAGTCAGTTAGCTGGATCAACCTCTACACTAACTCTCTTGTAATACTGCAAATAAGATAGGTTCAGAAAAAGGCAAGATAAAGGTTGAGTTTTCAGAAGAGTCTACTAAGTGAAGAACAAAGCTGAGAGGGTAATTACATAATACTAACTTATAACTAGAGGTTCTGGTATACTTGTACAAAGAACAGAAAATGATTGTAAATAGTATAACTTGGGTGATAAAGTCCTTGTATGAGACAGTATGATCATAACAGAATGTCATAATTGATTTCCACTTGACTAAAGGTCTATAAGTAGAAGGCTATAGGGTAAATGTTACCATTGACCCAGGTAGATAGGATTGCTATCAGTGCTTGGTCTAATGTGTCAGTTTCTGTAAGGGAACTGCACTAAACTCTACTCTGGATACACCAGTAGCAATGAGCTGGAGTAACTCTAACAACTAATTAAATAAGCATCACTCCAGGTTTAATTAGTTGTCTGATCCTGGACTCCTATCCCTGACAGCCAAGACATCTATAACTAAGAAGGCAATATATATAGTATAGACCACTCTCTAGGAGCCTTATTCTATTCTTTGAGGTTTCTTCTGGAGGTGAGTTGTAATGTATCCCAGAGTGTATCTATACATATTGAGGTTTCTCCTGGAGTCTGCTCCAGTTGCTCTTACAAAAAAATAGAATCTCCCAATAGAGCCTTGAGTAGTCACAACAGACAGCTACCTTTTGATCACTCTCCCTCACTCACCTCAACCCTTTGTATATCCCACTCCTGACATGTTGACACCATTGGAGAACTCTCAGGGCATAGCCAATGCCCTGGGCTATCTTTATGAACACTTGCAGCAGCTCTCAGAAAGGCAGAATAATACCAAAAATAATATTAACACTGCTCTTGCTGCTCTAACTACTCAACTACAATAACTCACCTAGCTCATTGGAAACCTGTCTCTGGCTCTGGCAGCTAACATTCCCCCCTGGACACCATCTTCTCTACTGATACCTTCTCCTACTATTACACCACCAATAAATTTTCTGCAGAAATGTGATATGGAATATACTTTATACCTCTGAATTTAGTATCTGAGTTCATTCTAGAAACCTCCTACAAGCCCTTAGATATATAAAAGACTACCAAAGGTCACTCCTACCAAACAGTTACCAAGCTGTTACTTGCTTAATAGTATGTTATGAGCTATCTTGGCTATAATAACTTTTTATTTTTTTAATTCTTTATCTTTTACTTTTCTTTTATTTTAATTAGATAATAGGGGAGTTATATGATCAGGATCATATGATCTGTCACATTGTTACAATCCATCATATCCTGTGATAAATTGGTCACAAGATCAGTCATGTTATATAGATCACATGCCAAAGAACATTCTAGTAAATTCCATTAGATCATTAGTAGGTTAGGGTTAGTAGCACCACCATGTGTAAAAGATATAAGTAGTAGCCCAAATCTAAGAGGAACTCTATCGAGTTCTCTTTGTTCACCCCAAATAAAAGACAACCCAGTTCTAGGGTTAGCTTAACCCAATGGTCACACTATACACAGAGGATATAGTAGCATTTATGGATAATATGTTAGTGGGAACAGAGGATGAAAAGAAGTATGATGAGGTAGTGGAGGAAATTCTAAGAAAAATGAAAGCAAATAATCTATATCTAAAACCTGAGAAATGTATATGGAAAGTTAAAGAGATCAACTTCCTAGGACTAGTGATAGAGACAGATAGTATAAAGATGCAGAAAAAGAAGGTGTTGGGAGTTCTGGAATGGCCAAGGCCTGAGATGGTTAAAAATATGCAAAAGTTCTTGAGATTAGCAAATTACTATAGGTGATTTATAAAAGACTTTACCAAGATAGCAAAACCACTGCATAGGTTGGTCAGGAAGAATGAGAAGTGGAACTAGAGAGGAGAGTAAGAGAAGGTGTTTGAGGAGTTGAAGTAGGTATTTATAATATGACCAGTGTTAGTGGTACTGGATCTAGACAAAAAGATGAGAGTAGAAGCAGATGCATCAGAGTATACAACAGGAGGAGTGTTGTCAATAAGATATAAAGACAACAAGTGGAGACCAGTAGCCTTTATTTCAAAGTCATTGAATAAAGCTGAGAGAAATTATGAAATTCATGACTGAGAGATGCTGGTGATCATCAAATGCTTAGAGGAATAGAGGCACTTACTAGAAGGAGCACAAAATAAATTTGAGATTTGAAGTGACCACAAAAATCTAGAATACTTTATGAGTAGTTAGAAACTGAACCATAGACAAGCAAGATGGACCTTGTACCTATCTAGATTTGACTTTACTCTTAAACATGTGCCAGGCAGTAACATGGGAAAAGCTAATAGCCTCAGTAAGCATCCAGACTGGCAAATAGAGGTAGAGAGAGATAACAAGGATAGAGTGTTGGTAAAAAAAACAGTAGCTGGAAATTAGAGTAACACAAGTGGTAGAAATTGTAATAGAGGAAGTAGATTTATTGAAGAAAATTAAGAAGTCAGATGCAAAAGATAACGAAGTAATAAAAGCAGTAGAAGAAATGAAGTGAGCAGGAGTAAAGATGTTGAGAGATGAGAAATGGCAAGAGGAAGATGAGCTGATGTTAAGAGATAGAAAGGTGTATGGACAAGAAACTAAGAGCAGAGATAATCCAGCTATACCATAATATACTGGTAGGAGGACATAGAGAGCAGTAGAAGACAACAGAGTTGGTTACTAGAAACTTCTGGCAACTAGGGGTGATAAAGAAAGTCAAGAAGTATATAGAGGGATGTGATACCTGCCAAAGAAACAAGAATTGTACCAAGGTACCAGCAGAAAAATTAATGCCAAATGCAGTACTAGAGAAACTCTAAGCCTATATTACAGCAGATTTTATTACAAAATTATTGTTAGCACAGAGATACAATAGTATACTGGTAGTATACAATAGATTAACAAAAATAGCACACTTTGTGCCTACTATGGAAAAGACTTCAGTAGAAGAAGTAGCAAGATTGTTCCAGGATAATGTCTGGAAGCTACATGGTCTACTAGAAAGTATCATTATAGATAAAGGAGCACAGTTTGCAATAGAGATAATGAAAGAGCTGAACAATATATTAGGGATCAATACAAAGTTGTCAATAGTCTACCACCCACAGATAGACAGACAGAAAGGATGAATCAGGACTTAGAACAATATCTAAGGATGTTCATTGATCACAGGCAAGAGCAATGGTCTGACTGGCTAGCAACAGTAGAGTTTACATATAACAACAAAGTATAGACAAGTACAAGAGTGTCACCATTCAAAGCAAACAATGGACAGGATCTACACATGGGATTTGAGATAAGAAAAAAGAGAAAGTTCAAAAAGACAGTGGAATTTGCAACAAGAATAAAGGAAGTACATAAGAAGGTAGAAGCAGTATTAAGGAAAAGTCAGGAGGAAATGTGGAAGTATGCAGATAGAAAGAGGAGTGAACCAGAAGAGTATAAAGTGGAAGACTAGGTATTACTGAGCATAAAAGATCTCAAATATCAAATATAGGGGAGATGATTGGAAAAACTAACAGAATGGTTTATAGGACCTTACAAAGTCAAGAGAATAATTTCAATAAATGTAAACAAACTGGAGTTACCAGATAGTATTAAAATATATCTAGTAGTAAATGTCAGCAGAGTACAAAAGTATAGAGATCAAGTAGAGGGTCAGAAAAAAAAACAACCTTTATTAGTAATAATCAAAGGAGAAGAAGAATACAAGGTAGAGAAAATATTAAATAAAAGGAAGTTTAAAGGAAGAAATAGATACCTGGTACAATGGAGAGGTTATATGGTGGAAGAAGATACTTGGAAACCAAGGAAAAATCTGGAGAATATACAAGAGTTAGTAGATAGGTTTAAGGAAGAATACAGAAAAGAGACCAGAAGAATAAAGAAAAGAAACTTGAAAGAAGATTATAAAGGAGAATTACCAGGAAGATATACAGCAAAACTACTATATAGATGGGATGATAGGAAATTTGATAGGGAATATTGGAGAAGATTGGAAAGGAATTGGAGATGATGAAGATTAGAAAGAACAAAAGGAAGGGAAACATTAAAAATGATCCAAAAAAAGAATAAAGAAGAGAAAGAAGAAAATAAGCAAGAATTTGAAGGAGATATAGTAGAAGAATAGGATGAAGAAGATGAAATGGATAATTTATAGGACCCATATTGTTATGAGACAACCAAAAAGAAAACTGTTTTTTATGTATTTATCAACTTAATAGGAAATATCCAAGAATACAATATGAGAAAGATATAAATAGTGTGGGAAGGATTATGTAAGATATAAATAGTTCTTAGTAAGGGTCATGTAATTGTGGAAGATAGGTGCACAGACCATCTAATATTTGTATAAGTATCTAAATAAAATCCAACAAGGAACTCTATTGAGTTTTTTCTGAACATCTATCTCGGATGAACCTTGAGTCTTCACAACCTAGCATTAATATATATAATGAACTATAAAGTCCTTGGAACAAGGATCTTTAAAAGGAGGGTACTGTTATGAGTTACCCTAACTATGACAAAGTACTATAAATAGATTGGGCATGAACTGGAGTCAAACTGGTAGCTGATGGACAGCTTGTAGTATAAATGAGAACAAATAGTATACCTGTATATATAGTAGACTACAATTAAGTGAGAACTCCATTGAGTTCTCTTCTAACCCTGAAGAACCACCTTGAGTTAAACTCTAGCTTAAGATTTCTGAGTTAGTTGCTGATACATACCAGATGGAGGCCAAATGACAAACAAGAAAGAAGCTGAAAAGAATAAGAATAGACATAGGACACAAGTGGATAAACAATATATAGGAGGATTACAGGCAACAACAAGGATTAATTTATGAATTTACTACACTATATATACATCAACATAATGGTGCTGTAGAACAAAGCATGTAAATCACTCTTGATCTAACTAAGACTGTGCTAGCTGAGTCAGGACTTTCTCAAAAATATTGGACTAACACAGTACACACTATAGTCTACATATGAAACTTGATCCCATCTTGAGACAACCAGAAATAGTACCAGTAGAGGTATGACATGGAAAAAGACAAGACATCTCATACTTATGACCTTTTGGAACTACTGCTTATACTCATATACCCCTAGATCTGAATATATCCAAGCTACAGCCAAGGTTAGTAAAGGCAACACTACTAGAATACTATGACCATGAAGGATATAAATTGCTTGACCAGACAACTGGAATAATATTCAGATCATGCAATGTCATTTTTGAAGAAGAATATACCTACTATACCACATAGACACTACCATCATAGTTAATCTATAACAAAGATTTTCTTGACTATAAGTTAAAATAGTAGAACACCAATAAAGATGAAAATGACACTAGTAACAAAACAAATGAACATATACTACCTCAACAGACCATTGTACCCCAACCTTTGAATAGTATAGACTTATACAAATCTGAACCCACAGAAATGACACCCAGGACAATAAGTAATAAAACAAATGAAATCAATCAGCCACTGAAAGATCAAGAGACAGATGACCTATCTATTGCTATTAGAAGACCTTGCTGAGAACCTAAGCTATCTACTTAGCTTAAGGAATCACACAAGTACCTGGGTGTTATCGATAGACAGTGAATGTCATTAGTGATCACCCTAGGTAGATGTTCAAGAAGAACTCGATGGAGTTCTTTGTTGGATTGGACTACTACTTATACTATTCTTACAGTAGCTATACTACTATTAGTCCATAGTCATATGTTTTTCTAGAACATTCTATGATCACTTGACCTTGTCATGTGATCTGATTACCTAAGGTCCCATACTGTTTATATCTTAACCCCTTTGTATGATTAAGTGCTTGAATGTATGGGAACCTATTTCCTTTTTGGGGCTCTTATAATACTGGGAAGATCAACTGTTAATGCCATTGACACTGAACTCTAGATCCCATAGACTTACAATAATGCTATAAAAAGAGCAGATCTGTGGTAGAAACCAATGGCTACTAAATATCAAATGATGAAGAAACAAGAAGTATTTGAGATAGTACCACAACCAGAAGGAAGAAATGTAGTTGGGTCAAGATAGATGTATACTGTCAAATGGAAGAAAGATAGAAGTTGAGAATGTTATAAAGTGTATATGGTAACAAAGGGGTATATCTAAGTTATAGAAAAAGACTATGCTAAAACATATGCTTTAGTAGCTAGACTGGAGTCTGTTCGACTTGTATGTACAATTGCAGCCTTACAAAGACTTAGATTATAGCAAGTAGACTTTATTTCTGCTTTCTTGAACAGTGACAGCAGTTTCATAGTCTTCATGGAGCAGCCAAAGGGTTTTGAAAAGAGAGATAATGAATATGTATGGAAACTGAAAAAAACTTTATACAGCATAATACAAGAAGTCCATAACTGGGCAATAAACCTAAACAAAATATTTAAAGACCTTGGGTACTACAAATCAAAGGTAGATCTGCAAATACAATCTTGAGTCATAAATAATGAATTTATGCTTACCTTTACATGGACAGATGATGTTCTAGGAGTCTTGTCAATACTTAGTGGAGAAATATCAACAAAAGACCAATTCACAGCAAGTTATAATATCAAAGACATAGATAATGCAAAACTTATTCTAGGAATATATATTGAGTGAGATGAAGAGACTGGAGATATTCAGCTGACCCAACAAGCATACTGTAAAAGTATCACAAAAAAGTGACTACTAAATAGTGATATGGAGATATAACAAAATACCTGTTCAAAGAACTACATAAATAGCTGGACTCTCATTAGCAAATAGCCTTACTAATGTTGCCCTTTTGGTGTAGTGGTAAACTATACAATATATAACTACTGGTCCATAGTGCAACTATAACAAAAAGA
Source organism: Leucocoprinus sp. KB1807203 (assembly GCA_019327925.1). Classification (NCBI taxonomy): domain Eukaryota; kingdom Fungi; phylum Basidiomycota; class Agaricomycetes; order Agaricales; family Agaricaceae; genus Leucocoprinus; species Leucocoprinus sp. KB1807203. The sequence continues at coordinate 146,204 of JAHTMQ010000438.1, forward strand.
ATGCTGAAGAAATTTGGAATGGAAAGCTGTATACTATCAACTACTCCTCTACTAGCAGGAATTAACCTATCTGTTGACAACTGTCTAGCAAATGACAAAGAAGAGAAGGAGATGAAGAAGGTACCATATCAAAGGCACTAGGCTTCTTAATGTGGCTATAAGTCACTACAAGGTCAAATTTGTCTTATCCAGTCAATATTCTATCTTGCTTTGCTCATAATCCAGGAAAATAACATTGGATTGCACTCAAACATATGTTATCATACATTAAAGGCACAACAAACTATAGTATAACATATAGGGCAGGAGAAAGTTTGAACCTGGTAGGATATATAGATATAGATTTTGCAGGATACAAGGAGACAAGGAGATCAACAGAGGGAAACATTTTCATAGTAGTAAGGGGACTAGTGTCATAGAAGAGCAAGAGGCAGGAAACCATTGCATTATCAATAGTTGAAGCTAAGTATATGGGATTTACAAGAGCAGTTACCCAAGCTATCTAGCTAACAAAATACTTCAACAAGATAGGATTGCTAGCACAAACATCTATTCTGATTCATACAGATAATAGTAGATCTATAGTGGATACTATGAACAATAAAAGCCATCACAGAACAAAATATATCAATGTCAAATACTACTTCATCAAAGAGTATGTAAAGGCAGAGGAAGTCATATTCAAATATATACCATCAAAGAAGAATCTTGCAGACATATTAACCAAGCTGCTTGTACAAGAAGCAACAAAGAAGATTAATATGGAATTAGAACTTCAAAGAAGTGTTGAACCAGGGGGAGTGTTAGATTTGGGACAATACTTCTCTGATACACAGGAAATGGTGCCTAAGACAATATACCAAAGTCACCAATCACCATCCAGTACTACTACTCTAACCTCAATTGCTTCTACCAACCACTACCAATCCCTGTCTATATTTACCAACTGATCTCTTACTACACCTACTGTAGACCTAGCAATAACTGTACTACAGCAGATAGAGCTGGTAACTGGATTACCAAGCATCTGAAAAGGAGGGTATAAGAACCCTAATGGAATGGGAGGAACCTCAGCTATCAACCTACTAGTTGATGTCTAAGGTGAAACTTTTATATTAGCTGATATGACAATTACTCACCAGAAAATACCTAGACAATTAACTTGCTTTTGTACTAGGTAAATATTAGTTGTCAACCCACTAGTTGACATCTAAGGCAATTAACTTACTTTTGTGCTAGGACTGGAGAGCAACATCTCTTATTTCACCTAGTAGTATGTTCTACTCTCTGACTTCACTTATTGTATTACTTTCCAGAACCTGGAGTGCACACTCATAGTATATTTATAGTATATTCATAGTATATTTCTAGTCTTCCTATACTGCTATCCCCATCTATTTGACATTTTTCCAGAATAGAGCCAAGAGAGCAGAAGGACACTTAATGTAGTATATGAAGAGGTATTCAATAGTATTAGATTATAGGTTGTATATATATAGACAATAGACTTGAGATTGATTTCTACTATAATATCAGAAGTAAGTGAGTAAAGTTAGTTAGAATAGTTAAGTCAGTAAGTGATTGAAAAAATATTATACAGAAAGTTGAAGAAGGGAGTGTAACAGACTGACTTCAATATATACTTAACTATTCAGAATTAGTAGAGGATTCAAGTTGGGCCAGAGGCCCAGATGAAAGCCTCATATATTTAATGGTGTCTAATAGCAAGCTACTAGGACATTAAATATATATTTAGAATTTTCTCAACAATATGTGAAGGAGAACTAGCAGAACAGGTCTCACCTCAGTGGTCAACAATGTAGATTGACAACTGAGGTGTAATAGTAAAGAGTGTCCAATATATAAATTTAGCAGTTGCTGACTGCTGTGGTACCATTAGAATGATGATGTCAGCAAAGCTCTGCCCCTCTAACTGCAAAGGTACAACTGCGACGGTCCACTTCAACAAACATAACTGTCTATTTTCACCTCTTTTTCACACGCAGCATTTTCATGCGGCATCCTGGGTAGATCAAACCGATATCTTCATCTATACAATGCCCTGCTTCTGCCCTCACATAACACTCTCATGCCGCAATCGTTGAAGCCTTTGTAGCTGGACACTATCCGTTCATGTCCTGCAGCATTCCCATTTTTCAGATAATGAACTTGTCATAATGCGAGACGGAGTGGGAGAGTCATCCGGAGGAGAAAGATGGGAAGAATTCGCCGTGGTTGGCTAGTTTGTGACCTGTGTTCACACGTTGACATGAATTTAACAGCCTTCTGCTGTCATCGTCTATCTATCTTACTACCACCATGTCGATGTTCACTGGTGCCAGAGACTTGATAATTAAGGATAGTAATCTCATTGCGCAGTCGAATACCAACATCACGAACCAATATGGCCGATCTGGTAAGCAGCTTTGTTTCGGCTGATGAAATGTTAGTTAATTTAGTACTAGGTATCGATATCCTCCTTGATGCTTCCTATGAAGGAGCTGCATTTGATTCTCAAGACCATTACGATTGCCGCTGCTTCCCTGGTACTCGGGAACAGTATATCACTGACATCACAAATTGGGTGACCGAATCCGTCGACCGACCCTCGTCGATGTACTGGATGTGGGGACCGGCTGGTGTTGGAAAATCGGCCATCGCTCAGACATGTGCCGAGAAACTCAAAGAAACTGGACATCTTGGTGCTGCATTCTTCTTCACTGTCAACAAACACTCTAATCCCTCTCGTTTATTCACTACTATTGCCTACCAACTAGCCACTATGCTCCCTGACTATCGCGCATCTATTGACGAGCGGATCTCAAAGGACAAGACACTTGTTAAGAAGAAAATGGCATCTCAATTCAAATCACTGTTTGTTGAGCCGATTAAGGAGCTAGGGGAGCAGGGAAAGAGAGTTCAACCGAAAGCCATCTTCATTGATGGCTTAGATGAGTGTGCCAGTGGAGGTGCACAAGCAGAGATTATTGAGATAATCGCATCATCCGTCAGGGAAGGGTCTACTCCATTCCATTGGGCCATCTTCAGCCGAGCCGAACCTTGCATCGTATCCGCATTCGAGCAGGACAACATTGCCTCTGTCACTCATTCTATTGAGCTCCCCATCTCTCGAAAGGCAGATGGTGAGATCGAGATGTATCTTCGGGGTGAATTCAAGAACATACTTGAAAAACAAAATCTCCGGCAACTGTTGTTTTCATGGCCAACTTATAATGACATTAGGACCCTTGTCAATGCAGCAGATGGCCTATTTGCTCACCCTGCCTCTGTCTTGCGCCATGTGGCCTATCCACCAGACTCACAATTCCGTGAACGACTACAGTCTGTCCTTGGTAGCCTCTCCGGTGCAGGGAAACAAGGATCTACATCAGCCCTTTCGCAACTCGATCTTCTGTATGTCCATATCATGGAGCAGATTCCAGAGCACAATCTCCTGTCTGCCCAATTCCTTCTTTCTTATAATCGGGGCAACTGGAATGCTGACACTCGTTGTTATGTTTCCCTGCCTTGTTGCGTGTTTAGGATCCCCGACTATACACTCAGAGACATTTGTCACCATCTACATGCTGTGATTTCATATGAGCCCTCTTTTGACTCTCTCAGTTCAATTAACACTCGCATCGACCTCAAACGGCCGTGTTATGACCAAGGTCAATGGTTCCGTCTAGATCGGTCGATCAGAAACCATCTTAATACTGTTCATGGAACATTTCGTTTCTATCACAAATCTTTCTACGATTTCCTCCATGATCCCACTCGCTCTGGTTCCTTCTGTGTCAACACCCCTGCCATTTATTGCAAATTCCTTGATCGCTTGATTGAATGTCACCATCATTATGCATTAAGCTATGATATTGACGGTTCAAGTATGTATTTTCTCCTCTTGCATCTGCCCCAAACTTACTTGTTATTTTAGATCTTTTGTCAGCATTGGGCTCCTCTACCGCACTCTCTTGGCCACATAGAACTGAGTTTGTTGACTCCTACCTCAAGTTGGCAGCTTTTGTCTTCCTCTCATTCCGGTTATCCTGTGATCACGTAGACCTTTGTCGATTTCTTGAGGATATTCCATTTGCCATATTGCAGCAATTGGCAGACATTGACTGTCGCAAGTCTCTGATAGCACACCGGATGTGGTGGGAACTTAGTGATTCATCGAATGATCTTGTTTTCGATATCTCGGCAACTCCCCAAACATTATCCCACACTATATTTGAGCGCATTCGCACCGAATCCTTTGATAAACTGGATCCTGCTGAATTTCTTCTGGTATGGTTCAAATATGATTACCCACACTGAATTTATCCACACATGGCTAGGCTGTCAATAGATTGGAGAAAGCAAATATCATCCGGCCATATGATCCTTTCTTTGGATCGAGCCGTGTATCAGCCCTTCTTCACACTTTCTCCCGCAAAAAGTCAGTGAGGAGGAACAGTGGGCTTTATAAACTCGGGCATGGGGAAAAGTCGGTTATATGGTATTGGGAGTTTGATGTGAACGAGCAGTATTTCCATCAGTTCAAAACTATTGACTGTGCGGCTGCAGTAGAGTTCTACGAAGCGAACAAGTTCACGATGTGGTGGTGGGAGAGTACTTATTTTGATATTGACTCTGTGCCCCCCGAACACAAGAAAGAGGAGGCAGACTGGTTTGCCATCTTCAATCCCAGGGCCACGAGGCAGTTGGAAATGTCGCCGGTACACACGCTGATGCACGAGAGGTACCTTATTCTGTTGCGGCATAGTCAATATTCTGATGCTCGTATTCCCAGTCCCGTCTATTGTGTCAGATTCTCGACCGATGGAAAGTATCTCGCTACAGGGTGTGACAGGATGGCGCAGATCTACGATGCCGAAACTGGCCAGAAGACGTGGTTGGCTGTTTCATATACTCCAGTCATCGCCTCTGCTAACAGTGAAGTGTTCCAGTGTACTCGTCGACGATACCGCAGGGAAAGCAGGTGACCTATATATCTGGAGTGTTTGTTCCAGTCCAGATGGTAAATATCTTGCCACCGGAGGTGACGACGCACGAGTACGAGTACGCCATCTAGTTTCTAGGGTTTCCTGGCTTCAAATTGACACACGTCTAAGATCTGGGATATCGCAAAGAAGCGCATCCGCAACGTTTTTGATGGTCACCTACTAGGAATCTACTCTCTTGATTTCTCCACCGATGGGCGGCTTATCGTTTCTGGATCGGGCGATGAAACCGTCAGGATTTGGGATATGGTTGACGGAACCTCGAAAGTTCTTACTACCAATGATCACTATCCATTTGCTATCTTTTCCGTTGCCATCAGTCCTAATGGTCAATACGTCGCTGCCGGGAGTATGGACGCGGTCGTGCGCATTTGGGATGTCTCGACTGGACAGTTGGCAGAGAGGTTACGCGGACACAGGGATAGCGTCCGCAGCGTTGCCTTTACCCCTGACGGAAAAGGCCTTGTGAGTGGAAGCTTCGACAAGACACTGAAGTTTTGGGACCTCAGTGGTATGGGTGCTGTTGCAAAGCATAAGTTGGACGGGAAGAGGGACGACAAGAGCAGTCCTTGTACAATGAACTTCACTGGTTACAAGGTACATCTCCTATTTACGGTTTAGTATTGGGACTGACGACCATGTATAAATTAGGATTACGTGCTGAGCGTTGCTGTATCTCACGATGGCCAGTGGGTCGTTTCAGGATCCGTGGATCATGGCGTGCGATTCTGGGATGCAAAGGGTGCTGACGTACAGTGTATACTCCAAGGACACCAGGATTGGGGTATGTATTGCTTGACAGGTTCCTGAGTGCCAACATTTTTTGCTGACTCATAACTAGTCAGATCCATCGATCTTAGTCCTGCGGGAAATGTCTTAGCCACAGGAAGTGATGACCGGAAAGCAAGAATCTGTACGTGTCTACTCATCTGTCGGATGATACTGGATGTGCTGATCGTGTTTTAGGGAGCTATAATCCAGTGTAATTCTATACTTGTTCTAAGTTGTTAATTTTTTCGCTCATGTTACCACTGTAATAAGTACTTGATCCGTTAAGTCTACAATGTGTTTTCTGATCAATAGGCTATTGTGTTTGATACATCTTGTGTTGATGACTCTTTGATTTATGTTTTGGTCAAAGGCTCAAAGAAGTCTGCTAAATCAAGACTATCCCTGTATTTGGCTCTCAATTCGCACAAATCTGGTTTTTTTTTGAGTCAACAGTTTATTACGTGGGGCTCGATTTGATTGGAGTCTGCAGGCAGTGATGGAGACCGAAGGTATCAGGATGACACTGGGGACTTTGAGCGATTGTAAGATAACGATAACCATTATAAAATATGGTGTACGATTTTCCTCCTCAATGTGTGGTCATCGTTTCCATCAAATTTTGAATCTTGGTGACAAAATGCAGTATCGCATTTTGGGCGGTTATGGTTCGCTGTATCATAATTGACTAACCACCGTTACTTATAAAAACCGGTACTACTCCCTAGGTATGGAAGCCTCCATAGGTACCTACTTGTCGTAGTTGACGTTGACGGACTAGGATCACATCCGAAGCCTAGGTGTAGATTTCGAGCAAACTATATTTCTCAGAGAGAAGCTGTATACCACGGAAACCCAGCCTACAGTGCATTTAACCTTTCAAAACTCTTCTACGCGACATTTCATTGTCAAAGATACGCAAGACATGAAGTATTCGATTCAAATGACTGCTGAACAGAGTGATAATAACAGTCATAAGTCAGAACATGAGATTTTGCAACTACGACTACGCTACTCAAGGGACGAACGAACTCACCTACGTGTTCAAGCGAGAGAAGACTGAAGGAAGAGGTATCGCATGGTAGCAACAAATCAACCTTGAATGGATATCGATCGCAAACCCTAGAGGCAACCAGATAGGGACGATCGAGGACAGGGAACAAGGATCAAATAATACAGCAGTGTCGTGCAAAACAGCATTGTTGATTGACCAGAAGCAGCAAAAAAGTATTCAGCTTTCAAGGTCGAAGAGAAGGTGGGAAGAGTATGTTGTCTCGCGATGTCCTATTTGTGAGCATAGTGATTGAACGATATAAGAATGCCAAAAGAAACGAGCAAGAGTGGACCTTCAAAAAGCCGGGCCAAAGTCGTAAAAATGCTCCATAGAGTATCACTCTTGCCAACAAGTGCCTTTACTCTCTTCCGCAGTCCAAAGCCGAGCTTAGACATAATTAATACTTCTCTCTCCGCTTCCTCGTCCCGTCGCTGAGATTCGTTTTCATCATTACTATCTCCAATAATAACCCTTATCTTCCGAAGGCTTCGTCTCAAACTTCTGAGGTGCTTACATCAACCAGTGGTCCCTCTTTTATATTTTCCTTTCGGTGCGTTGGGAAAGAGGATGGTACACCAGATGGGGGAGGAGGCGAAAGCGGCCGGTTTTCTTGTGGTTGTAAAGCAGATCCTGATACTCGCGACGCACCCACAGCTGAGAGAGATAAACAACTCACAAAACAAAAGTCATAGTGGGCTTCTCGTAATGGGCGTTACCAGGGGTTTGAGGACCTACGATGAGAAGTGGTGCCACATAGAAAGGGTATGAATCTGAGATAATTGGGAAATCCAGCGATTTGATTTTTCTAGCCTCTGGATGTGATTGCTTCATAGGTTGCGATACAATAACGGAACAGATGACAAAAGTTCAACAGCGTCAGTCCCTTCCTCGTCGATATCCCTCATCCAAATCCCTCTGAAATTGTGTCTGACTTTGGTCCTGCTAATCAAAACACTTCTTCATCACCCTTTGAGAGACTTCGTCTCCGCTTTGTACGCAAATTATACTCAACCGTTGGAATTCTGCGCCTTCCTCATCTATACTTGAAAGCGCCGGGCCTTGGTTTCCAAAACCATTGCTTTCCAAGTTACAATCGCCACGTGAGCATCCTCTCTTGCGCTTCCTGTGTATCCTTGGTGGAGTAGGTGACGAAGCCGTGATGGCCGAGTGCTTCTGTTGGCGAGGAAAACATTTCGTGGATTTCAAGTTCACGGTTTTGAAAATGAGGAAGCAAAGAACGGTGGGAGAGATGGTTGAGATGAATCGTCCACACTATATTTAGAATTACTCACACGGTGGACAAGCGCGGAGCGCTATGGCTGCTACATTCACACTACCAGCTGTTAGGTCGACAAAATCCTTTTGTAGCAACATTCGAAGTCTCTGATGTGATCCCTGACAATTGAAGAGAACCAATTATCAGATATGTAAGCTCAGGCGTCGCGAAGTAAAGTGGACGACTAGGTATATATTTACCTATCAGATATGTAAGCTATATACATCTGTAAGTTACCATAGTCTAAGAGAACACAACATATATATCTCACCTCAGGCGTCGCGAAGTAAAGTGGACGACTGAGGGATGAAAGCCATACTCTCGGTTATTAAGTAGGGAGTCCAAAAGAATGACGCAGCAAAATGGATTGCGTGCAGGGGAAGATGAGAGGAAGCAAGAAAGACTTTGATAAAACTGTAACTACATTCCCATTTATATACGTAAATATCCGAAGCAGTACTCCGGCAAATGGAGTTTCCAAGACAACTCGATGTCACTCCATGACATGACATAATTCCGCGATAAAGAAGTAGGCCGTGTACCATACCAGTGAGTACTGACAACATCAATGATTGGAATGCGAGTACCACCCCAGATTGGTGGTGATGGGGTACTGCCCTGACATAGTGCGAGTGGGTTGCTAGACCATTTCAACACCAATTAGTCGATCACTTGAAGCTCGCACATACAGAAAACTGGGTAACGGTCAAATGAACAGTGACAAATAAGTTTTCTGGTTGCATGCAGACATCAACGGATTACGAGCTTGGTTGACTCGCTTCCACATGTTTTTTCCAGCCCATCTCCTGCACAGGCCAGGCTGTGGCTGTCTTCTGGGCCCATAACTCATGATCATAACTTGTTTGTCACGTGTGGCCATCCATCCCCAGATCGCAATATCCTGTCAATATCCTGTCGAGCAGAACTCCTTTTCCCACGCAGCATTTTCATGTGGCATCAGTGCAAAATTCTATGCAAAGCCCTGCCTCTACCCTCATATGCCACAATTGTTGAAGCCTTTTTGGCTCTACACTATCCGTTCATGTCCTATAGCAAATGGACTTGTCTTAGCGCAAGATCAAGTGGGAGAATCATTCGGAGGAGAAAGATGGAAGAATTCGCCGTAGTAGGATGGTCTGTGACTGGTGTTCACACGTTGACATAGATTTAATTTCTGTTGTCATCGTCTATGTCTATCTGTCTCACTACCACCATGTCCATATTTCCCGACGCCAGTGACTTCACAGTGAGGGATAGTAGCTTCATCGCGCAGTCGATTACCAATATCACGAACATCACGAACCAATATGGCCGATCTGGTAAGTAGCTTCGTCTCGGCTGATAAAATGTTGGTCAACGCAGTACTAGGAATCAATGTCCTCTATGGTGCCTCTGACCCAGGAGCTGCATTTGATTCTCAAGACCATTACGATTGCCGCTGCTTCCCAGGTACTCAGGAACAGTATATCGCTGACATCACAAATTGGGTGACTGAATCCGCCAACCCACCCTTGTCGATGTACTGGATGAGGGGACCAGCTGGTGTTGGCAAGTCGGCCATCACTCAGACATGTGCCGAGAAACTGGACACCTTGGTGCTGCATTCTTCTTCACTGTCGACAAACACTCTAATCCCTCTCGTTTATTCACTACTATGGCATACCAACTTGCCACTACACTCCCTGATTATCGCACAATTATTGATAAGATCGCAAAGGATAAGACTCTTGTTGAGAAGAAATTTCCATTTCAATTCAAACCATTGATTGTTGAGCCGCTTCAGGAGCTAGGGAAGCAGGGATAGGAAATACAACCAAGAGACATTTTGATGGCTTAGACGAGTGTACCGGTGAAGGCGCACAAGCCGAAATCATCGAGATAGTTGCATCCTCTGTCAGGGAAGGGTCCACTCCATTCAATTGGGCCATCTTCAGCTGTACTGAACCCCGTATCGTGTCCACATTCAAGCAGGACACCCTGTCATTCATTCTGTGGAACTCCCTATCTCTCGCGAGGCAGATGACGAGATCGAGATGTGCCTTTGGGGTGGACTTCTACTGCACTCTCTTGGCCACATAGAACCGAGTTTGTGGACTCTTTTCTCAAGTTGGACACTTTTACCGACCTCTCATTCCGGTTATCCTTTGATGACCCAGACTTTTGTTGATTTCTTGAACATCTTTCGTTCACTATCTTGCAGCGACTGGCAGATATCAATCACCACAAGTCTCTGATGGCAGATCGGACGCGGTCGGAGTTTGGTTCAACAACTACCTTTGTTTTCGGTATTCTAGCAACTGCCCAAGCATCATCCCACACTAAATTTGAGTGTATTCGCATCGGAAATTTTGATCAACTGGTTCCTACTGCGTTTCTTCTGGTGTGTTTCAGATATGATTATCCACAATAAATTTACCCACACACTGCCAGGCTACCAATAAAATGGAGAAAGCAAAGATCATCGGACCGCATGTTCCACTCTTTGGCTCGAGCCGTGTCTCAGCCTTTCTTCACATTCTCTTCCGCAAAAAGTCAGTAAGGAGGTGCAATGGGCTTTATAAAGTTGGGCATGGGGAAAAGTCGGTTATATGGTATTGGGAATTTAATATGGAGAAGCGGTATTTTCATCAGTTCAGAACTATTGACTATGCGGCTGCAGTAGATTCTACGAAGCGAACAAGTCCACGATGTGAGGAGAAAAGGAGGAAGAAAGTGACACAGAAGACAACCAGGAAGACGGTGAGAGAGGGGGGAGGTCCAGCGTGATTTTGATGACCATACTGCTGAGTATGAACACGAGGAGCAGCGTGAGGCCGAGACTGATGTTCAAGGCCAGGATGACAGCGGCGATTCCAAAGACAACGATGATCAGCAGGACAATGAGGAGGAGCGAAGAGGGAATCAAGACATTGTTCATTCTTAAACACTGAACTGGTTCCGAGCAGAAGGCATTTATGTATCATACTTGTGTTTTTTTTTGATTCTTATATTTTATAGAGTCTTCAACATCTGCTTGCCAGACGATATGTGTTTAACAAGCCCTGTTATAGATTTCAGTCTCGTATGTCGTCGGTTAATAGGGTAAACATCTGTGATAAATTTATATCTTTTGTTCTACTCCTGCCCATCTAGCTTCAATTCACTGCTTTTTTATTGTGTATGTAGTAGTCGATTTATTGTTCATGTCCTCAACATAATTGGACAATTCTGTGTCTGTCGGAAAAAATATGACAGTGCTAAGAATTCAAGCTCTACGTGTGCGATACATCATATAGATTTGACATAATTTGAAATTCATGCACAGGCTGAACGTCTTTACTAATTCAAAACTTGTAAGCCGAATTGAATATCGTATATCAAGACAAGTGACTCTTTTATTTAGCTTGTTCTACCATTGCTCTAAAGTTCTCTGAATCCTTTCCTTCGTTTGGATGAGAAATCTAAATTCAATTCTGGTCCAACCATGCATTCACTCAAACTAAAGCCTCTGAACGACATTGCAAGTGTCGATGATCGGGACTTAAAGCATCTTACACCCGCACAAATGCCCACATTTCGTCCACACTTCCACTCGTTGCTTTCAACCATATCCTTATCTAGTCTGGACTTCCGAAACATGCCAAAAATATAGCATATTGGCTAGTGCTGGGTCAATCGCATCCAGTATTGTTCTCCATAGGAAAAGGGAGATAGCGATTGAGAAGAGAAGTTTGAAGACCACCTGTTGGACAAAATGTGCACATATGCACGTATGTCTGCAAATTTGCCGATACATCATGTCGAATGAGTCGTTTTCCTGCAGGAAAAGCCAGGAGTCGCACTGGGATGTTGAGGATACCTCATGGGATTCTTCATGCTTTTCTTCAAGAAATTTTGGTATCACATCACGGAACCCAAAGTCATGAGTGCAGCAAACACTTCCGATTTAAAAGAGATTCAAAATAGTCTATAACAAACAATTATCGATAACCAAGAACAGTCAAGCGTGGCCTGTTACACAATGTTATGATAATAAACTTGTCTGTCCACCACCAAATCTATGTTCTGATCAATCAATTTTAGGCGCGGTTGACTGCAGTCGACTATCAGCGATCATTCTGTCAGCAATCATTCTGACGGGTAGCATTTCCGCAGCGACGTATTAATACATATATCAACAGTCGATGAAATTGGTGTTTCACTGATCGTCGAACAAGATATCACAAACCAATCTCTGTCCCTCATGCTTTCTTCAAGAATTATCAGGCGACACATTGCCACAGACTGACAGTTGTACTCGGCATAGACAAAGTTAAACGTACATTCATCTGGTGTTGGCATGGAGCTCTTTTCAAGTTGAGCGGCTCGAGTGACAGAGAAGGGATGGCGAATTTTGTGCTTGGGTTGAATAGAGTTCTCATTGGATTCCTCCACTGCAGCAGGTTCTAAAGTGAAAATCATCGTCATTAATGTCTGATTTTCTGCATTCGGAGACTTGTCGAGGAAGTACCCCCCTCCATATATGTATCCTCGTGAAGGCATATCTGAAGATGTGACAACTGCAGCATTTCATCTAGTGCATTCCAAGTATGAGATTCCACCCACATATTAATACATGGTTGATTATCCTACCATACCATAGGAATTTTGGTTCGAATTGTGCCATTTCTCTGTTGCACATTCTCTCCCGTGCAAATACAGCCAGGAACAGTGGGCTTGATAGATTTGGAATAAAGAACGGCGATGATAGCATATAGAGGGTTTGAGATTTACGATGTGGGGAAGACCATCAATAGGATATATGACAGTGGGCAGCAGGACGAGGTTATTACCGATGTCGAGGCCTCTTATATGCAGTGTAAACTTAGTGTTTAAGCCTTGACCTATCAAAATTCTTATATTTTTCCGCTCCACGTTTTATTGAGGATATTTGAGTCTGCTGCTCGAGAGATCTCTATGCCATGATCGCCTACGAAGTGCCTATTCACCCTTTCAGTCTAGTTGACTCTTGCATTGACCTCACGCAGTCCTTTTATGACCGGGATTAATGGTTCTATCAGATATGACATTTAGTGCAGCAAACTTCCTGCCCATGCAGAAAATGAGAACAAGTAGTTGTGTCTCAAAAGGTCAATATCACGAACGATCGCCACGAGGCGATATCAAACCGTCTTTATACACTTTGTTCTGTCAATTGCGATCCATCAGTGAGGGGCATTGATTGTATCAAGCCTCAGTCGATCACTAATGTTGGTACCTTGATCAACCATCAATCGTTATTGGTACTTTGTTGATTGTCGGTGACCATTGTGCAACCAGTGGCTGTTGGGTTATTGACACGTACTTGCCCCCTATTTACAGTTACTGTCTTCTCATCCAGATACTTTATTGATGACCCTATTGTGGTAGGTTTTGATAGTGAGCTCACTTTTTGAATCAAATTTTGCATGCTGCGCGCATGATTTACATCGCCTTTACGTGACAACGAGATCAAGTGATCTCTTGAACACGGATCAAACAAAGGCAAAAGATCCAAAAGATCAAGATTTTCTGTCACATGAACTTGGTTTGTCCACCACTCAAATCTATTGGGCATTCTTGAGCTCGACACTGTAAGTTATTCTTTCTAAATGCTTTTGATACTTTGCAGATATTTTGTCATACTATTGTTCTTTTTTTGTTTCGTCAACGTTAATCCATCGTTGATGCTGTTTGATTGATCATCATTGTCGATACCTTGTTGGACATTGTTTGATCAATTATCATTGTTGGTACCTTGCGGATCATTCATACAACTACCCCCATCACAGCATTGATTAAGATTAAGAGCGGATCAATTTGGCACTAAAATATCAGAAAATGAAAGCCCTGTACAGTCATGATTGATTTTTGACCGGCATGTGATGCAAGTTCAATGAAAGTCATGAGCACAATATACAAAATTTATAATGAGATGGCTATCAAGATAGGGGTGTTTGTGTAATCAATGATCCACAATATACAATGATGATCAATCAAACAGTATTAACGTTGACGAGACAAAAAAAGAACAATAGTATGACAAAATATCTGCAAAATATCAAAAGTATTTAGAAAGAATAAATTACAATGCCAAGCTTGGCTGACAAGTTTTGAATTAGTAGAAAGGTTAAGCCTGCATATGAAGTCAAGACTTCAAATTATGTCAGATACATGCTCTATAAGGGGATAAGATGATCCCTAATCTACTTTTAGTAATAATAACAAGAGCAGACTCAAGTCGGAACAATGAATAGCCCAGGAGTTCCAATCAATGTTGGGGTAAGGTATAAGGGTAACTGGAGTGGAGTAGACTCCAGGAGAATCCTTAGTAATATTACACTCCTAAATACATTATAACTTACCTCCAGGAGAATCCTTAGAGATTAGGATAAGGCTTCTGGGGCATACTTTTACAATATATATACTTCTACTGCTAAGATGTCTCTGATTCTATAGTCCTGTTAGTCAGAGTCATGTTAGCATGAAGTTGTGAGGACTTAGAGCTCAACTGAGATGGTTATCCAGAAAGAACTCAATAGAGTTCTCCATTGGATTCTCCTAGCTACTTATACAAATGTCTATTGGTCTGTATACCTGTCTCCTGCAATCACATGACCCATACTAGTGACTATATATATCTTACATAATTCTTTCCCATACTATTTATATCTTTCCTGTATTATATTCTTTGATATTTCCTATCAAGTTGATGAATGCATGGAAAATAGTTTCTTCTTTAGGAACTGTCTCATAACAGGTCAGGAGTCTCCAAGTCAAGGGAATTAGATATTACTATGTAATATTTAATTAAGTGCAGGGTCACTCTGGACTGTAAGTTTGGTGTTTTAAAGGCAGTATTGGTAGAGTCTCCTTATATAAGGTATTAAACATACATCTACTAATATATATACTATACTAGGTAGTCTGTGTGTATTGTTGAGCAATCACATGACTCACACATTAATAACTATGTTATTTTATAAGGCTACCTAGTACTGATGGGAGATATGAACTAGAGGAAAGAGATATAGAGAAGGCAGTTGTACAGATCTCAGAGCAAGCTAAACTCTACTTACCTATACTAATACAGACTATGCCTTTCTAGAGCAACTCTCCATTAGTCCTCTTATATGCTTGCACTCACAATGATCAATTTCTTTCACAATTGCTTGTAGTAACTTAGTCTAAGATAACTTAATCACACTCTAAGTCTGAGTTGACAAGAAGAACTCAATAGAGTTCCCATTTGATTCTGTACACTACTTATACAACTACTATATGGTCTGTGCACTACTTTCCCACACTCATCATGTGATGTCATTCATGTGACATGACCTTGTGACTGTGATATACAACATTGTCATGTGACACTTTCCTATACTTCTTTCTTGTGTAGTAAGTCTAAATAAGAAAAGAAAAAGAAAAGAAAGTAAAATAAAATAATGACTTAGCTGTTTTGCCAAGTCATGACACCATCCCCCTCTCAAGATTCCTTGTCCCAAGGATTTTTATAACTTATAGTAGGGGTTACAGATATTCCTTATTTCATCATTTTCTTTATTCTACTCTTTAAGTCTAGATTCTTCTTGACCAATTTCTTTTTCTTCTTTCTTGATTGTTTCTATTATTCTTTGTCCTCTAATTGGTTCTTCCTTCTAGCATCTCCAATTTCTTTCAAACCTCACCCAGTACTCTTCATCATACCTCTTATCTGTCTATCTATATAACTTTCTTGCTATAAATTTTCCTGGTAATTCTCCTCTCCTGAATGTTCCTTTTTTATTTTCTTATCTCTGAACATCCTCTATGCCTTGTTGATGCTCTCTTTCAAACTCTTCAGCTACTTCTTTTGCATTTCCTAGATTCTCTATCTCTTTCCAAGTATCTAACTCTGCTGTGAATTCTTTCTACCATACTAAATACTTGTCTTTTCCTCTAATCTACCACTTATTTAGTATTCTCTTGACCTCCTATTTTTCTTCTCCTTCAATTATAACTGGAGCTAGTTGCTCCTTCTTTTGCCCTTCCACCTGCCCTATATATCTACATACTCTGCTAATGTTTACTACTGGATATATTCTTACTGTACTAGATAACTCCAATTCAACTGCATTTGTTGATATAATCTTCTTTATCTTATAGGGGCCTACAAACCTCTCTGTCAACTTTTCTGTCCTCCCAACCATTTGGTATTTCAAGTTCTTAGTATTGAGCATTACTAAGTTCTCTACTTTATATTCATTAACTTTTCCTCTTTTTCTATCTGCATACTTTTTCATTTTCTCCTATGCCTTTTCTAGTGCCACTTTTGCTTTTTCCTATACCTCTTTCATTTTAATCACAAACTTCTCTGCCCTCTCGTATTTCCCTTTCTTTCTTACTTCAAATCCTATCCTAGGATTTTGTCTATAGTTTGTCTTGAAGGGTGATGTCTTAGTACTCAAATATACCTTATTGTTGTAGGCAAACTCAGCTATTCCCAACCAATCTGGCCACTGTTCTTGTCTATAGTCTATGAACATTCTCAAATACTGCTCAAGTTCTTGGTTGATTTTTTCTGTTTGCCCATCTGTCTGAGGGTGGAATGCTGTTGATATCTTGCTCTCAATCCCCAATATTTTATTCAACTCCCTCATCAGTCCTGCCACAAATTGGGGTCCCCTATCTAAAATGATACTTTTGGATAACCTATGTAGTTTCCACACATTGTCTCTAAACAGCCTAGCTAGCCCTTCTGCTGATATTTTCTCTATAGTAGGAATGAAATGAACCATCTTTGTTAACCTATCCACTACTACTAAGATTGAGTTGTATCTCTGTGCCAATAGTAGCTTTATAATAAAGTCTGCTAATATATAACTCCAGGGCTTTTCTGGTATTGAATTGGGCATTAATTTGCCTGCTGGTTGTTCCATGTAGTTTTTATTCCTTTGGCAGGAATTGCACCCCTCTACATATCACTTCACTTCCTTTGTTATTCCTGGTCACCAAAAGTTTCTTGTGGCCAATTCTACTATTTTTCATTGTCTTCCATGTTCTTCTACTGGTGTATCATAATACAACCTAATAATCTCTGCTCTTAATTTCTCATCCTTAGGTACATACACCTTCCTCTCCTTATACATTATGCCATCAATTTCTTTCCATTCTTCATCTCTTAGCATCTTTACTCCTACTTGCTTCATTTTTTCTACTGCTTTAACTACTTTATTATCTTTTACTCTTGACTGCCTTACTTTCTCTAGTAAGTCTACTCTCTCTATGATTACCTCTACTCCTTCTGTTCTCCTCACTTCTAACTATTCTAGCTAAACCAACATTTTATCCTTGTTATCTCTTTTCACCACAACCTTCTAATCTAGCCTCTTGCTTAAGCTATCCATCTTTCCCATCTTACTCCCCAGAACATATTTGAGTGTAAAGTCAAATCTAGATAGGTATAGAGCCTATCTTTGTTATGAGAGTCCCAAAAGGAGAAAAGTTTCCCAAGCATTCAAACATTTAATCCAAAACCTCAAGACATACAATAGGGTTGAGATATAAATTGTGTGGGAACTAAGGTCATGTGACAAGGTTAGGTGATCACAGAACATTCTGGAAGGACATGTGATCATGGACTAAGAGTACAGCCACTGTAAAAGTAGTATAAGTAGAAGTCCAATCCAACAAAGAACTCCATTGAGTTCTTCTTGAACATCCATCTTGGGTGATCACTAAGGACATTCACTATCTATCAATAACACTGGCCATTGCTCCTGCCTATGATTAATAAATATTCTCAAGTACTGTTCTAGTTCCTGATTAACCTTCTCTGTTTGTCCATTTATCTGAGAGTAGAACACTATCGACAATTTACTCTTGATCCCCAATATCCTATTTAACTCCTGCATTATTCCTACCACAAACTGAGGTTTTCTGTCTGATATAATACTCTCAGGTAATCCATGCAACTTTTACATATTATCTCTAAACAACTTAGCTAGCTCTTCTGTTGATGTTCTCTCTGTAGTAGGGATAAAATAGACCATTTTTGTTAATCTATTCACTACTACTAAAATCAAGTCATATCCCTGTGCTAATGGCAGTTTGATAATAAAATCTGCCAATATATGCATCCAAGGTTTCTCAGATATTGAATTGGGCATTAATTTGCCTACTGGCTGTTCTATGCAGTTTTTGTTTCTCTGGCAAGAATTGCATCCCTCCATATATTATTTCATCTCTTTAGTTACTTCTGGCCACCAGAAGTTTCAAGTGACCAACTCCACTGTCTTCTACTGTCCTCTATGTTCTCCTACTAGTGTATCATAATACAGTCTAATTATTTCTGCTCTTAATATATCATCTTTAGGCACATATATATAAGAACTTAGACTGTGATGCCTTAAAACTACTCCTAGTCCAAGGTGACAAAAAGAACTCAATAAAGTCCTTATTCAATTGCTGTACACTACTTATACATATTCTGTTATTTACTTCTATTTATAAAGCCCCACATATCTCCTCTAAGTCATTCCCTTTTACATGCCCATTGATTTCCTAATTAAATAAAAAGAAAAAGAAAAGAAATATAAATAATGACTTAGCCATTTGGCCAAGTCATAACACCACCCCCTTCTCAAGGTTTCTCATCCCAAGGATTTTACAATTCATAGTTGGGGTTGACTATGTTGTCCATTTCATTTTCATCTTCTTCTGTGCATTCTCTAATTTCTGATTCTTTTCACTCAATTTCTTCTTCTTCTTCCTGAATTATTTCTAAAGTTCTTCTTTCTTTTACTCATCCCCCTTTCTATTGTCTCCAATTCCTTTCTAATCTTCTCCAATATTCCTCATTGTACTGCTTATCTGTCCATCCAAATAGTTTCTTTGTTGTAAATTGTCCTGGCAGTTCTCCTTTTCTGAACATCCCTTCTTCTTTTTCTTGCCATCTTACATTTTCCATATCCTGTCAGTACTCCTTTTCAAATTCTTCAACTGCTCCCTTTGCATTCTCCAAGTTTTCTATCCCTTCCCAAGTATCTGATTCCACTATAAATCCCTTCTATTGTACTAGATACTTATCCTTTCCTCTAATCTGTTGTTTATTCAATATTCTCTTGATCTCCCATTTCTCTTCTCCCTTAATTATGACTGGGGCTGGTTGCTCCTTCCTCTGCTCCTCTACTTGCCCTATATATCTATGTATCCTACTGACATTTACTACTGGGTGTATCCTGATTGTGCTAGATAACTCTAATTCAACTACATTTGCCAATACAATTTTCTTCACTTTATAAGGTCCTACAAACCTTTCTGTCAACTTTTCTGTCCTTCTATCAACCATTTGGTATTTCAGGTCTTTGGTGCTAAGTATTACCAAGTCCTCTACTTTATACTCATCAACTTCTTTTCTCTTTCTATCTGTGTACTTCTTTATCTCCTCCTGTACCTTCTCTAAGACTGTCTTAGCTTTCTCCTGAATTTCTTTTATTTTTGTTACAAATTTCTCTGCTCTTTCATATCTCCTCTTCTTTCTTACTTCAAACCCCATTCTAGAATCTTGCCCATAGTTTGCTTTGAAGGGTGATATTTTTGTACTAGAGTGTACTTTATTGTTGTATGCAAACTCTACTATTCCTAACCAGTCTGGCCATTGTTCTTGCCTATGGTCAATGAACATGCTTAAGTACTGTTCCAACTCCTGGTTGACCCTCTCTGTCTGCCTGTCTGTTTGAGGGTGGAATGTAGTCAATATCTTGCTTTCAATCCCCAATATCCTGTTTAACTCCTTCATTAACCCTGCCATAAACTGGGGTCCTCTGTCCAATATGATGCTTTTGGATAGACTATGTAGTTTCTATACATTGTTCCTAAACAACCTTACTAACCCTTCTGCTGACATTCTTTCTGTAGTCAGTATAAAGTATACCATTTTTGTTAGTCAGTCCACTACTACTAGAATAGAGTCATATCCCTGAGCTAAAGACAGTTTGGTAATAAAATCTGCCAATATATGTGTCTAGGGTTTTTCTGGGATAGAATTGGACATTAATTTACCAGCTGGCTGCTCTGTGTGGTTTTTGTTTCTTTGGTAGGAATCACACCCTTCTATATATCTTTTCATCTCTTTCATTATTCCTGGCTACCAGAAGTTCCTGGTGACTAGTTCCACTGTCTTCTATTGTCCTCCATGTTCTTCTACTGGTGTATTGTGGTGTAGTCTAATTATTTCCATCCTTAATGCATCATCTTTAGGCACATATACTTTTTTCTCTTTATATATTATGCCATCTACTTCCCTCCACTCTTCATCTCTCAACATCTTTACCCCTGCTTGCTTCATTTCTTTGATTATCTTTATTACTTCATTGTCTTTTACTCTTAACTGCTTTACCTTCTCTAGTAGGTCCACTCCTTCTATGATTACCCTCACTCCTTCAGTCCTTTGTACTTCTAGCCATTTTTGTTATTGATAGACAGTAAATGTCCTTAGTGATCACCCTAGGTAGATGTTCAAGAAGAACTCAATAGAGTTCTTTGTTGGATTGCAGCCTTACTTATACTACTACTACAGTGGCTGTACTCTAAAGTCCCATGATCACATGTCCTTTCCAGAATGTTCCATGACCATCTGACCTTATCACATGATTTGACTTGCTAAGTTCCCACACTATTTATATCTTGATTCTGTTGTATGCTTTGAGGTTTTGGACTAAGTGTTCAAATATGTGGGAAATCTTTTCCTGTTTGGGGCTCTCATAACATGGCCCCCCCTTCAAGTTTCCTCGTCCCAAGGAATTTTTCCATCAATCCCAATTTTCATCCTATCTGTCACAAACTTTATTCAGACCATAACTCCAGGAATACTCAACCAATTTCAATGATCTAAATGGCCACCAAAAGCCCTTAAGAAGACCTTTCAAACGGTACCAAAAATGTCTCAAAGCAATCAGTGTTCACCGAGCTATCAGCAGATCAGTCAGTGATCACCAAGTTACCAGATACTAAATTGCTAATATCTCAGGAACCACTTAACATAATCGTTTGCTTCAACAACCATCGTGAAGTTCTCTTCAATGCGCTTCTTTCAGCTATAAATAGATCCCGAGGCGATAAGATCCCATGGAGATACAAGGTCCTCAATGTTTGCACATGATACTGATCTTTATCCATAGATTATCATCTGTCCTTGAATAGAACAAAGGACTGCCCTAAGATGGTTAGGTTATCTCTATTTCAAGAACAATAGCACTCCTATATGTAGAACAATAGGTAGTGATCATGTGGTAGGCTGTTCTAGACCACCACAATCATGTATTTAAGAACTGTATATCTGAGGATAAACCTCAGACTTAACAACATCTTTTGCTACTGTCTAAACTTTGCTTTTTTGAGCCTTTTGATTATTAAATCATCAACTCACAAATCAGTAAGTGGCCATTTGTGATACTATCTCTTTTCCCTCTCCTTTTTGTATCTTTTTCTCCCCCATCCATATAGTAGTTTTGCCATGAATTCCCTAGGTAATTCCTGACTGAACTCCTTTTTTTCCTCTTTCTGCTCCTGTTACCTTAGTTCTTTGACTTCTTCTCCATACTCCTTCTCAAACTCTTTTACCAACTTTTTCACATTTTCCAGATTTTCTTTATTTTCCCAGGTGTCTTCTTCTGCTGTATAGCTCTTCCATCTCACTAGGAACTTTTTCTTTTCTCTTACCATTCTCTGGTTTAAGATTTTTTCCACCTTGAATTCCTTCTCTTCTTTGATAATGACTAGTTTTGGCGGCGTCCTCTTTTGCCCTTCTATCTGTGGTTTATAGAGTCGTACTCTACTTGCATTAACTACCAGGTGTATCTTAATGGACTTAGGTAGTTCTAATTCTATTGCATTACTAGAGACGATTCCCTTGACTTTGTAAGGGCCCACAAAATGTTCCATCAATTTTTCTGATCTTCTTCCTTTTATCTGCCACTTCAAGTCCTTTGTACTTAGCAACACTAAGTCTCCTACTCTGTACTCTTCTCCCTCTCCTCACCTTCTATTTGCAAACTTCTTTATTTCTTCCTGCACTTTTCCTAATACTGCTTTTGCTTTCTCTTTGTCATGACTTGACAAAATGGACAAAGTTATTTCTTTCTTTTTCTGGACTTACTACATAGGGATGGAGTGTGAGAAAGTATCATGTGACCAAGTGTCACAAAGTTACAGGGTTATGAGTCACAGTCAGGTGACGTCACATGACTAGGTCACATGAGGACTGTGGGAAGATAGTGCACAGACCATACAGTAGTTGTATAAGTAGTATAGGAAATTTAACGGGAACTCTATTGAGTTCTCCTTGTTAACTCAGACCAGGAGGGTGGTTAAGTCATCTTGGGCTAAGTCACTATACCAGAACTCAATAACCACATCCGAGCACTGTTCACCTCGAACCCTGCTCAAAATTATTCAAGGGTGCAGTTGGCTTCATACCGGCCCGCAAGTGATTCCCCTATTATACTCATTTCACACTCTTCCTTGCTAGAGGGCACAGCGCTCTCAAGCTTCTTGGATAGCGGGCCCTAGCTGTAAAGGGGACTTTGCAGTCAGTTAGGGACTGCAGGTGGAGGTGTGGTACCAAGCTCAGGGTATCACTACTAAGACCTGATCTTACAATTGAGTGGGCTGGATAGTTACCTGTATTCCTTTCATACCATAAACTTTCGTGCTACAGGTGCATTGTCATCTGTCTACACAGGAGATTAACGCTGCATCCTTAAGAAGGCGTTTAGGTTAGAGATCCCATCCATTGGGTGATAGTCTAACTCTAGTATTAGGACAGTAGCTAGTAGGGCAGTAGGACTCTGGCTGGGTGAAGATCTTGCACCCCAGCAGACGTAGTTGTAACTAGCAAGAACCAACATTACCTCCATACCTTTGCAGAGACGTAGCACCATGTCTTTGCAACAATACAATTCACTAATGAGCGACTTGCTCAAACAAAAGCATGCCCTCACTTCATTAAGGGCAAAATTGGAAGGAAAGAAAGAACGAGAATGTTGGAGTTGCAAAGGGTTCAGGGCACCTGGCCTAAAATTGCAGGAATAGAGACAGAGAAGAGAAGAGGGGAACTGTGCCCCAAAATAAATTTGAGGTGTTGACAAGTAGAGTAATGCAGTATAATGTGAGAGAAACAATGATAAGGAAGCAGGAGATGGTGAGAGTAGAGTGTTTCAAGTATGGAAAGGAAGAACACAAGTGCAGAGAGTGTCCCCTTTGGAAAGGAGAAAAGGAGTTGCAAGTAGTGGGAGAGGCAGTGCATGTGGCCAGGCCACAAAAGGCACAGCAAAAAGAATGGAGGAGGAGTCCAGTGCATGTCCTACAACGAAGGTGCAGGAGCACTATGGAAAGGACATCCCGGATGAGGCTTGCCTATTAGAGTTGGGGTAGTATACAAAGGAGGTGGTAGTATTGTATGTGGAGTGTGAAAGGTGTGGACAGAAAGGATGCCAGGTAGAAGAGAATAGGGGACAGGGAGTGATTCCAGATAGGCAGAAGTAGTGTGGATGTCAGAAAAGGAGGAAGACAGAAGTGGCGCACCCTGGAAAGGGAAAAGCACAGTAGAACAGTGCACATGGGCAGGAGCCCTGGAAGGCACAGCAAAAGAGGAAGATAGGCAGAGGGAGGTCAGACAAACCTTCAAAATGTTGAGAGAAGTGTGGTTGAATATTGGGGTAGAAAAGGTAGACACACATGAAGGCATAACGTGAAAGCACTCCTGGATAGTGGTGTGACAGGAATGTTTATGGGATAAGAAAATGGCGGCAAAATATAGGTTTAGACTGCAGAAACTAGAAAGACCAATAGCAGTCAGAAATGTAGATGGGACAGACAATAGTGGAGGAGCTATCACACACCAAGTAGAAGTAAACATGTACTACAAGGGTCATGTAGAAAGGATAAGGATGGACGTATGTGATTTAGGAAAGACAGACGTGATATTGGGGATGCCGTGGTTGCAAGCCCATAACCCAGAAATTGATTGGGAAACAGGGAGGTTAAGATGACGAGATGCCCACCTTTATATGGTAGATCAGACCAAGGGGAGTTGAGAAAGGAAAAAGAGTGACAACCCTAGAGGAAGAAAAGATGGTGAAATAGGGCAGTAGATGATAAGAAAGATTGGGGAAGGGAGGAAGAGCTTGAAGTGGATCACAGGAAGGTTGACGAGATGGTTCCCAAGAGATTTGTCACAAAAAAGTGATTACTAAATAGTGACATGGAGGTATAACAAAATATCTGTTCAAAGAACTATATAAATAGCTGGACCCTCATTAGCAAGTAGCCTTGCTAATGTTGCCCTTTTGGTGTAGTGGTAAACCATACAGTATGTGACTACTGGTCCATAGTACAACTGTGACAAGATTCCTGAAGTGGAGAAAAGTATTTGGGAAAATTGAGTCAGAAAGGATGCCAATGAGGAAAATATGGGATCATGCCATAGATCTCAAGGAGATGTTTAAACCATGAAAAGGAAGGATCTATCCTCTTTCCAAAGATGAAGAGGAGGAAGTTCAGAAATTTGTGGATGACCAGTTGAGAAAGGGGTATATTAGACCATCAAAGTCCCCTCAGATGTCACCAGTTTTCTTTGTAGGAAAGAAAGACGGAAGAAGAGGATGGTTATGGACTATCATAGTCTAAATGAACAAACGTAAAGAATAATTACCCTCTGCCATTAATTACAGATCTAATCGACAGCATGGGGAGTAAGAAAGTATTTACCAAGATGGACTTACGATGGGGCTTTAACAATGTGAGGATAAAGGAGGGGGATGAGTGGAAAGGAGCATTCACCATGCATGTTGGATCCTTTGAGCCAACTGTTATGTTTTTTGGGATGACAAATTCACCAGCTACATTCCAAGCAATGATGAATGAGATCCTGAGAGACATGATCAACAAAGGAAAAGTAGCAGCATTTGTGGACGATGTGCTAGTCAGGGACAGAAACAAAGAGGGACATGACGAGATAGTAGAGAAGGTCCTGAGAAGGTTGGAAGAGAACGACTTGTATGTCAAGCCGAGAAGTGTGTGTGGAAAGTAAGGAAGATTGGATTCCTGGGTGTAGTCATAGGACCCAGTGGAATAGAAATGGAGAAAGAAAAGGTAGACGGGGTGCTGAGTTGGCCAGAACCAAGAAATGTAAAAGATGTCAGGAAATTTTTAGGCCTTGCAAATTATTACAGGAGGTTTATTAAGGACTTTGCTCAAGTAGCTAGGCCAATGAATGTGCTGACAAGGAAAGGATGTAAAGTGGCAGTGGGGAGTAGAACAGCAGAAAGCATTTGATGAACTCAAAAGAGTGTTCACAACAAAACCAGTATTAGCAGCACCAGACTTAGACAAGGAATTTAGAGTAGAGGCTGATGTATCAAATTACGCTACTGGAGGAGTACTATCAATGAAGTGCTCAGATGAAATGTAGAGGCCAGTTGCTTTCATCTCCAAGTCTCTCAGTGATACAGAAAGAAATTACGAGATACATGACAAGAGATGTTAGCAGTCAGTTAGATGTTTAGAAGCATGGAGGCACTTCCTGGAAGGAACGACAATAAAATTTGAGATTTGGACAGACCACAAAAATCTTGAATACTTCATGAAAGCACAAAAATTGAATAGACGACAAGCCAGATGGGCTGTACCTATCAAGATTCGATTTTGTGTTAAAGCACATTCCGGGAGCAAAGATGGGAAAAGCAGACAGCCTGAGCAGGAGGCCGGACTGGGAAATTGGAGTGGAAAGGGACAATGAGGATGAAACGTTGGTAAAGAAGGAATGGCTAGAAAACAGAAGGACGGAGAAGGTAGAAGTAATTGTAGAAGGAGTGGATTTGTTAGAGAGAGTAAGAAAGTCAAAGGTAAAGGACAATGAAGTAGTCAAAGCAGTGGAGGAAATGAAACAAGCGGGAGTAAAGGTGTTAAGAGATGAAGAGTGGAGAGAAGTAGATGGCATAATGTATAAGGAAGGAAAGGTGTATGTGCCAAAAGATGATATGTTGAGAGCAGAAATAATCAGACTGCACCATGATACACCAGTGGGAGGACATGGAGGACAGTGGAAGATGGTGGAGTTGGTCACTAGAAACTTCTGGTGGCCAGGAGTAACTAGGGAGGTGAAACAATATGTGGAAGGGATGTGACTCCTGCCAGAGAAACAAAAACTGCACAGAACAGCCAGCAGGTAAATTAATGCCCAACTCAATACCAGAAAAGCCTTGGATGCATATATCAGCAGACTTTATCACCAAGCTGCCAATAGCACAGGGATATGACTCGATCCTGGTAGTAGTAGACAGATTGACAAAAATGGTCCATTTTATCCCTACTACAGAGAAGACATTGGCAGAAGGGCTAGCTAGGTTGTTTAGAGATAATGTGTGGAAGCTGCATGGGTTACCCGAGAGCATCATCTCAGACAGGGGACCCCAATTTGCAGCAGGACTAATGAGGGAGTTGAATAGGATGTTAGGGATCGAGAGTAAATTGTCGACAGCATCCCACCCTCAAACAGATGGACAAACAGAGAGGGTTAACCAAGAACTGGAACAGTACTTAAGAATGTTTATCGACCACAGACAGGAGCAGTGGCCTGACTGGTTAGGAACAGCAGAGTTCGCCTATAATAACAAAATGCACTCAAGTACTAAAGTGTTGCCCTTCAAGGCAAATTATGGACAAGATCCTAGAATGGGGTTTGAAATGAGAAGGAAGGGGAAATATGAAGGAGCAGAGAAATTCATAACAAAAATGAAAGAAATCCAAGAGGAAGCAAAGGCAGTGCTGGGAAAAGCACAAGAGGAGATGAAGAAGTATACAGATAGAAAGAGAGCAGAAGTCGATGAATATAAAGTAGGAGACTTAGTAATGCTAAGCACTAAGGATCTGAAATACCAGATGGTCGGAAGGAGAACAGAGAAATTGACAGAAAGATTTGTAGGCCCTTACAGAATAAAGAAGATCATATCACCAAACGCAGTAGAATTAGAACTACCTAGTACAGTAAAAATACACTCGTAGTTAATGTTAGTAAAATACAAAGATATGTAGGGCAGGTAGAGGGGCAGAGAAAGGGGCAACCAGGTCCAGTGGTAATCAAGGGAGAAGAGAAGTGGGAAGTAGAGAGAATCCTAAACAAATGGTGGATAGAGGAAAGGATAAGTACCTGGTATGATGGAAGGGATTCATGGCAGAATCAGATACTTGGGAAGGAAGGGAAAACCTGGAAAATGCAAAAGAAGCAGTTGAAGAATATGAAAAGGAATACCAACGAGACATGAGAAGATGTAAGAAGCAAGAGAAGGAGGAAGAAATATTCAGAAGGAGAGAACTACCAGGACGATTTACGGCAAAAAAGTTGTTTGGATGGTTGGACAAAAGGTATGATGAAGAATACTGGGCAAGGTTAGAAAGAAACTGGAGAAGATGGAAAGAAGGAAAGACAAGAGGGCAAAAGAACTATAGAAACGATAAAAGAGGAAGAAGAAGAAATTGAGCAGGAAAGCTCAGGGATCAAAGAGTGGACAGAAGAAGACAACGAGGAGATGGGTAACATGGTGGACCCTGTACTATGAGTTATAAAGAATTCCTTGGGACAAGGAAACTTAAGAGGGGGGTGATGTCATGACTTGACAAAATAGACAAAGTTATTTCTTTCTTTTTCTGGACTTACTACATAGGGATGGAGTGCGAGAAAGTATCACATGACCAAGTGTCACAAAGTCACATTCAGGTGACGTCACATGACTAGGTCACATGAGGACTGTGGGAAGATAGTGCACAGACCATACAGTAGTTGTATAAGTAGTGTAGGAAATTTAATGGGAACTCCATCGAGTTCTCCTTGTCAACTCAGACCAGGAGGGTGGTTAAGTCATCTTGGGCTAAGTCACTACACTCTTGGATTTTCTTCATCCTTTCTATGAATTTTCCTGCCACTTCATACTTCCTCTTTCTTCTACCTTCAAAACCCATCCTTAGGTCTTGACTATAGTTTACTTTGAATGGCAATGTTTTTGTTGCCACATGGATTTTGTTATTGTATACAAATTCTGCCATTCCTAACCAATCCGGCCACTGCTCTTGTCTATGATCAATGAAGACCCTCAGATATTGTTCTAACTCCTGGTTTATCCTCTCTGTCTACCCATCCATTTGAGGATGATAGGCTGTCAAGAGTTTTGTCTGGATTCCCAACAAGTTATTCAACTCCCTCATCATTCCCGCTGCAAACTGCGCTCCTTTATCCAATATGATGCTTTCTGGAAGTCTGTGCAATTTCTATACATAATCTCAGAACAGCTTTGCAAGTCCCTCTGCTGACATTTTCTCTGTTGTTGCTATAAAATGTGCCATTTTACTAAAATGGTCACATACTACTAAGATTGCATTGTATCCCTGGACTAATGGTAGTTTGGTGATAAAATCTGCCAATATATGACTCCATGGCTTTTCCGGGATTGCATTGGGCATCAATTTTCCTGCTGGTGCCTTATTCCAGTTCTTGTATCTTTGACAAGCATCGCATCTGTCTACGTATCTTCCCATCTCTTTCATTACTCCCAGCCACCAGTAATTCCTGGCAATCAACTCTGCTGTCTTTCATCTCCCTCTATGTCCTCCTACTGGGGTGTTGTGGTACAATCATATTATTTCCCTTCTGAGGTCCCCCTCCAGCATATATATCCTTCCTTCCTTCATTACTATCCCATTCTCTATTTTCCATTCTTCATCTTTCAACATTTTTACTCCTGCCTTTTTCAACTCTTCTACTGCTTTTACTACCTTCTCGTCCCCCTCCTGTGCTCTTTTGATTCTTTCCTTTAGGTTCTCCTCTTCTATTATTGTTTCTACTCCCCTAATCCATTCTAGCTTTACCAGCTTCTGATTCTCATTGTCCTTTTCTACCCCCTCCTGCCAGTCCAGTCTCCTGCTTAATCCATCTGCCTTTCCCATGCTCTTTCCTAGAATGTGTTTTAATGTAAAATTAAATCTCAATAGGTACAGGGCCCATCTTGCTTGTCTACAGTTTAATTTCTGACTTGTCATAAAATACTGGAGGTTCTTATGGTCTGTCCAGATTTCAAATTCAAGTTTCACTCCTTCCAAATAATACCTCCATGCTTCTAGGCACCTTATCACTGCCAGCATCTCTTTATTATGAATTTCATAATTCCATTCTATAGTGTTTAGCGATTTAGAGATAAAGGCCACTGGTCTCCACTTGCCATCTTCATACTTTGTCGACAATACTCCCCCTGTTGCATAATCTGAGGCATCTGCCTCTACTCTCATCTCTTTGTTGATGTCTAGGATAGCCAGGACGGGTTCTGTGGTGAACACTGCCTTAAGTCTCTCAAACACTTCCTCCTGTTCCTTTTCCCACTTCCATTTTTGCTCCTTTCTGACCAGCACATATAATGGTGTAGCTATTCTAGTGAAGTCCTTTATAAACTTCCTGTAGTAATTGGCGAGGTCCAGGAACTTTTGCACTTCCTTGATATTTCTAGGCACTGGCCAGTTCAGGACTTCTTCTATCTTCTCCTTTTGTATTTCTACTCCTTTTGGGCCAATTACTACTCCCAGAAACTCTACCTCTCTTACTTTCCATTTGCACTTCTCTGGCTTCATGAACAGGTCATTCTCCTCTAATCTCTTTAGTACCTCCTCCACCAGCTCATCATGCCCTCTTCTGTTTCTGTAGCTACTAAGATGTCATCAATGAAGGTCGCCGTGTCTCCTTGGTTTATGAGATCTCTGAACAGGTCGTTCATCATTGTCTGAAAAGTAGCAGGGGAGTTTGTTAACCCAAAATACATGACTATGGGTTCATAGGCTCCAATGTGCATTGTGAATGCTGCTTTCCACTCATCCCCTTCCTTGATTCTGACATTATTGTATCCCCATCTTAGATCCAGCTTTGTAAACACCTTTCTCTTTCCTACTCCATCCAATATGTCTGCAATGAGAGATAAGGGGTACTCATTCTTTATTGTCCACTGGTTTACGTGTCGATAGTCTTGTACCATCCTCCGTGTACTATCCTTTTTTGCCACAAAGTGTACTGGTGACATTTAGGGCAACTTGGAGGGTCAGATGTATTCTTTTCCTTAATTGATCCTCTACAAATGCTTGTACCTCTTTCCTTTCTTCTCTCGACAGTGAATATACCTTCCCTTTTTTGGTATGAACCCTTCTTTCAACTCTATGGCATGGTCCCAGGCCTTTCGTACTGGCATTCTCTCTGACTCCTTTTTCCAAATACTCTTTTCCACTTCCAAAATCTTCTGGGTACTAGTTTTCTTAATGCTTCCTCATTCTCGTCCTTTTCCGTTTTTCTTACTTTCTTCTCCTTTCCTTCTTGCTTTCTTCTTCTACATATAGGTGGGCAATATGTCATTTTCACTTCCCCTTTCTCCCAATCTATTTCTGGATTGTGGGCTGCTAGCCATGGCATTCCCAGTATCAACTCTGTTTTGCCCAAATTGTATACATCCATTCTTGCCCTTTCCATATGTCCTTTGAAGAACATATTGCACTCAACCTGGTGTATTATGGCCCCCCTCCATTTACTGTTCCATCACATTTCTGACTAAGAGGGGTTTTTTTAATTTTTCCATTTTGAACCCCTTTTCCTTTGCAAAGGTTGTATCCATGAATAGACCTATTGCCCCACTATCCAACAATGCTTTTACTGCCACTCCTTTATGATTTTCCAACTTCTCTAACCCTACTTTCAACCAGACTTCTCTTAATGGCTGTAGTGTCACCGTATATCTCTTACTCTCTCAGTTGTATTGATGAAGTTTAATTTATTGCCCAGTTTTTCTGGGAGCAATACACTGTATACATTATTGGAGGCCAGCCAAGAGCTCACTGTCCTCCATTTTCTTTTGCTGACTCCTGCAGCATTTCTACTACCCTTCCCTTGTGCCTTTCCCAGCAATTTTTGGCCATATGGCCCCACTTTCCACATATGTAGCATGTCCTATCTCCTCCCCTTCCCCTATCCACATCCATTGCATTTGGGTCTCTCCTTGGACCCATTTGAGCTCTCCTCTGTTGAGCATATTTCCTCCTCTCCTCCTCTGTATTCTCCTCCTATTCTCTATGTTATTTGTCCCCTCTTCCCCTATATGATCCTCCCCCTCTTGGCTGCACATTTTCCCCTGGGCATGCTGTATTCCTCTCCAACACTTTCTCCTCTGCCCTGCTCTACCTTTGGTTTCTGTCTAGTCTCACTACTCTTTCTTGCCACTCTCCAATGGTAGTTGGTGGTTCCTCTGCTTTTGGCCAACTTCCTCCTAATGGCTCTGTTCAGTTCTCTTTTAAACTCTTCGATGAGGGGTCTTCCCTTATAGCTGCTCTCCCTGGTGACCTTTTTGAATTCCTGCACATACTCATTGTCAGGTCCTCCCTCTCTGTTCAATTGTCCTCAACTGCTCTATCTTTCTTTCTTCCTCTGATGTCTCCCCAAAGTCATTCCTTATCTTTGCGAATAACTGCTCTACCGATTCCACTTCTGACTCTTCCTTTGCTAATTCATCCAACAAATTATCCTTCCATGCTTCTACTATTCCCCCCTGCACATACAATAATACCCAGGCTACCTGGGTTGCTGCTGCTTCTTCTGCCATCTTTATCCTAATATATAGGTGAGCCATATTAACGAATGCACTCACCTCCTCCATTCTTCCACTAAAGGTTTGAGGTTTGGCAACCTCTACTCTACTCTCTTGTTGCTGAAGGAGCATAGTATTAACCTGCTGCTGCAGGGTTGCGATTATGGTGAAGGAGTTGTTCCTCTCGAGGGACAGGTACCAGAGAAGGCTCCCTTTGTTGCTGTTATTGTTGTTGTTGGCGGAATATGTTGCATGGTGGTGGTGATGGAGATGATGATTCGTATTCTGATGATTCTTGATCCAGGGTAACTAGCTAAAGCTATGTCCAACAGAGCACACAACCTTCACCTATCTGGACTCCTACTGTCCTACTGACTACTGCTCTAATCAAATTGGTATACAATTGCCTCTAAGAAGAGAACCCCTAAGCTAAGCAGTTTCCTAAGAAATGACCGCTACTCTCCTGTATGTACCACTTACAATGGAGCACAGCATAGAGTTTATATAGAGAAAAATGTAAAGAACAATGTCCAATTATGAGGTCAGGACTCAAACAGGATACCTGGACTTAGTATCTAGTCTCCTCCCTCAGTCCCTAACTGACTGAGAAGTCCCCTTTTATTACAAATGGCCACTTACTGATTTGTGATTGGTTGATTTGATAATCAAAGTGTTCAAAAAAGCAAAGTTAGACAAGCAGCAAAAGATATTGTTAAGTCTGAGGTTTATTCTCAGACATACAGTCCTTAAATATATGATTGTGGTGGTCTGTGCACTAGAACAGCCTACTATATGATCACTACCTATTGTTCTACATATAGGAGTGCTATTGTTCTTGAAATAGAGATAACCTAACCATCTTAGGGCAGTCCTTTGTTCTATTCAAGAACATATGATAATCTATGGGTAAAGATCAGTGTTATGTACAAATATTGAGGACCTTGTATCTCCATGGGATCTTATCACCTCTGGATCTATTTATGGCCAAAAGAAGCACATTGAAGAGAGCTTCACAATGGTCATTGAAGCAAATGATTATGTTAAGCAGTTCCTGAGATATCGGCGATTTAGTGTCTGGTGACTTGGTGATCACTGACTGATCTGCTGATAACTCAGTGAATACTGATCTCTTTGAGACGTTTTTAGTACCTTTTGAAAGGTCTTCTTAAGGGCTTTTGGTGGCCATTTAGATTGTTGAAATTGGTTAAGTATTCCTGGAGTTATGGTCCAAATGAAGTTTGTGACACCTTTATAGCTAGGGCCCACTATCTAAAATGCTTGTAAGCGCTGTGCTCACTAGGGAGGGAGATAAGAGAGTAAGTGGGTGGTGAGGCCATGAGGTGCAAGGTTACTGTTTGGGAATTGAGTTCTTATGTTATTGATAGACAGTGAATGTCCTTAGTGATCATCCTAGGTAAATGTTCAAGAAGAACTCGATAGAGTTCTTCATTGGATTGCAGCCTTACTTATACTACTACTACAGTGGCTGTACTCTAAAGTCCCATGATCACATGTCCTTTCCAGAATGTTCCATGACCATTTAACCTTGTCACATGATTTGACTTGCTAAGTTCCCACACTATTTATATCTTGATCCTATTGTATGCTTTGAGGTTTTGGACTAAGTGTTCAAATGCATGGGAAACCTTTTCCTGTTTGGGGCTCTCATAACAATTTTAGTTTAACCAAGATTTCATTTTCATTGTCTCTCTCCACTCCAACCTCCCAATCTGGCCTTCTACTCAGACTATTTGCCTTTCCCATCTTGCTCCCCAGAACATGTTTGAGTGCAAAGTCAAATCTAGTCAGGTATAGAGCCTATCTTGCTTGTCTCCTGCTTAACTTTTGTGCTTTTATAAAATACTTAAGATTTTTATGGTCTATCTAAATCTCAAATTTTGTGGTTGTTCCTTCCAGGAAGTATCTCCATGCTTCCAAGCATCTAAATACTGCCAACATTTCTTTGTCATGTATCTTATAGTTTCTTTCTGTATCACTTAGAGGTTTTGAAATGAAGGCAACTGGTCTCTACATCCCATTAGAGCTCTTTACTGATAATACTCCTCCAGTAGCATAGTTTGAAGCATCTGCTTCTACTCTAAACTCCTTGTCTAAGTCTAGAGCTGCTAGTACTGGTCTGGTTGTAAAGATCCTTTTGAGTTTGTTAAATACCTGCTGTTGTTCTCTTTCCCATTACCACTTCACATCCTTCCTGGTCAGCACATTCATCAGCCTTGCTACCCAAGCAAAATCTTTGATAAACCTCCTATAGTAGTTTGCAAGGCCCAAAAATTTTCTAACATCTTTTACATTCTTAGGCTCTGGCCAACTTAGCACTCCATTTACCTTTTTTTTCTCTATTTTGATTCTATTGGGTCCTATGATGACTCCTAGGAACCCAACCTTCTGCACTTTCTACACACACTTCTCTAGCTTGATGTATAAGTCATTTTCCTCTAGCCTCCTCAGTACTTCTTCTACGATTTCATCATACCCCTCTTCTATCTCTGTCCCTACCAATACATCATCCACAAAAGCTGCAACTTTTCCTTCATTAATCATGTCTCTCAAGATTTCATTCATCATTGCCTGGAATATAGCTGGAAAATTCATCATTCCAAAGAACATGACTGTTGGCTCGAAAGACCCTATATAGGTCGTGAATGCTTCCTTCTACTCATCCTCTTCTTTGATCCTCATATTGTTGAACCTCCACCAAAGATCTATTTTAGTGAACACTTGTTTACTTCCCATGTTGTCTATTAAGTCCGTAATTAGTGGAAGTGGGTAGTTATTCTTCACTGCTTGGTCATTCAGGTTGCAATAGTCTATTACTATTCTCTTTTTTCCATCCTTCTTGCTCACAAAGAATACTAGCAACATCTGAGGGGATTTTGATGGTCTAATGTATCTCTTTTTTAGCTAGTCTTCTATGAAATTCTGAATCTCTTCTTTCTTATTCTTGGACAAAGGGTAGATCCTTCCTTTCTTGGGTTTGAATGTTTCTTTGAGATCTATAGTATGATCCCAAACCTTCCTTGTTGGTATCCTCTCTGATTCTACCTTCCTAAATACCTTTTTCCACTTCAAGAATTTTTGCAGTACCATTTCTTCAATTTTTCTGTAGTTTACTGCAACTTTTTCCTCTTTTCTCCAATCTTCTTTGTCATCTACTGCCCATCTCACAATCTTTTCCTCTTCTAGAGTCACTACTCTCTTTCCTTTCTTTATTCTCTTTTCTTCTTTTAGCTTTGTATTCCTTCTACACAATGGTAGGCATCTTATCATCTTGACTTCTTCCATTTTCCAATTGATTTCTGGGTTGTGTACTTGCAACCACAGTATCCCCAATATGATATCTATTTTCCCCAGATTGCACATATCTATCCTTATTTTTTCTACATGACACTCATAGTATACATTCACCTCTACTTAATGGGCAATAGTTCCTGTACTGTTGTTTGTCCTATCAACATTTCTGACCACTATTGGTCTTTCCAATTTCTGCAGCCTAAATCCATATTTTGCTACCATCTTTCGATCCATAAACATCTCTATTATGCCACTGTCCAAGAGTGCTTTTACTGTTATGCCTTCATGTATATCCATCTTTTCTACTCCAATGTCTAGCTATACTTCTCTCAATATTTTAAATGTCCTCCTCACTTTTTTCTGTTTACTCCCTTTCCCACTGTGCCTTTCAGAGTTTCTATCTATATGCTACCTTGCTATGCTTTTCTCTTTATGGAGTGTACTGCTTCTCCCCAGTTCTACCACTCTTTTTTTTTCTACTCTACATTCTGGGTATAAGATTCTTCTTCTTTCTCATTCTGACACCTTTCTCACAATTGCATCCCTGCTTTCATACTTTACACACTCCACTCTTGTCATCTCTCCTCTCTTTGCTTCTTCTTCTCTCCAGTTCTATGCTTCTTGGCATAGACCACACCACACATTTTTTACTCATCTCTCAAGGAGGAATCCTTGTCCCTGATTTTTGTAGGTCTATACCCCCTTGCCTTCATATCCTCTACAGTCCACATATGTTGCCATCATCTCTCTTATTATCTATCCTCTCTCTAGCAGGAGTGTGCCTTTGGAGGGCATACTCTCCTCCTCACAATATTCCTGTGCCTTTTCCCATACAGGACATACCAGTCTTCTTTTTTGCTATACCTTTTGTAGTCTGGCCACATGTGCCACCTCTTCCTCTCTTCTCTTTTTCTTTTCAACCTCAATATTTGAGCATTTACATTTGAGATAGCCAATCTCCCAACATCTGAAACATTTCACTTCCTCCATTATCTTTTGCCTTTTCACTTTTACCTCTTCTCTTACTCCACATTGTATTGCCCTACTTACTATCATTTTAAATTTATTCTAGAGAACTGATCTCCCCTTCTCTTCTCTTTTTTTATTCCTGCAGTTATGGGCCAGGTGCCCAAACCTTTTACACCCCAACATATTCTTTCTTCTCTACCTTCTATTTCTGCCCTTAGTTTGGCAAGAGCACACTGTTAGTTGAGCATTCTGTCCATAAGAGA
Source organism: Leucocoprinus sp. KB1807203 (assembly GCA_019327925.1). NCBI lineage: Eukaryota > Fungi > Basidiomycota > Agaricomycetes > Agaricales > Agaricaceae > Leucocoprinus > Leucocoprinus sp. KB1807203. The sequence goes on from JAHTMQ010000438.1 coordinate 182,494, forward strand.
GTTATATTGTTTCAGAAACATGATGCTATATCTCCAGAAAAGTCAAATAAGAAATGATCTTACTACTGTTACATCTACTGGGGTACAAGATCTTCATCCAGCTAGACATCTACTACCTTACTTACTACTGCTCTAGTAATATAGTTATACTATCACCCCAAGGAGAGGATCCCTAATCTAAATGCCTTCTTAAGGATGTAGTGTTACTCTTTTGCATGTATAGCCTACAATGGGACTTCAGCACAAGATTTCTACTAAGAACAGCACAAGTATACTATACAATACCACTCAATTGTGAGGTCAGGTCTCAGACACAATACCTGAGCTTGGTACTGTGCTTCCACCAATAGTCTTTAACTGACTATTAAGTCCCCTTAAGCCTAAGGCCTGGCTATGTTGTAGTGGTCCTGAGTTGTGTTACCCAGGTACTGAGGAAGATAAAAGAATAAGAAGTAGCAGAGCTCTATGATAAGCAGTACTGATGAAGGAATCAAGTTCTAGTATAAGAACTTAGACTGTAATGCCTTAGAACTACTTCTAGTCCAAGTTGACAAGAAAAACTCAATAGAGCTCTTATTTGATTGCTGTACACTACTTATACATATTCTGTATTTACTTCTATTTATAAAGTCCTATACATTTCTTTTTGAGTTATTTCTTCTTGCACATTTGCTTGATTTCCTAATAAATAAAAGAAAAATAAAAATAAAAAGAATATTAAATAATGACTTAGCTGTTTTGCTAAGTCATGACACTAGGATGGAGTTCAAAGTAAGGAAGAAGGGAAAGTATGAAGGAGTAGAGAAATTTGTGACAAAAATGAAAGAAATTCAGGATAAAGCAAAAGTAATACTAGAAAAAGTGCAAGAGGAGATGAAGAAGTATGTAGATAGGAAGAGGGCAGAAGTCGATGAGTATAAAGTAGAAGACCTAGTGATACTAAGTACTAAGGATCTGAAATATCAAATAATTGAAAGAAGGACAGAGAAGTTGACAGAGAGATTTATAGGACCTTACAAGATCAAGAAAATTGTATTAACAAATGCAGTAGAACTGGAACTGCTGGTTATTATTAAAATATATCCAGTAGTTAACATTAATAGGATACAAAGATATATAGGGCAAGTAGAGGGACAGAGAAAAGAGTAGTCTACCCCAGTTATAATTGAAGAAGAAGAAAAATAGCAGATAGAAAGAATATTGAATAAACAATAGATTAGAGAGAAGGATAAATATCTAGTATAATGGAAGGGATTTACAACAGAGTTAGATACTTGGGAAGGAAAGGAAAACCTGGATAATGCAAAAGAGGCAATAGAGGAGTTTGAAAAGAAGTACAGAAGAGATATGGAAGATATCAGGAGGCAAGAAAGAGAAAAAGAAACATTTAGAAGAGAAAAATTGCCAGAAAGATTTATAGCAAAAAAGTTATATAGGTAGATAGATAAAAGGTATGATAAGGAATATTGGGCAAAGCTAGAGAGAAACTGGGGACATTGGAAAGGAAGCAGAATTAGAGGGCAAAGAACAATGAAGACAATTGAAGAGAAAGAAGAAGAAATCGACCAGAAAAATTTAAGACTTAAAGAATGGACAGAAAATGATGATGATGAAATGGAAAATATTAAAGACCTATACAATAAATTGTGAGAAATCCTTGGGATGAGGAATCTTGAAAAGGGAGTAGTATCATGACTTGGCCAAACAGCTAAGCTATTATTTATATTTCTTTTCTTTTTCTTTTCTTTTTCTTTTTATTTAATCAGGAAATCAATAGATATGTAAGAGGAAATAGCTCAAAGGAGATGTACAGGACTTTATAAATAGAAGTAAATACAGAATGTGTATAAGTAGTGTATAGTAATCAAATGAGAACTCTATCAAGTTCTCCTTGTCAACTCAGACTAGAAGTAGTTCTAAGGTGTTACAGTCTAAGTTCTTACAAGTACTAAGTAAGGGTCATGTGATTGTGGGAAATAGGCACCCAGACCATTGAACATTTGTATAAGTAGATAGTAAAATCCAACAGAGAACTCTATTAAGTTCTTCCTAAACACTCATCCCGAGTAGTCCCTAAGTTTTCACAACTAAGTAACAACACATATATAGTCCACAATGGGACTTCAGCACAAGGTTTATACAGCAAAAACAGTACAAGTAAACTACTGAGCACCACTCAATTGTAAGGTTAGGTCTTAGACACAATATCTGAGCTTGATACTGCACTTCCACTGATAGTTCCTAACTGACTATCAAGTTCCCTTAAGCCAAGGGCCTGGCTATGTATGGAGGTGACTAGTGATTGTGATAACCACTGGTTGAGGGTTGAAAAGGTTATGAGAGTTAAGATGAGCAAGGTCCAAGGCAGATGGTGCTCTAGATATGAAATCAAGTTCTAGTATAGCAACTTAGCCTGAGACAACTTAATCACACTTCAAGTCTGTCACAAACTTCATTTGGACCATAACTCTGGAAATACTTGACCAATTTTGACGATCTAAATAGTTACCAAAAGCTCTTAAGAAGACCCTTCAAAAAATACCAAAAACATCACAAGACAATCAGTATTCACCAAGTTATCAGCAGATCAGTCAGTGATCATCAAGTTACTAGACACTAAATCACTGATATCTTGGGAACCGCTTAACATAATCATTTGCTTCAATAACCATTGTGAAGCTCTCTTCAATGCGCTTTTTTTGGCCATAAATAGATCCCAAGGCAATAAGATCCCATGGAGATACAAGGTCCTCAATATTTGCATATAACACTGATCTTTATCCATAGATTATCATCTGTCCTTGAATAGAACAAAGGACTACCCTAAGATGGTTAGGTTATCTCTATTTCAAAAACAATAGCACTCCTATATGTAGAACAATAGGTAGTGATCATGTGGTAGGCTGTCCTTGTGCACAGACTACCACAATCATGTATTTAAGGACTGTATATCTGAGGATAAACCTCAGACTTAACAACATCTTTTACTACTGTCTAAACTTCGTTTTTTTAAGCCTTTTAATTATTAAATCATCAACTCACAAATCAGTAAGTGGCCATTTGTGATAAAGTCCAAGTTGACAAGAAGAACTTGATAGAGTTCCCATTTGATTCTGTATACTACTTATACAACTACTATATGGTCTGTGCACTACTTTCCCACACTTATTATGTGACATGACCTTGTGACATCCTGACATGTGACTGTGACATACAACATTATCATGTGATATATAACATTGTTATATGATACTTTCCTGTACTTCTTTCTTGTGTAGTAAGTCCAAATAAGAAAAGAAAAGAAAAAGAAAGTAAAATAAAATAATAACTTAGCTATTTTGCCAAGTCATGACAACCAGCATAAATAAGCTTCAGAAAAAATTTCAATGAGATGCCCAATTTTGAGAATGTAAGTGTGCTCACTCACAGCTTGCTAGCTTCTTATTGTAGACTATGTGGCATGCCAATTCCTTGTATACCATCCAAAAGAAGCTTCTTTCTATAAACTAAAAGGTATAGCTAAATTACTGAATGGGTTATCAAATAGTACTGATCCTAGATTATTATATGGCTGACTAGAATAGATATTGTTTTGCTTTCTAGAACATTAGTGGTGGTCTTTAGACTAACCAGAACTACAATTGGAGAAATCTTAAGCTGAGTTTCACCAAGAGAAGCAAAGATAATATATACTAGCAATAGATGTGTTGTCTAACCAGAAGGAGATAATGCTATCTGAGAGACCAAGCTATTCAGAGGTAATAGATCATATGAATTCAAAGTTCACCCACTATAATATATATTTAAACTTATCTGTATTTATTGATTGCTTATTAAGCACTCTATCTATAAAAATTGAACTTATCCAAACTTATCTATACTTATGGTTCCTACTAGGTGCACAGGTCTATGCCACTTAGTCATTTATTGTTATGAGACAACTCTCAAGAAGAAAACTATTTTTTGCATGTTCATTAACTTGATAGGAAACATCTAAGAATATAATGTGGGAAAGATATAAATAGCATGGGAAGGATTATGTAAGATATAGATAGTTTTTAGTAAGGGTCATGTGATTGTGGGAGATAAGCACACAGACCATCTAATATTTGTATAAGTATCTAGTAGAATCCAACAAGGAACTCTATCGAGTTCTTCCTGAACAACCACCTTGGTTGAGCCTTAAGTCTTCATGACCTTATGCTAACATCCATCAATCATGGGATAAGTCTGGTTATTAGGCTAAATTCAATGCAAAACACATTGAATTCACAAACAAATTTGACTCAAATAACACAACTATGGCCACAGCTTTCCCAGCTGACTGCCTCCCTCTTGAGGGTTATTTTGAGTTGCAAGAGACCCTATATGTGTCAATTACTGGGCTAAATCAAGAGGCTATGCATTTACAACTCAATATAAGAGAAAAATGGCTTCTTAACTGTTTACAATACATGCAATTGAAGCTGCCAGCCTCCCAATATACTAGACAAGCCCCTAGGTGTAGAAAGTGTTATGCAATTGGCCATAAGGTGACTTGGAGGGCATGCCCTTGACATTATTCAGACATATTATAGTTGGTATCTCCTTGTGAATTAAACTCGAATTTGAATTTGCACTTATCCCATTACTAATAAATGACTAAGCGGCACAGACCTGCCTAGTGGGAGCCTGTACTTATTGATCACTTATTAAGCACTGATTCTGACTTATTTGTAAAGATTAATTTCAATTAGTAAGCACTTCACTAATTCATGACTGATTTATCCCACAAAGTAATAATCAGTATTTTGGGTTTTTGTTGATGGAGGCAGCAGGAAGCAAATGAGGAGGCAGACTCCCAAGCCCGTGACTTCGGCCAACCTTGGTTGGATCCTATGTCAAAGGATACAGACAGGGTTTTTGCGCAAGATATGCGCGGAAGTCTCAGGAGTCAGAAGGCAGGTGAAGTCCCTAAATGGAGCTTCAACAAGGCGACAACCTTCGGCGAGATTACCAGCCTTAGCATACAGGACCAACGCAAAAGCCTGCCGATATACAAACTCAGACATCAGTTGTTACAGGCCATTGGAGATGTACGTTACCCTTTGCATGTTAAATGCATAGCTGCCTCACTGGACTATCATAGCATCAAATTTTGATTGTTGTTGGAGACACAGGTGCGGGAAAGACTACACAAATGGTCCAGTACCTAGCCGAGTCAGGTTATGCAGAGAAAGGGAGGATCGGTTGCACACAACCTCGTCGAGTTGCCGCCATGTCTGTTGCTAAACGTGTTGCTGAAGAAGTCGGATGTCGACTGGGCCAAGAAGTTGGATACACGATTCGTTTCGAGGATTGTACCAGTCCCGATACGCGGATCAAGTACATGACGGATGGTATGCTTCAGCGCGAATGTCTCATCGATCCATTATGTAGTACATATTCGGTTATAATGCTCGATGAAGCTCACGAAAGAACTATCGCTACCGATGTCCTGTTCGGGCTACTCAAAAGTACGTTGTTCATTCATTCACTCATTCCTTCTTTCTTTTATAAAAACCAGCTAACGACCACTTGCAGAGGCTGTGAAACGTCGACCTGATTTGAAACTGATTGTTACATCTGCAACCCTCGATGCTGAAAAGTTTTCCAAGTATTTCTTTGGATGTCCCATCTTTACCATTCCGGGGCGGACATATCCGGTCGAGATTTTGTATACTAAAGATCCTGAAACGGATTACCTTGACGCTTCCCTCATCACTGTGATGCAGATCCATCTCTCAGAACCCCCAGGCGACATCCTTCTGTTTTTAACCGGTCAGGAAGAAATTGACACAGCTTGTGAAATCCTTTTCGAAAGAATGAAGGCTTTGGGGTCGAAAGTCCCTGAGCTCATGATTCTTCCTATTTACTCTGCCTTACCATCCGAAGTACAGTCGCGGGTATTTGAGCCCACTCCGCCAGGGGCTCGAAAAGTAGTCATTGCCACCAATGTTGCGGAAACCAGTTTGACCATTCCTGGCATCTACTACGTTGTAGACCCGGGATTTTCGAAGCAAAATGCTTACAATCCACGATTGGGCATAGATTCACTTGTTGTTATGCCTATATCACAGGCCCAGGCTCGCCAGCGTGCGGGTCGGGCGGGTCGTACTGGACCAGGAAAATGTTATCGTCTTTATACTGAACCAGCATATAGGAACGAGATGCTTCCTAATTCTATTCCTGATATTCAACGTACTAATCTCTCGTCGACCATTCTTCAATTAAAGGCTATGGGCATCAATGAGCTTCTGAGCTTCAACTTCATGGATCCACCACCTGCACCAACTATGCTGACAACATTGGAGAATCTCTATGCCCTATCAGCACTGGACGATGAAGGTCTTCTTACTCGCTTGGGCCGCAAAATGGCTGATTTTCCAATGGAACCACCACTTGCAAAGATGCTCATTGCCTCAGTGGATCTCGGATGTTCGGAGGAGATCTTATCCGTTGTTGCCATGCTTTCCGTCCAGACCGTGTTTTATCGACCAAAGGAGAAACAGGCTCAAGCAGATTCAAAGAAAGCCAAATTCCATCAGCCTGAGGGCGACCACCTTACTTTGCTTACAGTATACAATGGGTGGAAAGCAGCGAGCTTCTCAAATCCCTGGTGCTACGAAAATTTTATCCAGGCTCGGAGTATGCGCAGGGCTCAAGACGTGAGAAAACAATTACTTGGTATCATGGATCGGTACGTTTCTTTGCTCGTACTTTCACCAGGTCCCATACTCATTAGCCTTCAGCTATAAACATGATGTTGTTTCTGCTGGGCGGGATTATAACCGTGTGCGCAAAGCTATTTGCTCGGGTTTCTTTCGGCATTCTGCGAAGAAGGATCCTTCTGAAGGGTACAAAACCCTTGTTGAAGGCACACCTGTCTATATACATCCTTCGTCGGCACTGTTCAACAGAAATCCTGAGTGGCTGGTTTATCATGAACTGATCTTGACGACTCGCGAATACTGCCACAATGTCACAGTGATCGAACCAAAGTGGCTGGTTGAGTTCGCACCACAGTTCTTCAAGGTCGCAGACGCGAACAAGATAAGCAAGCAGAAGAAACAGGAGAAGATCGAACCTTTGTACAACAAATACGAAAAACCGGACGAATGGCGACTAAAGGTTAGACGGAGTGCCAGATCTGTAAGTACAGCCTCTCTTCATGAAGTCTGGTGCTTACGATAGTTTTCAGTCCCAAACATTTGGATAAACACCTGCATTCATGGCTTCATTATAGTGTCCTCGTAGAACTACGGCACTGTTGGATTACTGACATGGCCAATTGACATCGAACAAAGTTCTCTTGCTAGTTATACATAGCATGCAAGTATACACGCGATCTACCCACATGAGTTGGGAGATATTGTGATGAAATATGGACAACCAGAATAGTATGTCAGTTCGAGGGAAGAAGGATCTTTGCATTGTTCAAGAAGGCCTGAGAAAATGCTGTCAATACCATTCTGCTTGATAGACACCTCGAAACATACTTAAACTATCCAGGGTTTCGCTTACCCGACAAACCTTAAAGAGTCTGCGCTGATATAATATTTAGCCACCTCCCCTGGTCTAGTGGGTGCGTTCGCATTAGGAACAAGTATGAATGTTTGAGAAAAGACATGAGGCTGTCCTTCGAAAGACTTAGCAGAGGTGTTTTGTGGATTTCCGCTTAGGCCACGACCATGTGTAACGTTTCCTGAAACGACGATGATGAGAGAGGGCGGTGAGGTTCCTAGCCGGGGGCTAGAAGTTAGGTGATGTCTCTGGGCAGTGAATACAGGACAAACCAGGGATGGGCTGGCAGTCAAACGACTGGAGTTCATGTCTTGTGTACGGCATATTCCGGATAAACTTCTGAAGATCATCCAGTCTTTGAATCGGTTTCCCATTCCATAATAAGGATGAAGATTCACGATAGAACCTGAGTAAATCTACAACCCTTGTGTTTGAATCATATGCAGCATAGTAAAGACAAGTGAAATAGTTGGCAGCTCGGGTAGCAAGTTCTATGCTGGGACAGGAGGTAAGAACGCACGTCTTGCACAGCTCGGATTTACCACTTACTCTTGGCGAGCAAACGATGTGGATGAGGAACGGGTACTTTTGGAAGTTGCGGACATGATTGTTCCTCTGATTATGGTTTTGAAATAAACATAACGTTACACGTGATCCTTAGTACTGTAACCGCCCAAACATTCAGACTAAATATCCAAGTGCATAAATTCTCGGTTGCACTGCACCCTTCAAGACCTGATGGCAGCAATCGGCAATATCTTAGTTGAAGTTTGCATAGACTCTGTTGAGTCTGCCATCAAGTGAGTCCGCCTTGGTTCTTGGCCTCAGTTCATGGACCCCAGATAGTGCTGTGGATGGAGGTGCCGATAGATTAGAATTATGCACTAACCTCAAAGCTGGCGGTGGAACTACACCAAGTTTGGGTCTCTTAAAGTTGGTCAAAGATGCAGTGAAAGAAACTCCCATTATGGTGAGTTTGACTCTCCTTTATGAATACAACGATCTGTTGATATATTCTCATCGAATGAGGTAATGATACGACCTAGAGTGGGCGATTTTGTGTTTTCTGAGTTCGAACTGGAAGTCATGTTAGAGGATATCTCGGGATCTGGGTATACGTGGGTTCGTAGTCGGAATATTGACGAGGGAAGGATGTGTCGACATAGAAAAAATGAGAAGGCCAGCCTCGGAATTCACTGATGTCATGACGTTCGACTCATGTGATCATCAGAATTGTCGATGAAATTCTACCTTTAGAGGGTGAGCGCTTCTCGTAACAGTTGTTAATACGGCCTTCATCTCGATAACAGTATGCTTTCATCGAGCATTTGATATGACAGTAGATGGCGACACAGGTGAGAGCTTCACGTATTAATTTGGTTGTCAGATCTACCCTTCACGTTCTAGCCTTTCGTGACATCATGGAGATAGGAGGTATATCGCGGATTTTGACAAGGTGAGCGAATAAGTGGAGCATTGACATCATTATCGACCCTTCCCTAGTGGTCAAGAAGCCACGGTAGCCGAAGCCTTACCTAAACTTGAGACTTTATTCAATCTATCTCGGGCGTTGACAGACTCTGGGGTTTGGGGACTTACAATTCTCCCTGGCTTGGGCATCAATTCAAAGACAGTGTCAGAAATTCTTTCCCGGCTTCTACCACTTGGACTAAAGGAAATCCACCTGAGTGGCGGTCAATGGATACCTAATGACATGACTTTCAAACGCCCGGATATGAGTATGGGCTTTGGTGGAGAAAGTAACTGGGGTATATGGCGGACCCAAACCGACGAAGTCAGAGAAGTGATAAAGGATTGTAGATGAGATGCTGGCCGAATTTATCCAAAAACACAATCATCCAGAGATCTGTCCCTGATGTTTTGTTAACCAAAGCTTCTGGCTATTATCACTGTACAAGCGCATACAAATGTGAATTATACTGATACCCTTGACTCGCCTCAGACTGTAGACTGCAATCTTCCTTTGATCTCCTCAAAGGTCGTGAATTTGATACCTTTCTCAACATTTCGTCCCAAGCGAAAGCACTTGAGGATATGTTCCCCACTGCGTCTCTGATAACCCAGGCATTACATCCCCGATCAATGGCGTCCTTGGTTGTATACTTGATGCAATAGTCGCTTGCAAGTCCGCAGAAGTACACATCTGTAGCTCCAACTTCTCTCAAGACTTGCGGCAACTCAGACTCCCCTCACGATTTGAGTCAATGACATTATTGGAGAGAAAAAGCAGATACTCACAGGCAAAACTCAAGCTCTTCAGTCTTTTTCGTGCATTGAAGGACCGTCAGATCTGGATAATTGGGGTCAAAAATTTAGTAGTTGAAGTCGACGCAAAGTATATCAAGGGAATGATCAACAATCTGGACATTCAACCCAACGCAATGATCAATCGCTGGATATCGGCTATTCTCCTCTTTGATTTCCAGCTTCGTCACATTCCTGGACATGCTCATGGCCCAGATGGCCTATCTCGATGTTCCCGAGCTCCTGAGGACCCTGCCGTTGAAGAGGACTGTGAGGAGTGGATCGACCTCGCAAATTCATTTCTCTATGAAAACACCTTAGCATTACTGACACAATGCGCAAACTCAAGCTACCTGGACATACCTCAATGGATGGAATATACCAACACATGTGCAATCGAGTTCCTGAATAAAGAATTCAACACGCCAGGCCTGGAAAACACTTCATTTACCCACCATGAACCAGCAGCAACAGTCTACATATCATCCACTTCTCACCCAGATACACCAATTCCGCGATCCGACAGAGCAAAAGCAAAGGACACCGAGTTAAAGAAGATAACAGATTTCTTAATGAATCCATTGCAGAGAGATGGGATGGAGGCCGAAGGACTTAAAGTCTTGATCAGGAAAGTGTCAGGTTTCTTTGTTGCTAATGGACGGTTATGGAAGAAGGACTCTAGAGCGAGACATAAACTGGTGGTTGATGAAGAAAAGCGGTTAAACTTACTGAGGCAAGCCCACAACAACCTTGGCCATAAGGGCATATTCACCACTCGTACCCGGATCCTTGAACGATTTTGGTGGCCATACTTTGACGATGATATTTGCTGGTATCTGAAAACACGTCATGAGTATCAAGTTCAGTCAACACAACACTTATACATACCTCCTACAGTCCCAGTTCCCCTTTCTCTCTTTCGAAAAGTGTACATTGACACAATGCTTATGCCAAAGTCCAATGGGTATCGCTACATCATCCACGCACGCTGTCCACTTTCCTCATACCCAGAATGGCGTATGTTGCACCATGAGAACGGTCGTACAATTGGCTCATTTGTCTTCGAAGATATTCTATGCTGATGGGGAGCTGTTGAGGAAATCGTTACCGATAATGGTTCTGCATTTGTCCAAGCAGTTGAGTACCTCTCAAAACAGTACCACATAAATCACATCTGAATCTCACCTTATAACTCCCAAGCCAACGGTCCTGTTGAACGACGATACTTTGATGTTCGTGAATCGCTTGTTAAGGCTGCCAAGGGGGTAGAACACCACTGGCCAATAGTAGCACCTTCAGTGTTTTGGGCTGAGCGTGTCTCCATTCAGAAATCAACAGGATACTCACCTTACTTCCTCGCTCATGGAGTAGAACCACTATTCCCTTTTGATCTCTTTGAAGCCACTTATCTGGCCCCTGCTCTCACCGATCCTATTTCCTCTGCCAATCTCATTGCCTATCATGCTATACAGCTCCAGAAACGTCCGGATGATCTTGCTGAAGCAAAACAGCGCCTTCTCAAGGCACGATAGGAGTCTGTTCGCCACTTTGAGGAGGCACACAAGAATCTGATTAAAGATGTCGATTTTAGCAATGGTGACTTAGTTTTAGTCAGAAACTCACAACGAGATGGGATATTGGTGGTAAGACAAAACCACGATATTTTGGACCCATGGTGGTAGTACGACGGTTGAAGGGAGGATCCTATGTGTTGGCAGAAATGGATGGGTCGTTGTCAAAATTAAGGTTTACATCATTCCGATTAGTTCCTTATCATGCACATGACCGCCGATCAACCTACGTCTATCTGTTATCATGTGCATGTCGTGATCAGCCACGAGGTATCTCCCAACTTCAATGTCCCTTGCACTGACCGCAAATGTCTAATGGCGGACAAGATGGGAACTTCCTGGATGGGCTCACTGTCAGATGTTCGGTATTTGAGCAATTGTGTATATTGTATTTTCACCTGTAAATTTGATGCTATGGAACCCCAATATCGAAAAAGCATCCTCGTTATATTTTTCCCACAACATGTGGGAACACGTTGATAGGGTCAGCGTTTGATTGGATAACGATATAAAATAAGTAAATTTGTGAGGAATCGTGTGTCTATATTTCCATGTTTTTGGCTCAACCTTCTTGCTCCTCCCACCCATCATTTTTACGCCTCGATCCCTGGATCCTGCATAATGGATACTCTACATTCACCTACTGAATCCTAAGTTTGAAGTTAGCATCAAATTCGTAGATAAGATCGAACACCAATGTTCCCACGCTGATGCACAGCTCGTGGCCAACATTCACACATTCGCATACTTTTAACAGCCCGCTGTTTTTGTTGCATACCTGTCTTTCCACCCTCATAGCGATGTAACCTGATACCAGTGGCCTCTCAGTTGGTGGTGGTAATACCATGCAGACCGCCAGCAACCATTAGGTCCAATTTGATGAGCGGCCTCACTTCAACACAGACGGAGTACTCATCTGGCGACATGCATTGATACCTTCCCTGGAGCCTCTAGTAAAGGGGCAACATTTTTAATTCACCAGACCATAATTACTGTTGCTTCCCATGTGTTGAGGGGACCATGTTTGGGAGCGTCGCAACAACCGCTATGTCCCCTAAACATTTTCTTGATCACCTGCTTACACTTTTTCGGTCTTCCCTAGCTACGAGTACTCCACTGCGTTGGAGTTTTTACATTCTACAACAAATATGTGCATACTTACAATCTGGTATTTAGGTAGTTACTCTGTATCCCTGAGATTCAGTCTTCGTCTCTGGATCTCAGATCTCAGCTGCATAGCATCTTGAGTGATGCACTGCGCTATATATATTCTCCTATACCATGTACCCTGGGACAGTATATTTCTGACATCAAGAATTGGGCAGCTCAATCTATCGACACGACCTCGTTCATGTACTGGATGAGAGGGCTAGTTGGAAAGAGTAAATCAGCTATTGCCTGGATGATGTCCTGGGAAACTGAATGTCTCGACACTGTATTCTTTACTGACTATCAAAGAACATAATCTTCCTTCACGCTTGTCACTGCTCACCATCACACTTGCCGATTATTGTGCTGCTGTTGGCGAGAAGATCATCAATGGTGAGACTTTTTTCGAGAAGAAGATACTATTGCTCATTGTTGAACCACTCCAGGAACTAGAGAAGTGGGGACAGGGATCAAGCCAAAATAAATCTTTGTCAATGGATCGGACGGGTGTGCGGATAAAGACGTATAAGCCAAAGCCATCGCATTTTTTTCCCGAGGTAGATCCACGCCATTCTCCTGGGCTATTTTCAACCTCGCTTGGGTTTCACATCATATCCACGTTCATCCAGGAGTGTACTCATTCTCTGGGACTCCCTATCTTTCACGAGGCAGACGATAAGATCGACATGTATCCAAAAACATAGTTCGACATCGGGACTGTCTCCATCTACTGTCATTACGGCCCATCAATGTCGGTATAGAGGCTCGGTGACGCAGCAGCTAGTATAGCTGCACATCCTTCTGCTGTCTTCCAATTGGGAAAGCAATCGTGTACATCGCTCTTATCAACTCGATTTCCGTTATGTCCACATCATAACTCAGATTCCCTCGAGCGGTGTCTAACTCTCGATACAATACATCACGGGAGCAGCAAAATGATGAAGTTCAGCTCAGCTGAAAATCAGTATGGAACAAAGCAACAAAGATGCGACGATCCTGGTGATTTCTGCCTGTATGCCTTTAATCTCACACTTGTTTAAGCTATTGCTCAAGATTGTTTCCAGCTTTCGTGGACAGTAAGACAAAAAGAACAAGGTGTCCAGTTTCTCAGTCATGTTTGAGCAATGGCCGACTTGCCCACTCTAACTGGTCTCCTCACCATGAAATTCACAAGGGTACATTCACAGATTCAGTTACCCATTTGTGATGCTGAAAATATTGTTTTTGAGTGCTATGAATGCAACAACAGTTGTAGTGTTCTGATGAATTGATTGCTGTTCCTAGACTGGCGACATCATGGAGGATATCAATACCTAATACTAGATCAAAATTCCACTGATATGAAATCACTAGATCATTCATAGTGGTTGCTGGCATTCTGTACAAAGTTACCTTTGCTGACTGTGAAGTCTCTGGCATCAGATTGTAGGGACATGAAGGTAGAAAGACAAATAGATAAGCATGCTAATATCTAAATATTGATCCTAAGCATTATTGTTTTAACAGTGTGATAATCAACTAACCTTCCCAACTTCCTTAGATACCAATTTTCCTTTTTCAGTTAGAGATATCACAGTACTATACCATCTCAGGTATCTTCTCCATTACACATCAAGGCTCTGATATAGAATGAAGCTGGATTAACAGTGTGACAAAGTGACATCACACCTGAAAACTTGTTACGGGAATCAAATTCATCCCAGATTTTCTCAGACTGGAATTTCACACGTGCACTGCATCCTCAGATTTCCTCAGATCCTTACGGGAAGTCACCCACTTCGTTGAACACTTTGCTGATGCTTGTCAGAACTTTGTTTTGTCAACGTTGATCTATTATCCAAGAATATTGTTTGATCGGTCCTACCTCGGTGATCGGTACTTTATTGATCGAAAGTAATCAGTGACCATTGACACTACAAACATTGTCTGTTTGTTAATCATTGATGGTCCTATTTTTGATAGTTATCTCACATCGCATGCCACCCTCGTAACTTCCGACATTTGTCGCGTCACAGCGGGGTTGGATAACTCAAACAAAATTCCCTGGGGACCTCATCAAGACTTTCCGTTAGTTGGGGTTCCATTAAATATGTGACTAGTATTTGTGCGTGTGAAACATACGCACATATACGCTTTCTATATGATTTTGTCCCTGCTCCAAAATCATGGGCCTCACAAATTGTCAATGTTGTGAGATGTCTCAGGGGTCTATCTATACTTACCTGGGCCCTTGATTTGCTCACATTGCTATGTCAACACGAAGTCCCAAATTGCGCAGCTGGAACAAGAATTCAACTTGATTTCACAGACACCACTCCAACAGTCAACAGTAGCCTTATTTTCAGCTCCGAGCGGACAAATAGAGAAGTTCATACTCCTTCCTTGACGACCTTAATCGTTAAATACATGATGCACCCAAATCCTCTGATGAAGCTTAGATCCTGCCTCTTCAATCGCCCCAATCTCCTCTTTGTTCAGATCGGGAACATGCTCCGTATCTAAGAACTCCTCAATCCGCACCATCTTTGTTGAGGTCCTACTTAGAATGTCAATCATCATCCATCAGCCAAATTCCCAGGTGGCGCACGTTATCACTACTGCTCCCTTCTGCAGTATCCACTTTGATAGAACCTGACCTTCAGTAACAGGAGCACCGCGCGTCTGTTCCAGTCGAGCTCGAATAGTGGGCAGAATATCCTTTAGTGGACCATTTGGAACACGAGCGAGGGGAGTCGCACCGCCATAGGATGCGATTATTATTCCATGCTTTTCGCAAAATTCAACGATGGGTTGTGCAGCCTTCCAAACATAGGGATGCAACTCGATCTAATACAATATCATGGGATAGTCTTCACCGGTATGATGATTTCTACAAACCTGGTTCACTGAAGGGATAATCTTCGCACCGGGAAGGATCTCCTCCAGATCACTTACTTTGAAGTTGGACACTCCAATAGATTTGGCGAGCCCTTCATCTTTCACTTGCTCCATCTGGGTCCATATCTCCTTCAGTCGACCCTCCTTTTGGTGTGGAGTAGGATCATGTATAAGGAAGAGATCGACGTAAGCCAATCCGAGCTTTTGTAGTGATTGGAGGAGGGAATCTTTGACTGTCTGATCTCCAGATAAGAGGTTCAACTTGGTTGTGACAAAAAGCATAGAGCGGGGCTTTCCCGATGCCTTGATACCTTCACCCAATGTGTCTTCATTCTTATACATCTGAGCACCATCGAGGTGAGTAACGCCAGCCTCGATAGCCTGGCAAACTGACTGGGTGGCATCCTTCTGGTACAAGGCAGTACCTGTGCCGAATCCCAGCCAAGGAATGTGGTTGCTGTCGTTGAGAATTATAGGATGCTTAGACATAGATGATAGCACGATTAGCAGACTGTGGAATCCATGTCAAATTGGTACGAATAGTGACTATGGGAATCGGCATGTCCATCAATGTACTAAATTATCCTCAAGTAGGGTAAATGCAATAACCAATGGCTCAATGCGGACGATGGACAAGGATTCAGACAACGATGCTTACTTTTGCTAGGGTGAGAACATATCTATTCCAATCACGCTTTCATCGTCAATGGTCAGAACTCCGAAGCTCATCACATAAACATCAAAATGACTGTAATTGCACCCATACTTCTCCCTTTACCAAGTCCCTAGATTATCTCCGCATCTCACAACGACCAATCACATAATATTGCGCTCAATGCAGTGTGTTGGCTGGCGATTTTGTGCTTGGCCATCGTCATTGTGGCTGGATGACTGAGGTGTTATATGCTAGCAATTCGATATCTGGACAAACAACTTAACCTTGGTCATACAAAGACCGCATGAGGTCAACACATGGAGCAAATCAACTGAAATGATTGTGAGACACCTCGTGCGCGGTCAAGTCAGGCCAAACGATGCACGATTCTGAAGTCAAAATATGAGCCCTATGCTTGCACTGCGTCTAGAAATGCTGATACCAAAGTTAATATCAATGGATGGGGGGATAGGAAGGGCAATGTGGACATGTCAGACACCAAAGTCCCACTGCCATAGCAAGCCTCGACAGCGGTGCTGTCATCATTCTATTGCTCTCTGTCATTCTTGCCAGCAGCCTCTTTCTGGTCCCCTTCCTCCCACGTCGTCGATTTGTTTGCCGTATAGAACTCTAGAGCCGCCGCATAGTCGGTACTTGGGGAAATATTACTTTTCCATATCAAACCTCTAATACCATATCACCGACCTTTCCCCATGTCCAACTTTATAAAGCCCACTGTTCCTTTGAACTGACTTTTTGCAGGAGGGAATACGAAGAAGGGCTGAAGCACGACTCGAGCCAAAGAGAGGAACATATGGCCGGATGACCCTTTCTTTCTCTAATTTATTGATCATCTGACAATAGGTGAATCTATCTACTGCAAAGGATCATAGTTCGGAAACATACCGAGATAAATGCAGCGGGCACCAGACCATCAAATTCATTGGGGTCAATACCCTCAAATATAGTGTGGGATAATGTTTGAGAAGTCGCCGAGATGCCAAAAACAATACCATTTGACGAACCATTGAGTTCTCACAACATTCGGTCCCCTATCAAAGACTTGCGACAATCAATATCTGCCAGTGAGCGCAAGATGCTGAACAAAATATCATCAGATAATCGACTAAAGCGTGAGTCATCATGGGATAACCAGAATGATGGGAGGGCAAAGATCCCCAGCGTAAGATAGGAGTCGACGAACTCGGTTCCATGTGGCCAGGAGAGTGATGCAGAGGAGCTGACAATACTCGGTGCCAACACAAGCTCTGGGATAGCAAGTAAGTTCAGGGACAGCTATCAGGTGTGAAATACGTGCTTGAACCGTCAATAGCATAGCTTGATGCATAATGATGGTGATCTAGAATCATATAATCGAGGAATAAAAGGCAGTAGCGTTGACACAGAAGACACCAGAGCGAGTGGGATCGCGGAGGAGATCGTAAAAGGAGTTGTGATAGAAATGCAATGTACCATGAACACCCAAAATATGGTCTATGACTGACTTGTCTGAGTGAAACCGTTGACCTTGATCAGAACACGGCTGTGTGAGGTCAATATGAGGGTCGATTGAATCAAAAAACGCCTCGTAGGAAATCACGTCATGTAGATGGTGACAGATGTCCTTGAACATGCAGTAAAGCATGGAAGCGTACTAATTACTACATTCCAGGAGAAAAGATAGAACAGAAGGAAAGGTGATGTAGATCCATGTTTTCCTGGATTGGAGAGGGTATCGGGAACAGATTGTGGTCTTTCACGGTACTGTGAGTCTTGTGGATAGGCCACATGCCGCAGCACAGCAATGGGATGTGCAAATAGGCCATTTGCTACATCAATAAGCATCCGGATATCGTTGTCAGTTGGCCATGATGGCAACAGTTGCGGGAAATCTCGTTGTTCAAGATGTTCTTGAATTCACCACGAAGGTACATTTCAATCTCGCCGTCTGCCCCGCGAGAGATGGGTAGTTCGACAGATTGAGTGACAGAAGCGATGCTGTCCTGTTTGAATGAGGAAACTTGACGAAGTTGAGCGCCTCATGGAGGATGCGAATATATCGCTAGTTCCTGCTTGAGCGTCTCCCCCATTACACTCGTCCAGTCCATCAATAAAAATTGCTTTTAGTTGACTCTCATTCCCTGTTTCTCTAGCTCCTGCAGCGGTTCAACAATCAGCGATTTGAATTAAGATAGTATTTCTTCTCAACAATAGTGTTGTCGTCGTTGAAGATCCTGTGTTCAACAATCAGGAAGCATAGTCGTGAGTTGCTAGGCTATGGTAGTAAACAACTACAAGGGATTGTTGTGCTCTTTGACAGTAAAAAAGAATGCAGCTCCGAGGTGCCCATTTTCTGCCAGTTTCTCGGTGCATGTTCGAGCAATGGCCGATTTGATGACACAGGCCGGTCCTCCCATCTATTACATGGATGAGGGCGTGTTGAGACTTGGTAACCCCATTTGTGATGTCAATGATGTAATTGCTCCCGAGTCTCAGGGAAGCACCGACAACATGGTGGTCCCATGAATCCAAGGCTGCTCCTGGACTCCTTATATTGATCTACCTAAAAAAGACTGACATTGAGAATGTTGCATGAAAGAGGTGATGGAAACAAAGTCTTTGCATTGTGCACATATCAGTCCACAGAGACAACGTATCAGAGGGTTGGGTCAAAGCGCCTGACAGTAATGTCACACAACTGTGACTGCTTAAGTAATGCATGCTGAAAACTTATTCACTCTTCGCTGTTAAGGGATTTCCATGACTGTTTTCTTGTGTATGGGGATATCCGAGAGACTTCAGGCGAAGCATTAGACCTGGCCTTTGACACTACCACAACTGACTGTGTGCAGCCAAAACTACGTGTTAAAAGCCATGCTGCAAGAATCTGGTAGCGGGACACATGCTTGACACATAGTTGATTGGAAGATTTCATGCAATATAATAATTGAGAAATACCAAAGGGATAATATACAAATATAAATGCTTTTCTGGGCCAGCTCGGTGTTTAAGATGAATGAACGATAACCTGATTCTCTCTTTGTTGTCCTGCTGATCGCCATTGTCTTTGGGATTGCCACTGTCATCCCAAGCATTCTGGCCGTCATCCTGGCCTTGAACATCAGTTTCTGTCTCACGCTGCTCCTTGTTACGATCTTGAACCTTGTGTTAGGTGAGTCAAAATATTTATCAACCAGGTCAAAACTAGGGAGCTCTTATACTACTAGATATAATGGAGCACGTGTGTGACGTGGGGCTGACATGTGGTGTGTTCAACATCCTTGCACTCATGTTCGGCAGCATGTTCATGGAAATCTCCCTTTTCCTTTCCCTCTTCCTCGCCGTCTTCCTGATTGTCTTCTGCATCGCCTTCTTCCTTTTTTTCTTCCCACATTGTGAACTTGTTCGCTTTGTAGAAATCTACTGCCGCTGCATAATCGATAGTTTTGAACTGATGGAAATACCGCTTGTCCACATCAAACTCCCAATACCATATAACTGACTTTTCCCCATGCCCAAATTTATAAAGTCCACTGTTCCTCTTCACCGACTTTTTGCAGGAGAAAGCATGAAGAAGCGCTGAGACACGACTAGATCCAAACAGAGGAACATATGGCCGGATGATCTTTGCTTTCTCCAATCTATTGACAACCTGGCCATGTGTGGGTAAATTCATTGTGGGTGATTATATTTGAACCATACCAGAATAAATGCAGCAGGAACCAGCTCATCAAATTCTTCAGTGCGAATACTCTCAAATACAGTGTGGGATAATGTTTGGATATTCGCCCTAATGCCGCAAAAAGTAGTACTTGACAAAGCCTGGAGCTCGCACCGCATCCGACCCGATATCATAGACTTGCGATAATCAGCATCTGCCAGTCGCTGCAACATAGCGAATGGAACATTGCCCAAGGGGTAAGAAAGGTTTGGGTTATCGCAGGATGACCAGAACGATAGGTTGGAAAAAACCGTCAACTTGAGAAAGGAGTCAGCAAACTCGGTTCCATGTGGCCAAGACAGTGCAGAAGAGGAGCCAATGACACCCGGTGCTGACACAAGGTCTGGAATAAAATAACAAGTAAGTTCAGGGACAGATTAAAGGGGAAGAATTACATGCTTGAATCATCAATAGCATAGTTTGATGCATAATGATGGTGGTTTTGAATGAATTGATCAATGACTTTGCGATAGATGGCAGGGGTAGTGACACAGAAGGAACCAGAGCGAGTGGGATCGCGGAGGAAATCGTAGAAGGATTTGTGGTAGAAGCGAAATATTCCATGAACGTTTAAAACATGGTTTATGATTGACTTATCTGGATGGAACCATCGACCCTGGTCAAAAAACGGCCATGTGAGATCGATGCGAGGGTCAATTGAACTGAGAGGATCAAAAGACGGCTCGTATGAAATCACGGCATGTAGATGGTGACAAATGTCTCTGAACATACACCCGGAAATCCTAAACATGCAACAATGCATGGAAACATACCAACGAGTGTCCGCATCCCCGGCGTCCAAAGAATGGCAAAGGAATAGTGCAGACAGAAGAATGCTCTCTGGAATCTGCTTCATGATGTGGACATAGAGCATCGAGTTGCGAAAAGGGTGATGAAGATCCCTGTTTTCCTCCATCTGAGAGGGCGTCGAGAACAGATTGGAGTCTTTCACGGAATTGTGAGTCTTGTGGATAGGCCACATGACGCAAGACAGCAGCAGGGTGAGCAAATAGGCCAGCCGCTGCATCGACAAGGGTCCTAATGTCCTCATCAGTTGGCCATGATGACAATAGTTGTGGAAAACCTCTGTGTTCAAGTATGTCCTTGAATTCGCCCCGCAGATACATTTCGATCTCGCCGTCTGCCTTACGAGAGATAGGGAGTTCAATGAAATGAGTGACAGAAGCAATGCTGTCCTGCTTGAATGTCGATACGATGCGAGGTTCAGCGCGGCTGAAGATAGCCCAATGGAATGGAGTGGATCCTTCGCTGATCGAGGATGCAATTATCTTAATAATTTCTGCTTGAGCATCTCCACCAGCACACTCGTCCAATCCATCAATGAAAATTGCTTTTGGTTGTACTCTCTTTCCTCGCTTCCCTAGCTCCTGAAGCGGCTCGACAATCAGTGATCTGAATTGAGCTGGTATTTTCTTCCCAACAAGACTTCTATCCTTGGAAATCCTCTCGTTGACAGTGGCATGATAATCAGGAAGCGCCGTGGTAAGTTGGTAAGCGATGGAAGTGAATAAACTTAAGGGATTGTCGTATTTCTTGACGGTGAAGAAAAATGCAGCACCAAGGTGTCCAGTCTCTTTGAGTCTCTCGGCACATGTCTGAGCAATGGCCGACTTGCCAACACCAGCTGGTCCTCTCATCCAGTACATCGACGAAGGTGGGTCAACAGATCCAGTTACCCAATTTGTGATGTCAGCGATATACTGTTCCCGAGTACCAAGGGAGCACCGACGATCGTAGTGGTCTTGAGAATCAAATGCTGCTCCTGGACTGGAGGCTTCGTAGAGGATATCAATACCTAGTACTGGATTGACTAACATTTCATTAGCCAAAATGAAGCTGCTCACCAGATCGGCCATAATAGTTGTTGTTAATGGTCTGTACCATCAAGTTACTATCCTTGATTATGAAGTCTCTGGCATCGGAGAGCATCGACATGGTGGTGGCAAAATAGATAGACGATGAGAACAGAAGGCTGCTAAATTCATGTCAACGTGCGAATGCTGATCCCAAACTCTCCTACCACAGCAAATTCTTCCCATGTCAGATCTTTCTCTTTCAGATTCTTCCACTCAATCTTGCGCTACGACAAGTCCATTACCTGAAAATGAGAATGCTGCAGGGCATGAACGAATACTGTCAGCCAAAAAGACTGGCATGAGAGTGCTATGTAGAAGTCAGGCTTTGCGGAGTATGGATGACAATAGACAATATCATTCCTGGTCCACCCAGAATGCTGCCTGGGAAAAGGAGTTCAAATAAGAGTTTTATACATGCTGAGCAGTAGAGGCAATGTATAGTAGAAAACGTGGAAAGAGGGGTTGGGTAAAAACTTCTGCTCGACAGGAGTCTGCAATCTGGGCACACGTGACGAACACCCAGAAGTCACAGCTTGTGCAGGAGATGGACTGGGGACGGGCTGGGGACGGGCTGGGGAAAGCATGAGGAGGCGAGCCAACTGTAACTGCTTGTACAAAGACACAAGCGATGCGTTGGTGTACGCGACTACAAAACCTTTCTCGTTTATTCATCATGCCAATCCTTACCGTCAAAGTGCTAACCTGACCGTTACCTAGCGTTCTGTATGTCCGAGAGACAGTTCGACTAGAAGTGGTAAGTGCAGTTGATTGTCCGACACAAGCGGACTGAATGTGGGACACGACGCCGGCACTGTTCCCTCTCATCGATATCTACCCATCCGCTCTTGCCTGATTCAATTGTCAGAGATCACATCTTCCTTTTCCGGGACTTCGAACCGTCGACCTAAGAGCTCGTTGTGTGAATGCAGTAGCCGATGCATTGAGACAACAATCAATCATCAGTCAACTGGATGCGCTCGAGGATTCGTATGATGCATAAAGATCAATTGACAGTTGTTTGTCTACCGTGTGACTACCATCTCTCCCACCGTCGACTTCTTTCCAGACTTGGATCGTTCTCAAAATCGTGAATCTGAAATGAAAATTTTTCCAGGAAATGTTTTCCTCACCAACCAAAGTGCTCGGCCTTCACGGTTCTGTTACCCACTGTACCAAGGACATACAGGAGTTGCGAGAGGATGCTCACGTAGCGATTGTGACTTTGAAAGCGATGATCTTGCCCGGCGCTCTCAAGTACAGATGAGGACAAACGGTTGGTAGGACCAAAGTCAGAGATACAATCTCACAAGGATTTGGATGAGAAATACCTCTCGGATATCGACAAGGAGGAAGGGGCTGACATTGTCGATCTTTCGTCAACTGCTCCGTTGTTGTATCGCAACCTATGAAGCAGTCACATTCAGAGGCTAGTAATTGGTTGACATCTCCTCCACTATCGCATTGCAAGCCTCAACTGCAGCCTTTTGCAACTTCACCTGTTGGCACTCCTGAGCTTTCTGCGACTGCCGCGCCCTGCATCACCACCCAAGACACGACCAGACTCACGAAAGGCTTCAAATGGCCGAATTTTCCGACTATCTCAGATGCACCTGATAACCCTTTTGATATGGCTCCACTTCTCCGCGTGAGTCCTCGAACACCTGATAACACCCATTGTGAGAAAGCCCACTGTGACATATTTTTTGTGAATTCAAGTCAATCTGACTTGTCTCTTTCAGCTGCGGTGTGCATCGCGAGTATCAGAACGTGCTCCACAACTACAAGGAAAACTGGCAACTTACGCCTGTTTCCACATCTCTCCTTCCCATTGAGTACCTAGATTATTCTCCCGACATAGCTTACAGACCTACCGTCTTCTTTCCCAATGCGCAGAAAGGAAAATATTCCGTATGTACCAAAGAGGGACCAACGATTGATGCAAGTACCTCAAAGGGCTTGAGACGGAGCCTTCGGAAGACATGGGTTGTTATTGGAGATAGCGATGACGAAAAACGAATCTCAGCGACGGGATGAGGGAGCTGGGAGAGAAGTGTTGATTTGTCAGCTCGACTTTGTGCTGCCGAAGATACTCTATGAAACATCTTCCCCAAAATCCACCCCGACCTTTGTTCCTTTACCCAGCTTTTTGCTTCATTGGTAAAGATCCATTTTTGGTCATTTCTTTTGGCATTCTTATATCGTCATGACCATTCTATGTCAATCACTATCCTCTTAAACAAGATATTGCAAGACAACATACTTTTCCCACCTTCTCTTCGACCTTGTAAGCTCAATACTCTTGTGCTGCTTCTGGTCAATCAACAGTCTTGTTTTGGATGGCACCGCTGTATTTTATGATCCTTGTTCACCTGTCCCCGATCGCCCTGTCTGTCTCCTCTAGGTTTTGCGATCACTATCCATTGAATTTTCGATTCACTACCAGGCAATACCTCTTCTCTCGTTTGAGAATGTAGGGTAGTTGGTTTTGTTGTTCAAGTAGCGTAGTTGCAAAGTCTCATGTTCTGACTTATGACTGTCTTTGTCACTCTGTCCAGTGGTCATTTGAATAAAAAGATGTTCATGTCTCGCGTATCTTTGAAAATGGGATGTCACGCAAATGGGGTTTCGAAAGGTTAATTGCAGTGTAGACTGAAGAAGCAGAGTTTCTGGGGTATACAGCTCTCTGAAAAATATAGTTTGCTCAAAGTCTACACTGAAACTACAGTAGAGCTCCTAGATTTCGGATGTGACTGCTCATGAACCTAGTCCGTCAACTTCAACTACGATGAGTGAGCACCTATGGAAACTTCCATACATAGGAAATAGTAGCTGGTTTTTATAGTAATGTAATATCGCAACACCAGTGGTCAGTCGATTATGAATCGTGTCATCAACTTCTCATATGGTGAACCATAACTGCCCAAAACGCGATACCACAATTTTATCACAAAGATTCGAGATCCGATGGAAACGATGACCACATATCGAAGATGGTTACTGTTATCTTACGATCGTTAAGCGTCTTTTCTCTTCTCAAATAACTTCAACCTTAATCACCTCACTGCCAGCCAAAAAGATATGGACAATTCGCGAAACCTGGTTTTGTGAAATCTAAAGGACACTGTAGCAATTCTCCCGTCTAATATAACTTCATGCCTCATGTTCAAACACACACCTGTAGAGTAGGTTTCAACCTGGTTAATAATATATCTCTTCATTCCAAACACTGGATTTAGGGATCGTAACATGAGGTCGAAGCCGCTCTAAACATCCACTTCAATACTACACATGTCCACCAAATCATACTCTTTGAAAACACTCCCCGCATCAGCCATGACACATCCTTTCTTCTCGGATATCATCTGTGTGGTTCACCGTATATGGAGGTCCAGTTGTGTTTGTCAAATAATCACAGACCAAGTCCGATGCTTCGCTCGTGATTATCTACTTGCCTGACATAGCTGCGGTCCTTATCAAATCAGGATGAAGAATAGAAAATGCAGCCCACATATCTACGGAGCTCCCAACTAAGAAATTTCTTCGAGAATGACTTACTACAATTAGCAACAAATAATCATGGTTCCACCAGCTCATAGCATTGAACGTGAAATGAGAGGAAGAACTTGATTGGTGAATTGGTTTTTTCTTGAGGAATCGTCCATGAGGAGTGACATCATTTCTGGACGGTGATAGGACGTGAAGGCTAAAGAAATTCTTGAGTAGTTTCCATCAAACAGTCAGTGCACTTTGAAAATCGCTTTAGCAACACAAGAACAAATGCAGTCATTTCAGGCCCTCGGTTGGCTGTGCTTCGACGTTTGGTCCTATACTGCTCAGCTTCTATTGCAAAGTGAGGGTTTATTGCATACAGTCACCAGGAGTTCAATAACAAGCTCGTTCTGGCTTCAAACCTTGACAACCTAATCACTGAATATATGACGCATAAAAATCCTCTGATGAAGCTTAGATCCTGCCTCTTCAATCGCTCCCAATCTCCTCTTTCCTCAGATCGGGAACATGCTCCGTATCTAAAAACTCCTCAATCCGCGCCATCTTTGCTGAAGTCCTACTTAGATGTCAATCATCACCCATTGCCCAGATATGCAGATGACGCACGTTATCACTACTGCTCCCTTCTGCAGTATCCACTTTGATAGAACCTGACCTTCAGTAACAGGAGAGCCGCGCGTCTGTTCCAGTCGAGCTCGAATGGTGGGCAGAATATCCTTCAGTGGACCATTTGGAACACGAGCGAGAGGAGTCGCACCGCCATAGGATGCGATTATTATTCCATGCTTTTCACAAAATTCAACGATGGGTTGTGCAGCCTTCCAAACATATGGATGCAACTCGATCTAATACAATATCATGGGATAGTTTTCACCGGTGGGATGATTTCTACAAACCTGGTTCACTGAAGGGATAATCTTCGCACCGGGAAGGATCTCCTCCAGATCACTTTGAAGTTGGACACTCCAATAGATTTGGCGAGCCCTTCATCTTTCACTTGCTCCATCTGGGTCCATATCTCCTTCAGTCGACCCTCCTTTTGGTGTGGAGTAGGATCATGTATAAGGAAGAGATCGACGTAAGCCAATCCGAGCTTTTGTAGTGATTGGAGGAGGGAATCTTTGACTGTTTGATCTCCAGATAAGAGGTTCAACTTGGTTGTGACAAAAAGCATGGAGCGGGGCTTTCCCGATGCCTTGATACCTTCACCCAATGTGTCTTCATTCTTATACATCTGAGCACCATCGAGGTGAGTAACGCCAGCCTCGATAGCCTGGTAAACTGACTGGGTGGCATCCTTCTGGTACAAGGCAGTACCTGTGCCGAATCCCAGCCAAGGAATGTGGTTACCGCCGTCGAGAATAATGTCGAGCTTAGACATAACGGAGTTGATAACAAGATTATCAATGTCAAAAAGGGTACCTACAGATCGGGACTCATATCGGAACCGTGGGACTCGGCGTGGCCATCAGTTATCTCTGATTTGCGTAAGCCAATTACGAAAGTGTAACTCCTGTTCTGAATCAAGTAAACGTACACTTATGCCATCAAAACTTGGAATAAATAGAGAGGGTTAATATTTGCTCTACATGTTGCACAGAATAAACATTGGCCTTTTGGGTTTGCAAGGCATCGAGTGCTCGTCCTACTGATCAGTTGACAGCTATTTGTCTGCTTGCTCCAGTTAATATCACAAAAGAATCGCCCTTTCAACTTTTATAGGCCTCGATCCAATATAATGTTGCTTATCCTGGTTCATTGGACAAGTGTTGCTGTATATATACATATCAAGGAGCACCTTTCCCGTTGCTTCCTCAAGGTCTGTTGCACCATAGCGTCCACGGGGACAAAGATCATCTCAAGAAGTCTAGTAAACACCTGAATAGCTAGTCAAGGAACGCAGAGCTCTTCAGGACACCTCGGTTGGCGAGGGAAACATTTCCTGGAAACATCTCCATTTCAGATTGACGATCTTGAACGCAATTCGGAAGAAGTAGACAGTGGGAGAGATGGTAATGACTGAGAAGAAATCGCTCAAAAGGAACAAAGAGACAAATATAGAATGAATTTAGATGCTTGGCATGAATTGAATAGCCTTTTGTTCTCATTGTCTATCTGTCTTGCCACCATGTCCATTTTTCCCGAAGCCAGGGATTTCATCATCAGGGATAGTACCTTCAATGCAAGCATCACCTACGGCCGATGTGGTGGGTAGCTTTGTTTTCTGCTACTGAAATGTTAGTCAATCCAGTACTAGGTATCGATATCCTCCTTGATTCCTCTGATCCAGGAGCAGCATTTGATTCTCAAGACCACTATGATCGTCGCTGCTTCCCCGGTACTCGGGAACAGTATATTGCTGACATCACCAATTGGGTTACCGAGTCTGTCGACCCACCCTCGTCGATGTACTGGATGAGGGGTCCAGCTGGTGTTGGCAAGTCGGCCATTGCTCAGACATGTGCCGAGAGACTCAAAGATACTGGACACCTTGGTGCCGCATTCTTCTTCACTGTCAACAAACACTCTAATCCCTCACACTTGTTCACTACTATCGCTTACCAACTTGCCACTATGCTCCCTGACTATCGCACATCTGTTGATGAGAGGATCTCAAAGGACAAGACTCTTGTTAAAAAGAAAATACCATCTCAATTCAGATCACTGATTGTTGAGCCAATTCAGGAGCTAGGGAAGGAGGGAAAGAGAGTACAACCAAAAGCTGTTTTCATCGATGGATTGGACGAGTGTGACGGTGAGGACGCACAAGCAGAAATTATCAAAATAATTGCATCCTCTGTCAGGGAGAGATCCACACCATTCCATTGGGCTATCTTCAGCCGCGCTGAACCTCGCATCGTATCGACATTCAAGCAGGTCAGCATTGTTCCTGTCACTCATTCTATCGAACTCCCTATCTCTCGCAAGGCCGATGGCGAAATTGAAATGTATCTTCGGGGAGAATTCAAGAACATACTTGAACAGCGAGATTTCCCACAGCTGCTGTTATCATGGCCAGGTGACAACGATATTCAAATGCTTGTTGATGCAGCAGATGGCCTATTTGCTCACCCTGCTGCTGTGTTGCGTCATGTGGCCTATCCACCAGACTCGCAATTTCGTGAAAAACTCCAATCTGTCCTAGACTCCCTCTCCGATGCAGGACAACAGGCGGCCACATCACCCTTCTCTCAACTTGATGCTCTCTATGTCCACATCATGAAGCAAATTCCAGAGAGCATCCTCCTGCCTGCACAATACCTTCTTTCCCATTCTTTGGGCGACCCGAATGCCGGCGGTCGTTGGCCTGTTTCTGGGCATTGTTGCATGTTTGGGATCTCCGAGTGTACGTTTAGAAATATCTATCGCTATCTACATGCCGTCATTTCATACGAGGTATCTTTTGATTCTCTCAGTTCAATCCACTCTCGCATCGACCTCACACGGCCATATTCTGACCAAGGTCAATGGTTCCATCCAGAAAAGTCGATCATAAACTACGTCATCAGTGTTCATGGAACGTTTCGCTTCTATCACAAATCCTTCTACGATTTCCTCCGCGATCCCACTCGCTCTGGTTCCTTCTGTGTCACCACCCCTACCATTTATTGCAAATTTCTTGATCATTTAATTCAAAATCACCATCATTATGCATCAAGCTATGCTATTGACGGTTCAAGCATGTATTTCCCCCTTTTATCTGTCCTTAAACTCACTTGTTAATCCAGGCCTTGTGTCAGCACCGGGTATCACCAACTCCTCTACCGCGCTCTCTTGGCCACATGGGACTGAGTTTTCTGACTCCTATCTCAAGTTGACGGCCTTTTACGGCCTCTCATTCAAATTGACCTATGATGACCCATACTTTTTCCACTTCTTTGAGGATGTTCCATTCGCTATGTTGCAGCGACTGGTAGGTGTTGATTACCGCAAGTCTCTGATAGCGCACCGGATGTCGTTGGAACTCAGGGACTTGTCAAATAGTTTTCATTTTGTTTTTGCAACTGCCCAAACATTGTCCCATACCGTATTTGAGTGTATTCGCACTGAGTACTTTGATAAACTTGTTCCTGCTGCATTTCTTTTGGTATGGTTCGAATATGATTACCCAAATTAATTGATCCACATGCTGCCAGGTTGTCAATAAATTGGAGAAAGCAAAGGTCATCCGGCCATATGTTCCTCTCTTTGGATCGAGTCGTGTCTCAGCACTTCTGCACGATATCTTCCGCAAAAAGTCGGTGAGGAGGAACAGTGGGCTTTATAAATTTGGGCATGGGGAAAAGTCAGTTATATGGTATTGGGAGTTTGATGTGGACAAGCGGTATTTCCATCAGTTCAAAACTATCGATTATGCAGCGGCAGTAGATTTCTACAAAGCGAACAAGTTCACCGTGTGGGACAAAGTGGTAGAAGGTGATGCAGAAGGCAACAAACAAGACAATGAGGGAGAGGGAGAGGGAGATTCTCATGAGTATGAGGCCGAGACCGATGTTCGAGGCCAAGATGACAGCCAGAATGTTCGGGATGACAATGGCGATTCCAAAGACAATGACAATCTACAGGACAATGAGGGGGAGAAAAGAGGGAATCAGGATATCGTTCATTCATCTTAGACACTGAACAATCTCCATCCCTTTGTTGTTTCTCAATTTTTATCAGTGGTAAATATTCATTGGGCCAGTCCCATGTGTAGGATGCACATTCCATCCAAGTGGCCACCTCGACTATGTATTCTCCGAGTGCACCATCCATAAATATATTTCCGCTTTCATTTGTGGACTTTTCCTTCTTCTGCTCAACATGCAGGACGCAATTCCCTCCCATATGTTAAGATGTGCACCTACATAGTTAGGTACATGTGGAACGGGTCCTCTATAATCCTCGAGTGTTTTCTGGTTATCTTTTTCGAGATGGTTCCACTGGGTATACAAAATCGCCATGGGCAGGGGGGTCAGGGGATGTGATGATTGACTTATTGTGCAATGAGATGGCAAATTTATCCTCTACCCATGTTACTTAATAGCTTGTCTTAAGCTTCTACCCCTACTATCTACCATCAAACTCACAACACTTCCACCGCCATATTCCTGAGATACCCATCTTTCACAGGTTAAGACTCGTTGGTTAACACTCTGTAGATTGATGACTAATGTAAGACTAGGAGATGGTTGTTAAGTATGGGTAGTATTGGATTTTGGATTTCATCCAAGTCTGTGCAATACAATCATCATTGTTGGCACCTGATTGATTATTCATCGATAATAGAGATACCCATATCTCATCGTTTGAAACAAACTGCATTCATGACTTCCATCAGACCCACATCAAAAATCAATGATGACTGTGAGGAGCTTTCTTTACAAACAATGACATTATGCTGACAAATTGATCCATGCACTAAAGCTGCCTCAGTTTAAGAATAGGGGCATCTGTATGATGAACAAATTATCAACAACGATGATGAACCAAACAATACGCCTGGATAATTAAATAAGGTGTCAACAATGATGATCAACTAAACAATGTCCCTGGATGATGGATCAACATCGACAAAACAAAGTACGAACAGTGGCATAACAAAGGATCAATACAAAGATCAACATACAACATGAAGCTCAAGAATGTCTAATAGGCTCAGGTGGTGTACAAACCACCTATAAACACCTAGTCATCCAATGAAAAATCCTGACGTTTGGATTTTTTGCCTTTGTATCAAACGGTCACTCAGTCCTATTGTGCCGCAAAGGTAATGGTAGTGGTACTGTCATCACTCTATTACTCCTTGTCATTCTTGCCAGCAGCCTCTTTTTGGTCCACTTCCTCCCACGTCGTCAACTTGTTTGCCGTATAGAACTCTAGAGCCGCCGCATAGTAAATACTGAAATACTCCATATCAAACCTCCAATACCATATCACTGACCTTTCCCCATGTCCAACTTTATAAAGCCCACTGTTCCTTTGAACTGACTTTTTGCAGGAGGGAATACGAAGAAGGGCTGAAGCACGACTCGAGCCAAAGAGAGGAACATATGGCCGGATGACCCTTTCTTTCTCTAATTTATTGATCATCTGACAATAGGTGAATCTATCTACTGCAAAGGATCATAGTTTGAAAAATACCGAGATAAATGCAGCGGGCACCAGACCATCAAATTCATTGGGGTCAATACCCTCAAATATAGTGTGGGATAATGTTTGAGAAGTCGCCGAGATGCTGAAAACAATACCATTTTACGAACCACTGAGTTCCCACAACATCCGATCCCCTATCAGAGACTTGCGATAATCAATATCTGCCAGTGAGCACAAGATGCTGAACAAAATATCATCAGATAATCGACTAAAGCGTGAGTCATCATGGGATAACCAGAATGATGGGAGAGTAAAGATCCCGAGCTTGAGATAGGAGTCGACAAACTCAGTCCCGTATGGCCAGGAGAGTGATGCAGAGGGGCTGACAATACCGGTGCTTATACAAGCTCTGGGATAGCAAGTAAGTTCAGGGACAGCTATCAGGTGTGAAATACGTGCTTGAACCGTCAATAGCATAGCTTTATGCATAATGATGGTGATCTAGAATCATATGATCGGGGAATAAAAGGCAGTAGCGTTGACACAGAAGACACCAGAATGAGTGGGATCGCGGAGGAGATTGTAGAAGGATTTGTGATAGAAATGCGATGTACCATGATCACCCTATTTGAATGAAACCATTGACCTTGGTCAGAACACAGCCGTGTGAGGTCGATGCGAGGGTCAATTGAGCCGAGAGGACCATAAGACGCCTCGTAGGAAATCACGGCATGCAGATGGTGACAGATGTCCTTGAACATATTATAAGCATGCAGCGATCCATGGAAGTGTACAAATGAGTGTCAAAATTCCAGGAGAAAAGATAGAACAGAAGAAAATTTGAAGACAGGAGAATGCTCTCTGGAATCCCCCTCATAATGTAGAGATAGAGAGCATCTGGTTGCGAAAAGGGTGATGGGGACGCCTGTTTTCCTGCATGAGAGAGGGAGTCTAAGACAGATTGCAGTCTTTCGCGGAATTGTGAGTCAGGTGGATAGACCATATGCCGCAACACAGCAGCAGAATGTGCAAATAGGCCATCTGCTGAAGCAATAAACATCTGAATATCATTGTCAGTTGGCCATGACGACAACAGTTGTGGGAAACCTCGGTGTTTAAGTATGTTCTTGAATTTGTATCGCAGGTACATCTCGGTTTCATCATCTGCGTGGCGAGAGATGGATAGTTCAACAGCATGAGTGACGGAAGCGATGTTGTTCTGCTTGAATGTCGATACGATGCGAGGTTCGGCACGGCTGAAGATGGCCCAGTGGAATGGTGTGGATCCTTCCCTGATCGAGAATGCAATTATCTTGATAATTTCTGCTTGAGCGTCTCGTCCAATCCGTCGATAAAAATTGCTTTTGGTTGTACCCTCTTTCCCTGTTTCTCTAGCTCCTGAAGCGGCTCAACAATCAGCAATTTAGATTGAGATGGCATTTTCTTCTCAACAATAGCGTTGTTGTTGAGGGTCCTGTATTCAACATCGGCACGATAATCAGGAAGCGTATCGTGAGTTGGTAAGCGATTGTAGTAAACAACCGCAAGGAATTGCTGTGCTCTTTGACAGTGAAAAAGAATGCAGCTCCGAGGTGCCCATTTTCTGCTAGTGCGAGCGATGGCTGACTTGCCGACACCGGCCGGTCCTCTCATCCAATACATGGACAAGGGCGTGTTGACAGACTCGAGTACCCAGTTTGTAATGTCGGCGATGTATTGCTCCCGAGTGCCAGGGAAGCACCGACGATCATAGTAGTGTGATCAATTCAGAGCCGCTCCTGGACTGGAGGCATCACGAAGGACATCGATGCCTATTGCTGAATTAGATGATATTCCATTGACATGTAAAGTGAGTCCACTCACCAGATTGTCCACAGTTGTTTGCCTGTATCAAGTTGCCATCCCTGATGATAAAGTCCCTGGCACCAGGAAATATGGACATAGTGGTAAAAAGAACGAGATGCAAAGGCTGTTAAACCCATGCCAACGTGAGAATGCAAACTATCTTTCCGAATCCTTCCCATGTTCGATCTTTCTCTCGTACTACGGCAAGTCCATCTTCTGAGAACTGAGAACGATGCGGGACACGAGCAAATACTGTCCAGCCAAAAAAACTCCAAGGATTGCGGCATGAGTGTGTCGTATAGTTGAAAAGACAGTTATTCCTCGCCCTTATCTAAAGGGATTTATTGGACATGAACTGATCAGTGTGACGTCGTTTCCTCTTTCTACTCTTTCTATTTATGTTACTACCATTATTAATCTGAAACATCCAAACTCGTATAAATAGTATTTTCTTAGAGTAGGCTCACTCAGTCGTCTACCACACTGGATAACGTCTGAGATCATTCACTACAGTTCATAAGTGGATTGACATTTAGAATGCTGCATGGAAAAGGGGATGGAAAAAAGGTCTTGATATCAGTCCATAGTACGAAGATGTCAAGGGAAGGGTTGGGTCAAAGCGCCCGAGTGATGTCACGCGAATGTGACTGCTTATACAACACAAGTAATGCGTGACGTGTGTTCACTCTTGCCGATCTTCTCTGTCAAGGAACCGTATTCTTAAACCGTGTATAGGGATATCCGAGAAACTTCAGGCAATGCACAGGACCTGGCTTTTGACAATGCCATAACTGACTATTGGCAACGAAAACTACGTGTCAAACGCCATTGCTGCAAGAATCTGAAGACACAAGACAGTTGCATATAGGTCCCCCTGAACTCAAACTTGACCTGTCGGCTTTTCTCCAGAGCCACTTCGATTAGAGGGACCAGAAGTAGTAAATGCAGTCAATTGTCCAGCCTACATTAAGGGCATCCCATCGGCACTGAAGCATTCAAGGTCAAGTTGGTTGAACTCAGAGGATGATGTCACCGGCAGGACCCAGCAGCAACTGTGCGAGCAGCGACATGATGTTAGAGAGACTTTCAAAGCCCGAGTCCTGTCGAAATTATGCGGAGGATGCAGTGTTTGATTAGACAAACGTGATCATGGTCAGAATATTTGTCGGGCACTGGGTGTTGTTGGAGCCTGCATGTGTCAGTCAGTGTTAGAAAATCCTTTGCCTCTCGCTTGCAGCTAGGCGATTTTACCTTCCTCAAGTGCATTGACAGCAGAGCACTTGAGGAGATCTGGACGGTGACATCCCCTTTTAGGTGTACTTGTGCGACTGCTAGTCGATTTAGTCTGAACGCGTTCCATCAGGAACCGACCGATGATGTTCTCCTCGACGCAGTACATATAATTGGATGGCCTGGATCCCAGACAATATTAAACTTGTCCACATGAACTTGCTTGATATGCACGACACTGCCACAAGTATATCATGCTGTAATTTATTCTCCCGGCACAAGACAGGCAGAACTCCTTCGATATACTGTTCCGTGACTATTCCACTTGTCGGGCTTGTGACCAGTCTGAGAAGGTGCTCTAGAATCTTCCCAGCTAATATTATCCGTCAAGAACGCTCATTTTGTGAGATGCTCAATGCTGGTATTCGCGTGTTTGATATGCGATACGCGTATAATATTGGCAACGACACTGTTAGCTCTTACGATTGGATGTATGCCTCCACCGCCCTCAGAGCCTCCGGCACTAATAAATCATCGAGTCCAAACCCTCCTTGCTCCGACAACCCAGTTGAAGGACATACTGCTACTGTTTGTAACGAATTCTCCCTCATGTACGACACGTGACCGCAGCTTATAGTCCATATATGCGTGGTTAGTCTCCTTCGACCTGGTTATAGACATCTCGAACACCGGAACTAGGATCGTAACAAGAATTATCAAGATAATCGCATCTTCGATCAGGGAAGGATCCACTCCATTCCATTGGGCAATCTTCAGCCGGGCAGAACCTCGCATAGTATTCACATTTAAACAGGAGAGTGTTGCTTCAATCACTCATTTGATTGAATACCCCATCTCTCGCGAGGCAGATGGTGAGATCGAATTGTATTCCCGGAGTGAATCCAAGACATACTCGAACACCAAGGTTTCCCGCAACTACTGTCCTCATGGCCAAGTCACAACGATACCGAGATCCTTATTGATGCAGCAGATGGCCTATCTACACACACTGCTACTGTCCTGCACCTATCCACCAGACTCATATTCCATGAAAGACTCTAGTCTGTTCTCAATACCCCTCTTCCATGCGGGAAAACAAGGATCTACATCACCTTTTCGCAGCTGGATGCTCTCTATGTCCACATCAAGGAGCAGATCCCAGAGAATATTATCATTATCACATACCTCCTTCTTTCCTACTTTTCGTCCTGGAATGCCAATACTCGTTCGCATATTTCCATACTATGCTGCATGTTTAGGATCTTCCAGCACATGAGATATCTGTCACCATCTGCATGCCGTACTTTGCAACGAGGCATCTTTCAAACCTCTCAGCTCAATCGACCCTTGCATCGACCTCACACAGCCGTATTCTGACCAACGTCAATGGTTTTATCCAGACAAGTCAATCATATTTTCGGTGTTCATAGTAAAATGTGTTTCTACCACACATCTTTCTATGATTTCCTCCGCGATCCCATTCACTCTAGTGCCTTCTGTGTCAACACTCCTGCCTTTTATTACAGATTCCTTGATCACTTGATTCAATGCCACCATAATTATGCATCAGGCTATGCTATTGATGATTCAAGCATGTACTCCCCCTGTATATGCCCTTGCACTTGTTATTCCAGAGCTTGTGTTGGCACCGGGTACCGCTAAGCTCCTCTGCATCACTCTTTTGGCCACACGGAACCGCGTTCGTCGACTCCTGTATCAAGCTGGGAACCTTTATTGACCTCTCGCTCTGGTTGTCCCATAATGACTTGCGCTTTTGTCGATTTTTTGATTCTATATCTTGCAGCGACTGGTAGGTGTTGATTATCGCAAATATCTGATAGCGCACAGGATATGGCTGGAAGCTGGCAATTGGTCGAAGGCTATTGTTTTCGGCATTTGGTCTACTGCCACAACATTATCCCACACCGTATCTGAGTGTGTTGGCAACGATAAATCTGATAAACTCGTGCCCGCATTTCTTCTCAACTATGATTACCTGCAGCGGATTAATTAACACATTTCCAGAGGGTCAATAAATTGGAGCAAGCAGTGGTCACCCAGCCGTGCGTTCCTCTTTTTGGCTCGAGTCATGCTTCAGTCCTTCTTCTCCTCCCGCAAAATGTCAGTGCGGAGGAACAAGGCTTTTCAAGGTTGGGCATAGGGAGGAGTGAGTGATATGGTATTTGGGGTTTGATACGGAGAAGCGGTATTTCCACCAATTAAAAACTATTGACTTGTGGCGGCTCTAGAATTCTACAATATGAACAAATTCACAATGTGAGAAGTAGGAGGCGACGCAGAAGAAGACCAGGCAGACGATGAAGGAGAGGGAGAGAGTCGTCCAGAGAGATTTCCATGAACATGCTGCCGAGCATGAAAGCTGGGATCAATAAGGGGCCTAAACTGATGTTCGAGGTCAGGATGACGGCCAGAATATTCGGCATGACCATAGTGATTCCACAAACATGTGAGATGAACAATGAAAAGTAAAGAAGGAAGTAGAATATCGTTCATTCATCTTCGACACTGCATTGGCCCCGCAGAAAAGGCATTTATGTATCATTCCTTTGTTATTTTTTGATTTTTATCTTCCATAGCGTCTCCGACATCTTCTTGTTTGACGATATGGGTTGAACAAAGTTTGTCGGTGGGCCAGTGGCGTAGATTTATCCAACGGTTCATCCAGTCACTGTGCCTAGTGTCCTGTCGGTACGTTCGTGGTATTCTGTCAGCCATGAATGTGTGTTTACCCGCTTTCACTTCTGAGCGACGCTTTCTTCTTCTACTGAACATGTAGACAATGTTACACATTTAGACATCTACGAAACAAATATAGCTATGCTCCTAGAGTTCTATAACGAGATTTCTGTGCGTGCATAGATATACAGCTTGAACACATATAGAATGATCCTCGAATTCTTTTTGGTGAACATCTTAGATAACAATTCGATCCTCAAACGCTCCATAAAAATATCTACAATGAGCTCATCAACTCAACTTACTCGAATGTTAGCTCATTGTTGATGCTTTCATCAATGATACTTTGTTTTGTGCTTTGTTTGTTCTCGTTCAATCACTCGATCCTGTTGTGTCAAAGGCAATGGAAGATTACGAGCATGGAAAACAGCTATTAGGACTAAATAAACAAGAAGAAAATGTGTGTCATTTGCCATCAAGCTCCGATCAACACTGTCACTGATTATGAGCACAGTATTCACAATTTTCGACACACAAATAACGGATTATCCATGACCATTTGAACACAGATCCAAACGTCAAGATTTTTCATTACATAACTAGGTGTTTACGGGCGGTGTGCACCAAGCTTGATGTTGTATGTTAATCCTTGTAAATATTTTGTTTGATCCTTGTTCTTATTTGATCGAGGGACATTGTTTGTTTGGTTGATGATCTTTGTTGATACTTTGTTGAATCATCCAAGAATATTGTTTGATTGATCATCACTATTGCTAATAATTCATACAGATACCCCTATTCTCAGACTGAAGCAGCTTTAGTGCATGGATCAATTTGTCAGCATAATATCATTGTTTGTAAAGAATAGAAGCTCCTTGATTTTTGATCTGGATTTGATGAATGCAGCTTGTTTCAAACAATGAGATATCAAAATTTTGATGATTGATGAATGATCAACCTGGTGCCAACAATGATGATCAGTCAAAATACCGATGATTCAACAAGGTATCAACAATGATCAAACAATGCCCTTGGGTGATTCAACAAAGTATCAGCAATGTTCATCAACCAAACAATGTCCTTCGATGATGGATCAACATCCAAAACAAAGTAAGAACAATGTCTTAAGGATCAAACAAAGTATTTACAAAGATTAACATACAACATCAAGCTTGGTGCACACCGCCTATAAACACCTAGTTATGTAATGAAAAATCTGTGTTCAAACGGTCACTCAGTCCTGTTGTGCCGCAAAGGCAATGGTAGTGGTACTGTCATCACTCTATTACTCCCTGTCATTCCTGCCGGCAGCCTCTTTCTGGTCCTCTTCATCCCACATCGAAAACTTGTTCGCTGTGTAGAACTCTAGAGCCACCACATAATCAATGGTTCGGAACTTGTGGAAATACTGCTTCTCCCAATCAAATTCCCAATACCATATCACCGACTTTTCCTTATGTCCAGCTTTATCAAGTCCACTGTTCCTTTTAATCGAATTTCTGCGGGAGAGAACACGAAGAAGGGTTGAAGCACGACTCGAGCCAAAGAGAGGAACATATGGCCGGATGACCCTTGCTTTCTCCAGTTTATTAAGCAACTGACAATGAGTGAATTTATCCGCTCCAGGCGATTATAGTTGAAACGTACCGAAATAAGTCAGCGGGCACCAGAGTATCAAATTCACGGGGGTGAATACGCTCAAATACAGTGTGGGATAATGTTTGGGCAGTTGCCGAGATGCCGAAAACAGCACCGCTTGACGAACCATTGGGTTCCCACAACATTCGATCCGCTATCAGAGACTTGCGATAATCAATTCCTGCCAGTGATTGCAACATACTGAACGGAATATTATCAAAAAATCGACTAAAGCGCGAGTCGCCGTGGGATAATCAGAATGATGGAAGGGCAAAGCTTGAGAGGTTCGAAAGATGCCTCGTAGGCAAGTACGGCATGCAGATGGCGACAAATGTCTCCAAACATATACTCGGAGATCCTTAACAAGCAACAGCTCGTGGAGACATACGAACGATTGTCGGTATCCCAGGACGAAAGACAGAAAAGAGGCAATTGTACCGACAGAAGAATGCTCTCTGGAATCTGCTTCACATGTGTGGACGTAGAGAGCATCGAGTTGCGAAAAAGGTGATGTAGATCCCCGTTGCCTCGTACTGGAGAGGGAGTCTAGGACAGATTGGAGTCTTTCGCGGAATTGCGAGTCGGGTAGATAGGCCACATGACGCAACACAGCAGCAGGGTGTGCGAACAGGCCGTCTGCTGCATCAACGAGTTTCTTAATATTGTTGTCAGTTGGCCATAATGATTGTAATTGCGGGAAACCTCTGTGTTCAAGTATGTCCTTGAATTCGCCCCGCAGATACATCTCAATCTCGCCGTCTGCCTCGCGATAGATAGGGAGTTCAATGAAATGAGTGACTGAAGCGATATTGTCCTGCCTGAATGTCGATACAATGCAAGGTTCGGCGCGACTGAAGATGGCCCAATGGAACGGAGTGGATCCTTCCTTCCCTGGTGGAGAACGCGACTATCTTGATAATTGCTGCTCGTGCGTCCTCACCCGCACACTCATCCAATCCATTGATGAAGATGGCTTCTGGCTGTATACTCTTTCCCTGGTTCCTTAACTTGTGAAGCTGCTCAACAATCAGCGATTTGAATTGAGATGGCATTTTCTTCTCAACGATAGTGTTGTCTTTGAAGATCCTGTCTTCAACAGCGGCACGATAATCAGGAAGCGTAGTCGTGAGTTGGT
The DNA here is from genome assembly GCA_019327925.1 of Leucocoprinus sp. KB1807203. NCBI lineage: Eukaryota > Fungi > Basidiomycota > Agaricomycetes > Agaricales > Agaricaceae > Leucocoprinus > Leucocoprinus sp. KB1807203. The sequence continues at coordinate 222,281 of JAHTMQ010000438.1, forward strand.
AGGCTATGGTAGTAAACAACCGCAAGGGATCGCTGTGCTCTTTGACAGTAAAGAAAAATGCAGCCCCGAGATAATCATTTTCCGCCAGTTTCTCGGCACATGTTTGAGCAATGGTTGATTTGCCGACACCAACCGGTCCTCTCATCCAGTACATGGACGGGGGCGTGTAGATAGACTCGGTAACCCAATTTGTGATGTCGGTGATGTATTGTTCCCGAGTGCCAGGGAAGCACCGACGATCATAGTGTTCCGACGAACCCAAAGCTGCTCCTGGACTGGAGGCATCACGAAGAACATCCACACCTGGTGCTTGATTATATGGTATTTCATCGGTATGTAAAGCGAGTCCACTCATCAGATCGTCCATAGTTGTTTACATGTATCAAGTTGCTATCCCTGATAATGAAGTCTCTGGCATCAGAAAATATGGACATGGTGGTGGAAAGATTGATGAACAACGAGAACAGAAAGCCATTAAAACTATGCCAACGTGAGAATGCTAATCACAAACTATCCTACCGTGGCAAGCCCTTCCCATGTTCGATCTTTCTTTTCAATCTTGCACTATGACAAGTCTATTGTTTGAAAACTGCCAATGATGCAGGACACGAGCGGATACTGTCCGGCCAAAAATCCAAGGATTGCGGGGTCGTATAGTTGAAGATAGATAATTCCTTGCACTTCTCAAAATGGATCAACACTGAGAATGCTGCATGGAATAGGGAACGGAAGTCAAGTTTTTGTATTGTGCAGATGTCAGAAAATGTATAAAATGTGAAGAGGAGGGGTCAAAATGCTTTTCCGCCCGACAGGGAGTGATGTCACACGACTATGACTGCTTATGTACACAAGTAGTGTGGGCAGGGGTTCGAACCTGTGCATCCCCATCACCTGCCTTTGGCAGGGGCGATAGTACGCTGCCACAGGTATATCGTGATGTACTTTGTTTTCCAGAGAGCGCAAGATTGACCACAATCAGGCAACAACCCCGACACGAAACAAGCAGAACTCCTTCGATAGAGTATCCTGTTTGTTCCGCTTATGACCAGTCTCAGAAGGTGCTCTAGAATCTCCCCAGCTCATACTTTCCATTGCCAAGAGCGCCCATTTTCTGAGATGCACAATAATCATATTCGCGTGTTTGAATCGCGATACGCGTATGATCCTGGCAACGACATCATTGGTTTCTACCATTGTAGGTATGCCTCAACCGCCCTCAAATCCCCCCGCACTTACCAAGCATCAAGCCCAAGCCCTTCCTGCTCCAACAACCCAATTGGACGACGTGTCCTTTGGTTTCTACTATTGGCTCAATTGACACCCGACTGAAGAGGTTCCCACTTCCCTGAATTATAGGGGTGGAACACCTATGATATCATCCGGCAATACATATACAGTATCTTCAATACAAAATCTGCCCGACGATACTGGGTTCAAAAAACGGCACATTACGTCTTCCGACCATAAATCAATTGCCCATTCACTCTCATCAGCTCGCTACAATTGGAGGAGCATGTGGAAAACTAACCCTTCTTCAGCGTTATGATCTTGATTTTCTCAGCGCTGCGGACGAGCCAAATCAGATAGGTATTGACCTAAGTCCTGACCGGCGGATTGACAACGGGAAGGGCATCGTTCATAACCAGGCAAAGAATGAGATCGTATATATCAAGGATTTCTATGATATCGAACTTGACTCTTTCAGATCACATCCAGGCCGAACTCGACGATGTAGCTCAAAATCTGATTTCGTCACTTTCATCCTGATCAGTTATGTGCATCGCTGATATAAACCTCCCGACTGTATGCCCTCGGTGATTGTAATCAGGTTTTGCGAATGAATCAATGTCTACTTCCATGGTTGAGGCGAGCGCTTTGGCATCATCAACAAGGACAAGCTTCTCTTATGTAACTTCCTTGTGGATTAAGTGCTTGGTTTCTGTGACTTTGTACCTGGCCTTGTGGGCGCAGTGATCGGTTTCGACTGATGACTCGATGTCAGCGGTGGCTACCTTGAATACTTGTTGTCGAGTACCGCTGTCCACTGAAGCTATCCGTTTCGAGCAATGGAATGTATGGAATCACGGACAATCTTCTAGTCCGTGGATTCAGGGTTCTCATGAGCTTCGATCTTCGCGGACACGATTCATGGCCTCTAATCAACACTGTCCGCTCACTTCCACTTTTGGAACAAAGAAGTTGGCCAGGCCATTTCTAGCATTGATCCTCATTTGGCCAAGGTTAATGATTGCGAGAGTGAAATTTCATCGATCTAGTCTTCAACTACTAGAAACCCCTTATGGCAAAGGTCATGACAATGGGAATAATGTGCAAATATGAAATTTTTGGTGTTTAGTTTATCTCTCTGGGTATTCCAGACTTAGGGACAGGTCTAACCATAACTTTGAGGAAAGCTTATCGGAAGCGGATGCACCAAGGCCGTATGACAAATCTAGCGAGTCCTTTGTGCGACAGGTTCGGTAAGGGCTCACTCACCATCAAGCAAGACTTCTAGGAATGCATGTGTCGATAGGCTCGTATATTCCTTTCTTTGAAAATTCTTGCTGGGACACGATAGGGCATTTTTATATCTGAAAAGTATCGCGGTACCCCAATTTATGTATCACGACAAGTGTTACGTTGAGTCGAACATTGTTGCCTCGTACCTCGAATTACAAAATTAATAGACTGGTGCGCCATTACGTGGGATAATGTGGGCCGAGTACAATGTGTTCAGGTCGAAGGTGCCCGGGGAAGTGAAGAAACCGGTACCAATTTGCCTGTCAATCCAGACAGGACGTCTAGCTCTGGATGTATAAAGACTCATCCTTGAAGGTGATATAGTCCACAACAATGCCTGGTACCCAAACCAAGAAGCGCATCGTCAACATTGCCCTATTGTGTTGTGGTGAATTCACCGGCAAACTCCTCAAGGAGAACGGTGATTATCTTGCTTTCCATACACGCTGGCTCAGAAGATCTCTACCAAGGGGATCAAAGACCAGGCCGAAAGTAGAGGCTTACAAGGTATACCAAGAGGATCACCCTCTCCCTGAAGACGATGAGATTGATGATTATGATGCTATCCTAGTCTCTGGGTCTCGTATGCACAGTCTTGGTTGCTGAGGTTCATGCTCAGACATATCTTTTCTAGCTGATGACGCATGGGCAGATGAGCCTGCATGGATCCCAAGGCTTGTCAATTTCCTCCGAAAAGTTGGCACCAAGTTTCCTGAAGTCAGGATCATGGGTTAGCTCAAGTCTGATGTACAGAGTTGAAACCCAGCTAAATTTTGGGTTAGGTATCTGTTTCGGGCATCAAATCGTGAGTCGAGCCCTCGGGGGAACTGTTGACGGTACTCGTGAATTGCCCTGGGAGATCGGCCCAACTACTATTTATTCGACTTACATGGGGAAAATTCTTTATGGCAAGGAAAGATTGGTAAACATGTCGTCTCTTGTCTATTGAGATGCTTATCACTCACGTAAAGTACAGGAACTTCAACAATTCCATCAAGATCATGTTCTTCTGGACAACTCTCCTTATGGTGATGCCCTTAAATCAGGCGAGATATACTTGCTTGGAAGCTCCGCAGATTATCCGAATCATGGCATCGTCAAGTATTACCCCCTGGATCCTGATGCGAACCCAAACACTACATTTGATCTTTATGAACGAATTCAAATTTTGACTACCCAGGGCCATCCAGAATACACAGAAGAAATAGTCACAGAGATGGCTCGTCAGCGTGAAGAGAAGCACACGATCACTCAGAAGACGGTTGACGATTACTTTGGCGAGAAGGGAAGAGGATCAGAGGAGAAACCCATAATTACGAGTGGCACAGGAAAGAGGTGGGCTAAGGACTACGATGGAGTAAAAGTCATTGGCCATGTGTTCTGGAAAATTTTCGGTGTCCAGTATCCTGATGAGGATGAGGATTACGAAGAATGATGATTAAATTAAATACATGTCTGTGTGTGCGTGTATTTGGCGCCTGACATTTTAGAGTCACTCAGGCATCTAGTAGAATATGGGTTTTGATATGTTTGTTGGAATATCAAGCCGACGTTGTGGTCCGGCTGAAGGTTCAAGAACCTTCTAGAATTTTCCTTAGTATATAAGCTTGGTAGTTCGTTGTATGTACGTTTGCAAAGGAATAAACTCTTCTCTTTATTCCAAACCAAACCAACCAACCTGCAACTCCGCTTTTACAACAATGTTCTATTAATAAAATTACTTAAGAACCTGGCAGCAGACCAACCAGGCTTATTTCCACAAAGACGGTCCTATTCTGTTGACACATCTTACCAAAAGAGGAAAGAAAATGACACGACTCTTACTTATTTGCCAGCCAAAACATGACGTTATCTACAGCCTCCTGGGGATGCCGTTTCGGTTTGACTCTAGAACAACTTTTGATTTCCAACTGCGAAAGATTTGATTGTATTCTTTCTCATCTGCGTTTCCAGTTCCTTTGGGAGATTGCGAATGTTGTCTCTCGCTGCAAGAGTTTCATTTTTATGGGGCAACAGCACCTTCAGCATATTGAACAAGGGCGTTGGGACAAATGGATTTTCCTTGGATATTGCGGATTTGGTGAGCCGGTGTAGTCGAGTGTATCATTTGGTGCGGATGGACAAAGAGCACATGGGAGTAGGACAGCCCAGCTGTCTGAGGCTCAATAGGTCTTAATCGATCTGGAACAGTCTAGCCTCGGTTCAACGACAGGAAATTATTAGCAATTTGCACCTTATTGGTGCGTCTGTTTCTCTGCTGGCAGCAGCCGAACATGATTTCCTTTTTTTTCGAAACAGCATGCATGACGTTGCCCTGAGTCGCGCTATTCTGATCAAAAATTACACCATATTCTTCACCAATTTACTTCATCTGCTCCCCGCAGTTAGTTCAAATGATGTTTTGGGAATGCGAATGAGGTCCCAAGGAAACTTCGGCATTCAACTTGTATTGGGGGAAACAGTCCTTTACCTAGAGATTTGCCCTACTTCTTTTGCTTTGCATGATGATGAACGAAGGCCTTTAGATGGTGTGCGCAGTTACATTTCTTTGCTCTCTCTTTTCTAACGAGGATGTTCTATCAGGCTCTGGGTCTACCCACTTGGCAATAAAGATAAAAGCTACAAAATCTTGCTAGCAATACCGCAACATAGGTACCTGGCTCTTTCCGTTTCCGAAATCGAAACAACTCATGCCGGAAAATTGGCCGAACCGAAGAGAACTGAGAGTCAGGCTTACTCCAAAAGTAAGAGGTCCTGTACCAAGTCACATACATATTATCAAGTCATCTTACAGGAAATTCCTCATCCATTCTATTACATTACTACGATCTTCCGGAAAAATGGTCTCCTCTCGAGATCTTCAATAGGCTCACTCTGAATCTTTGTAACAGGAAAATGAACATATTGGGTCTTATAAACACAACAAACCAGAGTTTTGTGCAGATCCAGCCAAACATGATCTACTCACTCCAACTGTCTGACACACGACCTGAGCCCTTATTTTGGCAAAGAGATCCGCGGAATCCAGCTGCCTCAGCTTTCCAAGGAGGGCCTGGATGAACCTGCACTGCTTACAGCAGAAAGGTCATATCCCACGACCTGGACTTCAAGGATATCAGTCCTGATAACGAAATCAAAATCGTCCGGTAGATAGAACATGAAATCACGAAGATTATCAAAGCTGATTCTTAGCGTAGGCACTTCTGCTCTATCCATAAGCATCCTACTTCGGAACATGTCAGAGGGTATTCAGAATATCACGTTGGTGTGTCACCTCATCTGAGTTTGATCTTAGCCTCTGCCCGGTGCACCCACAGTCTACCGTGATAACGCGAACAATGTCCATAAAAATATAAATTGACATCAAGAACAATCTTGTGACCTGGCATTCTGATGTCTCCTATCAGAGACAACCTTCTGGCACTACAGGTTCCTGGATTCTGATCAATTTTCAGTCGGTGGTGATACGCTCTTGTCTCAAATAGAAGCCTATGACAAATTGTCTACGGAATCTAGAAGGTTGGAGGGTCTTAGAGCTGCACACTTTGCAATTGAGCAAGCAGACTATCCAAGAAAGGGTCGGAGGCCCTTTGAAGAGGGAACCTGTAGAAACTGAGGTTTGTTGCTTTCAAGCCAATTTTTTTCAAGATGATTTTTTTCAAGATGGTTTTGGTTTGAGTGCATCCCGTGACCAGCGAAAAGGCGTTCTGTATCATCGAAGGCTTTACACGCCGCATAGTTGGATTCATAAAAGAAGAGTCAAATTATCTTCTCAAATTCCTATCTGATCATCTTGCTCGAAGGAGCGATCTGCACGTTCGTGCTAGCTATGAGCCTGGAACCGTTGTGATCTGGGTAGGCGCTTGCATTATTTGTACAGCTCCGCTCTGTTACTGATATCAATGATTGTAGAACAACCGTATTACTAGGAACTTCGATCACATATTCCATCGCCATGCCATCCGCCTCACACCTCAGGCTGAATCCCGGCGAATTTAGGCTGGGGATGACTGTTTTGTATTGATCGCTCGGTATAATTGGATCTAGAGTATCAAGATGAACGGAGTTTATTGTCAACATCAGTACTCGGTACATGCATTATTGACTAGGGGACCGAAATTAGTACAAAACAGTGATCACTGTGTCGACAAATTAATTGTCGTGTGTATGTTCATATGTCAAAAAATACCCACTGCCACAACAATATTCAAACACCATAACGCCGCCCGCGAGATGAACTGATTGAAGATACCCTTTTGACGAGTGCTGGGCCAGGTCTTTGACACGAGTAGTCATCATGTCAAGCGGGATCTGAGCCACAAAATGTGGGCAAGCCAGTACGCTTTCCTGTTACCTCAATACTTGAAGAAAAACAACGGAAGGCCTTCTGCAGCTCTTCTCTATGTCTATGAGAGGATCAATGATGAGCGCATACAGTCACAACAACGACTGTGGCTTGATGTAGCTTGTCTCATTTCACAAGCGCCTCTGACTGTACAAGGTTCTATAACACTTACTATTTTAGTCCTGGGTGTCCATTCGCAAGAAAATGGCTTCAATCGAATTTAACTCTAACAAGTAGCCATCCTCTGACATCCACCACTCATCAAATGTCTCACTAAGAACAAAAGTGCGGCATCAAAGGGTGGCAGTGTTGCAAAAGCTCAGTCCGTGAATAGTAGCTGATATAAATACGTGGTTTCTGACTGGTTCCCGACTGTACATAAAAAGTGTTGAGACACTACAAAGATGATCCATCTATATTTACATGAGGGATTCAGGAATACCATCAGTTCCAGAGAAGCAAAGTATTTTCATCTCGAATTCTTCTCCAATAAAAACATCGGGTAACAAAAGCACTCCAGTGCGTGTGGGTTATTCACTACCGAGAACCAACAACTATACATTACTCGGAGTGTCAATTAATCAACACTATACCTTCACCAATCCTCGGTAGGTCAAGAAGTGGATAAACCGTCAATCTCTCATCGATCAATATGGAGATCAACCTTCGGTGACTATATTCCCATTCATCTTTGATTCATTCGTTCGTGCCACAAGAACTCTCGACTATCTCACACGAGATGAAACAAAACTTAGCCCACGATAGCTCTTGGCTGGAGTCCTACACCACGTTACTCATAATCGTCTTGTATATCACTCTATTCTGATGTCTGCAGAACTGCATGCGGATATAGTTAGCCAGTTACTTTCATCCCAAATTCGTGATCCTTCTCTGAGGATTACCGTGATCGTCGTGCGATCGATCTTTATATCATGGAGCTGCCATGGAGGTATGACATCGAATCAGAAAATGTGACTTGGTGACGTGTTCGTGGGATAAAACGTGAAAACACACAGCTGCAATTAAAATCTATTACAGTCTAGCATGTGCTTCGCCGACAGGTCAACATGGTACTTTGGCTCACTTGAGTTGTCTAACATGTCATACCTTGAGTCTATACTCTTATAATCCACTGCATACCTACGCATGTTACATGCCCAAGACTCCAATTTGAATTTATTTCGATGTCCTGAAAGAGCTTCCGTGGAAGGTTGACCCACCCAGACTTCATCTTGTTTACCAACTTAGCTATTTTCCTCCGGCCGCTGATTACCGCGGAACAGATCCTAAACAGACACTGGACCTTAAATACCGTGAAAATTTCTTAACGCAACAGAATAATCGAAATCCCTTACACAGCCAAATCAAAATATGCCAGAAATCGTGAGTGCACGAGTATGTATCGCTCTATTACATTGATTGACTTATAACTCTTCAAGCCCACACATACTCAGATCCTGGTAATAGGTGGTGGTCCAGGTGGAAGCTTTGCCGCTGCATCACTCGCAAGGGAAGGCTTCGAAGTGACACTATTCGAAGCAGATAAATTCCCCAGATATCATATTGGCGAGAGTTTATTGCCTTCCGTGCGTCCACTCCTGCGATTTGTAGGTGTTGAGAAGAAGGTCATGGAACATGGATTTGCCCCTAAAGTAGGTGCTTGGTTGTCGTTATACAAACATGGGGAGACTAATGTAGATTAGCCTGGTGCGGCAATCAAATTCAACCAGCACAAAAGGGAAGGATATACCAACTTCATTTCCCGTGGGCCTGAATTTGGGTCCTGGAACGTTGTGGGTTTCAGTTTCCAGAGATGACCCGACGGACACTCACAAGTCTTGATAAAGTCCCGGTCAGAATTTGATCATATCCTCCTCAAGCATGCAGCTTCCTGCGGTGTCCGAGTTTTCGAGAAAACTAAAGTTTCTACGATCGAGTTCCAGAAACAGGGTGAACCAAAGAGTCGGCCCATTGCCTCTACATATATGAACCCTCAAGGCGAGGAGGGTCATATTACGTTCGATTACCTTGTCGATGCTTCCGGGAGAAATGGAATTATGTCGACGAAGTATCTTAAGAATAGGCTCACTAACCCAAACCTGAAGAACATTGCCATATGGGGGTATTGGGAGAACTTTGACCGATATAAACCTGGTACCGAAAGGGATGATGCGATTTGGATCGAAGCTCTAACAGGTTAGTAGATATCCTCCATCCATACTTCATATCCGTATGACACGGCATCTATTTATAGATGAGTCTGGTTGGGCTTGGTTCATCCCCCTCGCAAAGAACCTTGTTTCTGTTGGGATTGTCATGAATCATGTCCAATCCATTGAGAAACGCAACACCCTGCGCAAAGCATCAGGCGACCATGATTCGTCTCTCCAAGATATCTATCTTCATCAACTTAAACTGGCTCCTGGCCTTATCTCTGACCTAATACCCAACGCAAGGATGGTGGAAAAAGAAGGAGGACCCCTTGTTCGACAAGCATCAGACTATTCTTATTCAGCTAGTGAATATGCTGGTCCAGGATATCGTCTTGTCGGTGATGCAGCCTGTTAGTTCTTCCTGTTCCGCCAGTCTGTCACTGCTTATATATTTGGCAGGTTTTATTGATCCCTTCTTTTCGTCCGGCGTTCATCTGGCTCTTACAGGAGCACTGTCTGCTGCAGGGACCATCGCTTCTTCCATCCGTGATACTGTCACTGAGGAAGAATGTGCAAATTGGCATAGTGCTAAGGTTTCTGTAGCATACACCCGTTTTCTGCTCGTCGTTCTGGGTTCTTACAAACAAATTAAGGCACAAAGTGTGGATATTCTATCCAATGTGTCGGAAGATAATTTCGATCGCGCATTCGACCTCATACGCCCCAGTTAGTAAAGTACTCCTGCTCACCCAAATCTGCGAACTAACTACCCGATCGATAGTCATCCAAGGGACAGCTGACGTGAACAAGAAAGTCACCGAAGACGAGGTTGCAAAGACCATGGACTTCATCAAGAACATACTGTTTATTCCAACTACTCCGGAACTCGAAGCCGATGTCAGACGGCGCATAGATCCAAAATTTTTCGAAGATGGCGAAGCCAATATATTATTACCAACGCAGGTAGAGGCAATATTTGAGGAAGAGGACGTTAGACATGTATTGCATGTCACAAACTCGAGGAAGCCGATCCACAAGATGTTCGACTCGGAGCGGGAATTTGCATCTGAGGCCATCAATGGGTATACCGTTAGGCTTGTTAGGGGTAAACTTGGTATGATCAGACCAGGGAGTATCGCTGTTGCTTAAATCCTGTAACGTAGAGAAAAGTAACTCAATGCTTGATAACTATTTTTATCTCTGTGTATTCAAGGATTTTGACTGGTTCAATTGGTTTGACATGGTGATCGGATAGCTTAGATAGACAAATTTATCTGCACTTTCAGCAAAACTTCTATGTAGCTGGGAGTGTTTTGTGAGCTTCATGCCTTATGAATTATTTTTTCCAATCATGTCAACATTATTTGACAGACAGTTAACACTATGTTGGATATATCATGGCAAAGTAGACCCTGGAAAACACACACCGATCATAGATCGATTTGGCACCGTTGGCACCGTATTGATACAATGATCGATGAAAATAAGACAATGATCATTACCACTGATCGCGAGATGATCGCCAAGAGATATACAAAGTACCGAGGAATGATCAATGATCGTTGACCAAGAATTAAATTTCACAATATATGCACGTTGGTTGACAAAAGACCGACACTTCCAGGACAAAACGGATGTAACAAGCACTGATCAAGCATTCAACACTGGTGGATCAAAACACGGACCAAACAAAGTCCCATCGAAACGGCAGCGAACCAACAAACATCCGCAACAAAGATGTATCTCAAAACATACAAGTATTCGCACTAGTCTTAGAAATTGTCAGAATGCAATTATTATAGTCTGTAGTTACATACAAGTTTCATACCATTGTAGGTTGAACTGTTGAACATGAAAGTGGTGTCGGGACTGATACTTCCAACAGGGAAGAAGGACTCGCCGTGGTGGGATAGTTTGTGATTAGCATTCTCACGATGGCATGGCTTTGACGGCTTTCTGTTCCCGTCATCTCTCTGTCTTTCTACCACCATGTCAATACTCACTGGTGCCAGAAACTTCATAATCAAGGATAGCAACTTGATACAACTGAACAACTACGGACGATCCGGTGAGTCGCCTAGTTTTCCACACCGATGAAATGTCGTTCAATCAAGCACCAGGTATTGATGTCCTTCGTGGAGCCTCCACTCCAGGAGCAGCCTTGGACTCATCGGAACACTATGATCGTCGATGCTTCCCTGGCACTCGGGAACAATACATCACCGACATCACAAATTGGGTTACCGAGTCTGTCAACACGCCCTCGTCCATGTACTGGATGAGAGGATCGGCTGGTGTCGGGAAATCGGCCATTGCTCAAACATGCGCCGAAAAGCTCAAGGAAACTGGACACCTTGGTGCTACATTCTTCTTTACTGTCAACAAACACTCTGATCCTTCGTGCTTGTTCACTACCATTGCTTACCAACTCTCAACTACGCTTCCTGATTACCGTGCTGCTGTGGAACACAGGATTCTCGAAGACAACACAATTGTTGAGAAGAAAATATCATCTCAATTTAAATCACTGATTGTTGAGCCGCTTCAGGAGCTTGAGAAACACGGAAAGAGAGCTCAAGCAAAAGCAATATTTATAGATGGACTAGACGAATGCACCGGTGAAGATGCTCAAGCAGAAGTTATCGAGATAATTGCATCCTCTGTCAGGGAAGGATCCACTCCGTTCCATTGAGCTATCTTCAGCCGTGCCGAACCTCGCATAGTATCCACATTCAAGCAGGACAGTATCGCTTCCGTCACTCATTCTGTTGAGCTTCCTATCTCTCGCAAAGCAGATGACGAGATTGAGATGTACTTGCGAGGCGAATTCAAAAACATACTTGAACACCGAGGCTTCCCACAACTATTGTCATCATGGCCAACTGACAACGATATAAAGACACTCGTTGATGCAGCAGATGGCCTATTTGCACACCCCACTGCCGTGTTACGTCATGTGGCCTATCCACCAGACTTGCAATTCCGTGAAAGATTACAGTCCGTTCTGGACAATCTCTCCTATGCAGGAGAACGAGGATATAAACCGTTCTTTTCGCAACTCGATGCCCTGTATTTACACATCATGAAGCAGATTCCAGAGACCATTCTCTTGTCTGCACAATTCCTTCTTTTTGCTTATGCTATGAGGTACTGGGAAGGTGACACTCGTATGCATGTTTCCGTGCTTTGCTGCATGTTTAGGATATCCGAGTATACATTTAAAGACATCTGTCACCATCTACATGCCGTTATCTCCTATGAGGCACCTTTGGATCCTCTCAGCTCAATTGACTCCCGTATCGACTTCACAAGGCCGTATTATGACCAAGGTCAATGGTTCAATATGGACATGTCAATCATAGACCATGTTTTAAGCATTCATGGATCATTCCGTTTCTACCACAAATCCTTCTACGATTTTCTTCGCGATCCTGCTCGCTCTGGTGCCTTCTGTGTCAACACCCCTGTAATTTATTGCAAATTCCTTGATCATTTGATTCAACACCACCACCATTGTGCATCAAGCTATGTTATTGATGACTCAAGCATGTATTTCCCTCCTTGTATTTACTTTTAAACTTACCTGTTATTCTAGATCTTGTATTGGCACCAGGTATCGCCAGCTTTTCTGCCTCACTCTCTTGGCCACATGGAACTGAGTTTTTTGATTCCTATCTCAAGCTGGAGACCTTTGTTACCCTCTCATTTTGCTTATCCCATGACGATCCGGACTTTTGTCGATTCTTCGAGGATGTCCCGTTCGATATCTTGGAGCAGCTGACAGACGTTGATTATCACAAGTCTTTGATAGCGAACCGGATATGGTGGGAATTCCGTAGTTGGTCAGGTGCCGCTGTTTTCGGTATTTTGGGAACTGCGAAAATATCACCTCACACTGTTTTTAAGTGTATCCGTGCTGACAAATTTGATGCACTGGTGTCTACTGCATTTCTTTGGGTACGTTTAAACTATGATTACAGGCAATGGATCAATTCACATGTTGCCAGGTTGTCAATAAATTGGAGAGAGCAAAAGTCATCTGGCCGTACGTCCCTCTCTTTGGCTCAAGTCGTGCCTCGGCCCTTCTTCGTGTTCTCTCTCGCACAAAGTCAGTGAGGAGGAATAGTGGGCTTTATAAACTTGGGCGCGGGAAAAAGTCGGTTATATGGTATTGGGAATTTGATGTGGAGAAACAGTATCACCATCAGTTCAGAACTATTGACTATGCGGCGGCTCTAGAGTTCTACACATCAAACAAGTTCATGATGTGGAAGGGAGAGGATCAGGAAAAGGATGTCGGCAAGAATAGTGCCAATACCGCTGTCGAGGCATCCCATGGTATTGACACCAGAGTCCAACGTGTTCACATTGTCCTTCCAATTCTCTTTTCTGTCGCTGTTGCCTTTGGTATCAAGATCTTTGGGCGCGGTGTAAATATGGGGCTCAAACTTTAACCTATTCAAGATCTTGTATCTCTGGCAACTTCTGTTTTGCGCTCATTGAGCATCTCCGTGTCTCTGTTTAGATATTTGTCACCATCGTCATGCCGCCATCTCGCATGAAGCATCTGCTAACTATTTTAATTGATTTGATTCTCTCGTTGACCTGATGCGGTCTTTCTGCGACCGATGTTAACAATCTTGCTCGCATGAGTTTTCAGCCACTTCAAAGTTCATAGATTGCAAGCAGGAATATAGCACCATGAGATGTTTAAACCCAATGTACAAGGCGCATATGATCTTGCATCTAGAGTTAGCCGGATCACATAAATCCTCGTACATACACAATGAACATTTGATTGAGTACATCGTGTGCATATTACTATTACGCTCTCAGGACCCTAAGTCAGCGATCAAGTGAGTACTATTGACCAGGTCAAAGCTAGAGAAACTATACGGATATTGACTACAAGTATCATCTGAGTCGCATGGTTATTGTATATGTGATTTGAGGTAGAAGACTGGTTCCGTTACCCCTTTAAGATCGCGTCCTTGCGACGTCGCTCTAAGTCCCCTCTGATATTCTAAGGGTTGGCATTCTGGGAGCATCCAGGTGTTTCTTGTGAAAGTTGTGACATGCCTTCAATGCTCCCTCAACACTTCGGCTCTATCCTCCCATATTTTCTCTTCTAGGGGTTGTCTTTGCTACTTAATAAAATATTGGGGTTGTTCTCTCCTTTATCAAGAGTCTAAAATCACCTCAACCTCTTGTAGTCTTTTTATGCTCGTCCATCCAAGGATTTTCTTGTCAGTGGATCTGTCTGTTCTTGACAATAGTTACAGAAGATATGATGCGTGTTCGGACAATGGTAAGGTTGATTGGCAGAGTAAAGAGAAGAGAGGAACTACATGCAATGGGATATGGTAGGCAGACAAGTATCTTCATGAAACTCCCAAATATTGGATGACATATGACTGCTGTTTATTGTTGTCCAGTTATCCTGCCACCATTGCTTTTGCAAGTCACTTTTCGGAATCTCACTGATAGAAGAAGGAAAGTGCCCACCGATAACATTTATTCTAAAATCACATTTTATCTTCTTCCTCCCACTGCACAGTGCGTTCGACTGAAATTTCTACCTTGGAAACAAACAGGATGTAAGTTACTCTATACTGTAGAAGCTGAATGAGACATACTTTCGAACAGAGTTCAGCAGATGTATCTTTCAAAGACAGCTGCATTTGATCATCAATTTCCGGTAAATGGTTTCTTTGTGGTAGTGAAACTCACATTGAAATGATCCCCTTGTTGGCCATGACCACCAGGATTGAAATCCATAGTCGATTTCATGCGGTTGAGATTAAGGTTTTTACGAGTGTTCAAACTGGGTGGGAAATGAATACAATTCATGAGCTGGATAGCTTGAACGAGACTCACGTCACAAGTATGGAGTTTGCGTACACTAATGCGAGAACAGGAGTTAGCACCATATATGATGAATCGAGATCAGGATGTTGACAGAAAAAAAAGAACTCCGAAAGAATTCCTGGATCTCAGGTCTTCGAAAGTCACCCAAAACTCACATTTGGCAATTATGAAATGCAATCCCATGAATATGAGATTGTTCTTTTGCACCAGCCACTGTACGAGTACCTCATGTCAGACACAATGCGAACAATTCTGCTAGAAGCAGCATTGTTAGAGAAAGCTCATACAAATATAAGAGAGGCAGTAGTTCCGATGCTATCATTCAAAATGAAAGGAATCCAATATAAATTTGACCAAAGACGCACGTAGTGAGCGCCCCCATCTCGAAGGCATAGAGAATCAATGTATCAATAACAGCATTGAGACTGGAAAAAGCCATCAAAAAATGTATAGATGACAATAAGATTTTTGACGTACTTGAGATTGTTTGTTCTGCTGGTCTTGAGAAGGAAAAAGAGTGAGCCGGTAATGAGAATATCCACAGTCGTAGAGAGCCCAAGTCCGAGTGTGAATACCCACTATATATATTAGGTTACCACGGAAGTGATGGTTGGTAGACGGAACGCACGCCAGAGTGCACTTGAAAGCTATGAAAGGTATTATACAAAGTCCTGTCAAAATAGAATATTAGACAAAGACTACCAATATCATAACGGCTAGGCTGGAACTGACATTTCTGCGGTTGATACTGGTTTAGGAAGTTAGAACTAGTGAAAATTTTGTACGTTCAGGTTCTTACCTGTGGCGGAGACTTAGATATTTTGGTCGGTTATCAGAGGAAACTTGTCAGAGTAACAACAAGATACTAACCTAAACGGAGGAGGGCTAAAAAAACCTTTCAAACCTCTTGTTAGCAAAAAAAATAATCACCGAGTTTCGAGTGAACCTTACTATAGGAGCGGATAGGAGCCAATTGTGCTGGCTAACTACTTGAGGGTGAGGGGTTTAGAAAGGTCGAGGACTACAAGGGACACACGCATGAAGATCCGATAGGAAAAGAACCTGTGATCTGTTAATTTTGAGCTCTCGAATGTGACAGAAGCCATACGAATGAACGACGAATGTTAGAATACCCTGTGTTTTTGATTTAGTGTCCATGATTAATGATAATCAAGATAGACTGACAGTTACTGTCACAGTAGCCTGAAATATATTTGAGCTCCAAACAAGATCATGATAACACAGCTCACTCACCGAGATAGCCCTAGTTAAGCAGGTATCAAAAAACTAGTGTCATAGGAAGAAAGCCACGCTTACCAATAGATTTCATGGATATGGGTAATATCATTGATATTTTTCACAAGATAATCCCACAGACTAGCCCATAAAAGTGCGGTATGAAAACTATCGAGAATGCTGGCTACCGTCATTATCACTGCATCTTGTGCACCGTCTTATTGAGAACTCACAAAATGAGAGCCACCTAAAGGTATCTGGTCAGATCATGCGAAGGGACAAGAGGAAAGACATGCCAAAGCCTTGGTCTTCTTAAGATCTCCTTCATATATTTTAAAGTAGATGATGACTTGGAGCACCACCAGTCCACTTAACCTACAAGATGTTTGAATGGAACATGGAACAAGCAAAATAAATTATACATAGACGCAACGAATCCTCCCAAAAGCAGGGCGCCATACGTCGCGTGAACGTTGACTATGTCATTGGCCATGTTGTGTGAAGGGGGGAAAGTCCAGGGTTTGCAAACGCCGAATTGAAAGTGAACTGAAAGACGTTACAATTTATTAGCCAGAGCTTTCAAAAGGGAGACAGAGGGACAAATTTGAATTCAATAGTGTAAGGGGGACATGACCATCAGGCTGATCGTTCATTGTCTTTGAGTGAGCCGAGCCCCACAACCAATGTATTCCGTGCGCCCATCATTACTTTAACAGCTAGTCTACAATGGTTGCAGTCGTAATTTTCAAAGGGTATCTTGTCCAGTGTGTCATATGATCTCGGCATATAGCAATCTTTACGTTTGGACTTTAAATATGCTTACTCACATGATGGTTATACAGGCTCTGGTTTGATATGTTGATGATAGCACAGCAGCAGCCATTAGACAATGAATTTGGGGAGATGTCGCTTATAGTAGTTACTCCAAGTCATATATCTCGATGGTGGGGATCCTTTTAGAGAGAAACTTTTCCGAATACTAGTCCGTTGTCGTAGTTGCAGGCGGTGCGAGAGCTCAACGATGGGAATTCATTGACTAAGGGAGCCGCTGCATCAAAAATCAAACCGAAATATTTTTTTAAAGTGTGTAGTCTGCAGAGGCTCGAAGTTAACGTTAGTAATAAAGTACCGGAGTCCATCACGGTGAAATTGTTGCGGCGCAATTGATGTCAGTAAACACAAACAAAGAACTACGATCACTGACGTTATTGACTGGAAACCCTCCATTCTACTGTTCAGTAGCTTTAAATGGGGCAATATGCTTTTTTCTTCTAGCCACAAGCTTAGTGTTGATCCCACTGCATTCAGTTCCAACTTGGAGGATTGGCAGTCGCCTGCCAGACTATTCCTCTCGAGAACCTTCGAGTATCTCTGAGGACGACGATATGTCAACAAAAATACCTACACGGATACTCGTCAGTGTGACCCTCGTCTGTCGTTTTTTTCTGCCGTAGCCCTACCCAAATTTTTACGCAAGTGAATTTCCGTGAGTGGTCAGGACCTGAAGTTCTACCTACTAGCTTTTGTCGAGCATTGAATAGCAACCAGGAACCAAAAAAGGGTCTTCCGAAGCATGTGAAAGCATGCACTTTCATGCATTAGCCAACTGCTATCACCTGCCAGGCGTCCTCTCGAGTCGCCTTCCTCACCCTGTGTTGCAGGGCACTTCTAAAATGACTTCGTGGAGGGTCTCGGATTCCATAATATCTGCGCTGCCACTACACAGTCTGATGAGGCTTGAAGTCAAATCTTTCTAATTCAACGGTTTATTATGCTGTGTACGTACACAGTCCATGGTAATCTACTGACTACAGAGGCTTAGGGCTTCTATTTAATGTACGATTTTATAGTCAGACAACCATAAACTAAGAAGAGGAACAGGAGGAAGAAATACAAAGGCGAGAGGAGGAGAGAAGAGGAATTACAAGAGAAGAAAAGTGAGACGAAAAGGATAGCAGGAGCAGATTCCAGTGTGTACAGGTGAGGCAATGCACCTTCGTTTTTATACTCCGAATGGGGAGACGGGGTAGGGGGTGTATTCCTTGTGTCATCGGTTATTTCGGGGGGTTATGGGGTTTTTCTGGGTCTCGAGGTTTGACTTGCCGCACGGGCATGCGACTGACTCTTCGGGGTGGAATCTCACCCTGTATTCGCCGTTTTGTATGTGAGTTCTTGATTAATGTACAAACGAATTTGTGGTATCTGCCAAAACACCATTTTTCTATGTCAAATGACAAAAAGGTTTCATTTGTCTGCTAAATTGTCTCAGAAAGCTCTTATTCCTTGGCGAAACAGAGGAACAAATGAATAGTTAAGTTATATTTGTGGTTTTAGCGAAATGTATAATGTAGTTTCTTCATAATGACAGCCCCACTACAGAATATACAGTCTCCATGCAAATAAAAACTGTACCAACAAGACAAGCCATATGCGAACTTGAATTCTCGATACAGATGAAGGCGTTAAACGTTGGTCAATAGGTATATCACTTTGAGTGGGCTCTGACACTGTTGTCCTCGACGTTCTCGTTTCAAAAGGAGCGGATTCAGAAGAAACTGGGATAACTTAAATCAACGAACAGCCAGGAGAATTCAGCACAAGCACAAAAACATACAAGGAAAGCTTCCGCTACCAGCCCTTGCAGAACTTACAGCCATTTTCAATCTTTCTCCTGCATTCTGAGGGACCGTCGAGAGAAGGCCAATTCTCGCAGGGTCTCTGGAAGGATACTCAAGGTCTCCAAAATAAAATGCTGATATAACGCTATGAGCTGGTTATGAGATCTGGGCCGCCACAGCAATCTGATGCAACACGCACCTCTTGAGAAAAGGTGTACCCAAGCTCCAGCTGAACAGGTAGCCTCCGACGGCAGGAGGATCAGTGGCCGCCACGTTAGATATGCAACGAGCGACGGAATTGCTGCGTTCTTGAAGCAGAAAATCTCGTGGATCGACTGGAAAGGGCTTTCCACCGATTGAGAACGTGAGATTATGGGGTTCAGCGCAAGGAAAACTAGTTCCTATTCGACGAGTTATCTCTCTGACCACATCTTCGGGACCCCTGATTATAGAATTTCCCTTGGCGAGGTTCGTCAGTATATGTACACTTGAATCAAGGACTGATTCACTCACCGTATCAACGAGCGCCGACAGTGAGATATTGAACGTAGATAAGTTGGAGCGAGGTAATAAGTTCCCGTCTAGATAGACACCGTCAATTGGGATTTCCCATGCAATAGGATATGTCTATATGCACTCGCAGATTTGTCAGGTAATCGTGGGACATGAAGAGACAACCGACTTCACCAGGAGAATCCAAGGGTGCAGGTAAGCCGCCTTGATCCTGGGTATACCCACGCACAGGAACCCAAGTCATGGTATCGCTCTGGACCCCTGGAGGAAGTCCACCGATGCTCAGATGGCCTGCATTCCCGCCGATCTCGATTGTATCTCTCTGAAGGGTGATGACGAACATTGGATCAATCTCTTTCGCGGCAATTAACCGTCCAAGAAAAGGTGCAATATCGAGATAGGAACGAAAAATCTTGTCCGAGAGGGTTTCAATATCACGGACGGAATTTTGATTTGCATGCGCTGAATATGCATCCAGAAAGCTCAAATCCGGAAAACGCGCATGTCTAGATCCTGATATCGAGGCTAATGAGTATTGATGATTCCTAGGTATGTACCTCGGCGTTAAACCTGATGTTGCATTGGTATTAAGATAACGGTTTTCGAATAGAGTATTCCATAGCACACTAAACACTCAGTCAATTGAAACGAATGACCAAGCTAGTTTGCATACCTATTAGCCGGAAAACCGAGTCCTAGGATGCCAGAAGCGCCAGATTCGATCACCCCAGCATTAGTCTTGTTGATCAAAGCATATTGTTGCTCTGATACTTGAAACTCAGCCAGACCTACATCACCACTTGCAATGACTCCATCTGCGTAGGTGGCGGTACCTGAGTCACCATAAAGTAAAGATACACCGAGACCTGTAGAGTTCACGTCGGAGTGGGGGACTAATGGCACGCTAGGACCGCAGACAGTGCCACAGAAATCTCCAACAACCCATAAATCCGACGATCCAGTGTCTATCTTTATCATCAGGTCGAGACAACATAGAGGCGTCAATTACTAACCGATAACGACTGGTGTATATGCCCCACCAATGTCAACAAGAACGTTGTATGATCTTGGACAAGGTCAGCGATTGGGATCAAAAGTGTCAATAGTACTAACATATCGAGATAATCTCCTAAGCCAGCGAAGCCCAGTTTCCCTCCTTCTACCAAAGGAGCGCGTCGTGAATTCAGAATGAGCGGCAGGTGTGAGAGATGGTTACGCAGTGGATCTTGACTGGCTACTTGTGCAAAGGTGTAACGGAACACCAATAGTAACGACCATAATTTGATGCAGCTTACTGTGTCCATTATCCCTGGCTACTGGCAAGCTTTGAGTTTTGGACATGTCAGAAAGCAGAATGTCTTTTGATGTCATAGCAGACTTCCCGTCGATCAACTAATTTGCAGGTATATGGATGCAATATAAAAGATTTTGTAAACACTTGTAAATAAGCATTAATGGGGTAGTGGTAACCTGGGTCGTTGCCATCTGCTAATGCTCGACCCGCCGGGGGTTCGATTCCCTCTTAATGCATTAGGACTGGCCAAATACCTTATTTTTTTATGTTTTTTCATTCTTTATCCAATTGTAACTTAAATTTTTGTCTTTATTATATCAGCAGATGGCATCTGACATGTGGTCCGTCGCACTGATCTACCCAAAAGGATAAACATGTGGAAATTGACTCTGTGTATTGAGCAAATACCATGTGTAATGCCTGCTGTATAGTAGAGACAATGTATGGTAAGACGTCAAGAGGAAGGTTGGGTAAAATCGAAGGCTGTTCCGCCCGACAAGGTTGTTGCAATTTTGGGGCCATCCACGAGAACCAGATGCTCCAGATGAGCTGTTGAATGACTTGTGATAATATAAACTAATTCATCACATAATTGCAAGAAGAATGACTGGACAAATTCAGTATTCAAAATTGATCTCATTATGCCCTAGTTTGTATAGCATGATACTAACAATTTTTCGGCATGTCAGAGTCTAAAACGAGTAAAACAATAATCGAATAGCACCTAAATGCGCCCAGAGTTGTCGTATCTGTCTTCGACATTGGTGTCTGCATGCAGAGACTCATTATCGTTGTCGTTTCCCTCCAGCTTCCAAATATTGTAATCACCTTGAAGAATTTCACTACCGCTACACAATTCTGAACTGATGGAATACAACACCTCCATATTGAATTCAGTGACTCATAGCAGCAATGACACAACTCCAGCCAAAAAAGTAATATCATGCCTGTTTATCCACTATCTAGTAGAGATCACATGAACACGGTATTGATAGGCTCTTTGTCAATTACTGGAATACCGAAAGTCTCCCCGCATGGTAAACCAGGAAGCTCCCAGATCATCTTGTCGGCCGTCAGAATCAAGTTCTACAAGTAGTCACAAAGCATGGCAGGGGGGTTCCAGACAGAAGAGGGGTCATTACGGGATGACCACGACAGGAGATAGGTGAAGGATGCCAACTTGTTCAAGGAGCGGAAAACTCAAAGATTGTGAGCATACACCAAATAACGGCAACTTGAGAATGTTTTCTGGGATCTGGATCATAATATGAATATCAAGGATGTCGAGTTGTAAAAAGGGTGATGTAAATGGCTGTTTGCGTGGTCGAGATAACGCGCCTAAGACAGATTGGAGTCTGCTGTATTCACAAGCGTCTGGATAGTTTTGTAAGATGGCCAGGACAATAGCAGTGGGCGACAGTCTCGGCGTTCAAGAAATTTCCTGTGCTCGTCCCGGAGATACATCTCAATTTTGGCGTCTACCTCATGCGAGATAGGGAGTTCGACAGAATGAGTGACGGAAGCGACGCCGTCCTGATTGAGTGTGGTTACAATGCAAAGTTCAGCATGACTAAAAATAGCCTAGCAGAATGGTGTGGATTTTACCATGACAGAGGGTGCTATGATCTCACTGGAGCGCCTCAACAATCATTGATTTGAATCAAGAAATCTTCTTCTCACCAACTCTGTCACTGGAAATCCTCTCTTCGATGGTGTCATGATAATCAGGAAATGCAGTAGTAAGTTCGTAAGTGACACTATGCGTCGACAAATTCAGTGACCCAGTTTGTGATGTCGGTGATGTATTGTTCCCAAGTATTGGGAATCAGTAAATATCGTATTCTTGGGAGAATCGAATGCTGCTCCTGGACTGGAGGCTTCATGAAGGATATCGATACCTAGGTGCCGAGTTGACACTCGCCAAAACATATTGATTGTTGACCTCTATAAAGGTACTATTGTCAATTTTCAAGCCACTGACATAAGGGAGTGTGGGTATCGTAGTATAGAAACAGATAGGCGGCGACAAGGCCAGGCTGCTAAAAGCACGAATACCTGTCACAACCAATCCTACGACAATGTTCTTCCGCGCTTACTCTACCGCGGCCATCCATGACAAGTCCCTTACGAGAATTGTGAAGACTGGAGTTCATGAATAGATGTTGTCCAGCCCATAAGATTTCAAGGACTCAGAATGGGAGTAGAAGCAAACACAAAGAGTGTGACGTGATGCCTTGTATCTTTTTTTTTAAAAAAACAAAAGCTTCATCCATTCGATCGCAGTTTATGGTAGATACAAAATGCTTTCTTTCACAGATCACCTATTTTTCGTATTCAATCTGCACCAGAAATTGTTGGAGCTTGAAAGAAAAGCTTACGTTAGAATGCTCTAGACTGCCAAGTCACCTGACAGCAGCCCTGTTTACCGGACACTACTGCCTTCATCCAGTCTTTGACATTTCTAAAAAAAGATAACGCTATGAGATTGTCTTAAAATAGTCTTAAATGGCAAGCCTAGGGGGTATGTCGCTATCTTGACCAATTCAGACTGTATCCAGCTTGGTTGATAGATGCTAAACAAGTATGATGCATAAACGACAGTCTCTGCTGAAGTGGAACGAGCCCCCGACCGTAGCCACGGATGTCAATGATCTGTTTCAGTATTGTTCGACGCGATCATAGAAGGGAAAACTTCCAAGGTTTCCACCATCAGTTGCCATCTGAAACAGAAATAAGATCTCAGCAACTATCCATGAGGAACGTCGTTTATGGATTGATCTCCAACCTCAAAGAGCATAAATAGTCGAGCACACCGACCATTGAAGAGCAGAATCTTCTACACACTTGACCTCTAAAAACTTACTTCACTCAACGCTGTCATGAACAATGTAAGCGATATCTTTTATGCTCGTTGTAGTGTTCCCGATCGCTTCATCATATCCATAGATCATCTTCGTCCGTATTGATCAGAACGGCTGTATTGGTCAACACTGCCACTGCAAGGAAACGTGAGGAGAAAACGCTTTATGGCCACACTGATCATCGACTTTCTTCCCCTCTATCTAGTTGCCACTGCGAAACTAACACATGCGGCTGCTGAGTAGCTTGCCTGGTGATTCCACTCGGACGACTTTAGCTTGTCTGACTCGTAAAATTTGAACAGATTTTGAATGATATTTTCGGAGTCTTGTATTGTGTGCAGAAATCAAAAAGTTGTTGAATTTCTGAAAGGGCTTTTCTGGATTCCAAATCCAAGGGAACATCTTATGGATCGTCCTTCTCTTGGGGAGGCAGCGATGATCGTAGCGGTTTCGAGAATCAAGTAATGCTCCAGGACTGGAGGCTTCGTGGAGGATATCGATACCGGGGGGCTATATTAATACTCCGTCCATATGGAAAATGACGCTACTCACCAGAATGTCCTGATTGATTGCTGACGTCCAGAAAGGTACCATTGTCAATATTAAAACCACTTGCGTAAGGAAATATCGGTATCGTGGTAGAAAGACAAATAGGCGATGAGAACAGCAAGCTGTTAAGAGTACGCCAACATATGAACGCTAGTCAGAGTCCAATATTAGATCCTCTTCATCACGGCTCCTCTACACTCAGTCCTGCTCGGCCATCTACGACAAGTCCCTTGCCTGACATGTTGGAATTTGGATCTCATGCGAGCCTGTGCGATGCATGTGATTCCTTATGTTTCACATTTTTGATTGTTCTAAATAGGTATATAAGTAGCATAGCTAGTTTATCCGTAACCTCCCTTGATCGTATTTCAACATTCTGTACTATATTTCATGTCACAGCGTTTGCAAAATCAAATAAATGATTCGAAGCTCACTGCTGCAAACACCTGAGTCTTGACAGTATTATGGGTGACGACAATGCACATACATATCCACCTGGTCAAATATTGATCCAAACCAACTAGCAATGCTGGAGAGTTTGCTTCAAGTTTGGATGTTAGAGATGGAGAAAGCTGTTCAATAGCAGTTAGCCATTGAGAAAGCAAGCTCAAGAAAGCAAGACTTGAGAAGCAGTGCTTAAGAATCAGGTTGAGAAGTTGCAACAACAACCATTGGCTAATGCATGAACGCAATCAAGTCCCCAGCAAAGGTACACATATGTATTGAGTCTACTAATAATAATGTCTGACTTTGAGCATAGTACACCAGCATTTAAGATGATATTGATAAATTGAGAACTCGAGCACTTGTATTCCCTCTTACTCCACATGTAACATGCAGTCAAGCAGCAAAGATACAGACAACCATATAAAGGGATGAGTGTGTCGTTTGATACCCTAACAAATGGCTTTAGTGATGAAAGAAGGAAATTAGTAGAAAACGCACCTAGATAATCTACACCATGATCACCAAGTCTTATTGATCACCACTCCAGTACCCTGCCTTCCCTCCTAATCCACAATCTCTGGTTTTTCGTTAATTGTTATGGGTAAGGAAACTTCATCTCAGGACTTCGATGACAACCTGATATGTCATAATATTACCACATCACTCCGTAAATGTGCTGTGCAAGTATTGGGTAACGCCATTTTTCCATGGATGAGTTGGTTATTGGATGTGATGAAGGTGTGACGACGGCAATTAGTGCAACTAGAGACACCTAGTGGGCAGGTGGCATAGCTGAGTGTGACTGGGTGACAAGTCTAGATGACTTGACATGTGAGGTGACACGGTACTGACAGGTCACTTGACACCCCAATTCAAGCGGCGACTTGACATCAGTGCGCTGTGGATCTAATATTAGACTGTCGCAACTTGTGACCAAGGTTCACACCCTGGCGTGCTTTTAACAGCTTTCTGCTCTCGATGCCTATCTCTGTCTTTCTACCACGATGCCGATACTCCAAAATGCCAGTGGTTTCAAGATTGACAAAAGTACCTTTATAGATGTCAACAATCAATACGGACGTTCTGGTGAGTAGCGTCGTTTTCAAAATCGAAACTGTCAATATAGTTCCCAGGTATCGATATCCTCCACGAAGCCTCCAGTCCTGGAGCATTATTTGACTCTCAAGACCACTACGATCATCGCTGCTTCCCCGGTACTCGAGAACAATACATCACTGACATCACAAATTGGGTCACTGAATCTGTCGACGCTCCTTCATCAATGTACTGGATGAGGGGACCTGCAGGAGTGGGAAAATCATCAATTGCTCAGACATGTGCTGAGCAACTCAAGAATACTGGACATCTTGGTGCGGCATTCTTTTTTAATGTGAATCGACTCAATAATCCTCGGCGTTTGTTCACCACCATCGCTTACGATCTCAGTACCACGCTTCCTGATTATCGAGTCGCTATTGATGAGAAAATTACTAGGGACAAGAATGTTGTTGAGAAGAAACTACCATCTCAATTTGAGTCACTCATTATCGAGCCACTCCAGGAACTGAAGAAGCAGGGGAAAAGGATCCAACCAAAAGCAATTTTCATAGATGGGTTAGACGAGTGTACTGATGAGGATGCGCAAGCAGGAATCATTGAGACCATCGCATCCTCTGTCAGGGCAAAATCCACACCATTCTGCTGGGCTATCTTTAGCCGCGCAGAACCTCGCATTGTTTCTACATTCAATCAAGACAGTGTCGCTTCCGTCACTCATTCTGTTGAACTCCCTATCTCGCGTGAAGCGGACGGTGAAATCGAGATGTATCTCCGGGGTGAATTCAGGAACATTCTTGAACACCGAGATTGCCGACAACTGTTATCCGTATGGCCATCCGACAGCGATATCAGGTCACTTGTCAATGCAGCAGATGGCCTATTTGCTCACCCTGCTGCTTTGTTGCGTTATGTGGCCTATCCACCAGACTGGCAATTCCGTGAGCGACTCCAATCTGTCCTGAATGCCCTATCTGGACCAGGGCAACAGTCATCTGCACCATCGTTTTCCCAACTCGATACTCTTTATGTCCACATCATGAATCAGATTCCGTCGAGGATTCTCCTGTCTACTCAACTTCTTCTATACTTTATTATCATTTCTTTTGGACCCGATTTTACCGAGAAATGGTCAAGTGCTGCCTATACCTGCGGTGTGCTCGGGATCTCTGAGTCTATATTCAGAGATGTCTGTAATCATCTCCATGCTGTGATTGCTTATAAGGTGTCTTTCGACCCTCTCAGCTCAATTGACCCTCGCATCGACCTTACAGAGTCCTTTCATGACCAAGGTCAACGGTATAGTCTAGGCAAGATCTTGGGTGTTCACGGATCCTTGCGTTTCTACCACAAATCATTTTATGATTTCCTCCGTGATCCTGCTCGCTCAGGTACCTTCTCTGTCAACACCCCTGCATTTCAAATCAAATTCTTTGATCACCTGATTCAACAGTATCATCAATGTGTATCAAGCTACGCTATTGACGGTTCAAGTAAATTTTCGTCTTGCATCTGCTTCTTAACTTACTTGTTATTTTAGAGCTTGTATTGGCACCAGGTGTTGTCAACTCTTCTTTCTTGCTCTCTTGGCCACAAGGAACCGAATATATCGACTCCTTTCTGAAGCTGGCATCCTTCCTCAACCTCTCGACATGGTTATCCCATAATTCTCCCGCCCTCTTTCAGTTGGTCGGTCATGCTCGATTGCAATTTTCACGGCAGCTGGCAGAACTTGATTACCGCAAGTCTCTGGTATTGCAAACGACTTGGTTGAAGTTACGTATCCCAGCCCAATGGTTCATTTTAGGTTTTCCGGCAAGTACCAAAGCATTATCCCACACCGTATTTCAGTGTATCAGTACCAACACATTCTATCATCGGGTACCCGTATTTCTTTCGGTGTGTTTCAAGTATGAGTACCAATGAGTAATCAATTCATACATTATTAGGTGGTTGATGAACTCGAAAAAGCAAAGGTCATCCGGCCATACCATCCGCATTTTGGCTCAAGCCGTGCCACTGCCCTTGCTCACACTCTGTCACGCACAAAATCTGTTCAAAGGAACAGTGGGCTTTTCAAATATGGTCATGGAAAAAAGTCGGTTATATGGTATTGGGAATTTGATGTAGAGAAGGGGTATTTCCATGAGTTCCAAACTATTGACTATGAGGCAGCCATTAAGTATTACGGGGCAAACAAGTTCACGATGTGGAAAGAAAACTGACACTGTATGCGGCAAGAACGACGGTCGGGAAGACGCAAGGAGAGGGAGGCGATCGGATGATGTGCAAGCGAGCTACAAAGACGAGAAGGGAAAAGATCCAGTCGCGAATGAAAGTGAACAATGACGTCATGTCGACAATCTTGAGGACCAGGATTGGATGAGAATCGCAGTGCAATTATCATGAATATGGTGGCATCGAAGACAATGATGGTGGACAGGGTGATAGGTGCAAGCATTTGAAGTCAAGAGAGGATTAGAACATCGTCTCCCCATGTCGAATACTGAGATAACCCAAAAAGAGACTTTTAGTTCTGATTTTCAGTAAAGTTATTACATACATGTTAGACAATTTAGCTTGAAAAAATCATGTCAGTGGATTCTGAGATTAACACACGTCTCTATCGCGTCCGCGGCGGTCTTCCAAGGCGTGAACAACGCGATCGATGCAAAAGATGGTGATAATATACTTTCTGCGCCGTTGATATCACATACATGTGCCTTGCACCTTGACCGAAGCTCAGTCACTGTGTCAACACAGCAAAGATCTGAAGTATTCAACACATGAAACCGGAGTCTGCATTTTTGATCGACATTGATGTAAGCAACCATGTTCAAAACATAAGGACCGCTATATGTCGGGATCGTCCGACGCTCTGGACACAGGCTTTTGGGGTTCAGCTCTCACAACAAAGACCCCAAGCGTGATAGTGGTACCTGAATCACCTTCTGATCATTATCCATCCAGCCTTGACCGGCTGTTCTTTATTCCTTCAGGGAATGTGTTGAACATATATATCAAAGAACTGTGAGGGTACACTGACTAAGGTACATCATTTGATGTAATCAATTTTCTACTACTTAGATATAATTAAATACATATGAAATGTATATAAGGAGGACATCTATTGTCCTAATAAATCAGGTTCTTTATTTTGTAGACACTCTAGAATACTTAAGTGACTAGCCTGTACCTAAGGTAAGCCTAAGGCTACCCACTGCACCTATAGATAGGCTGCTCAACAGGTTATGGGCCCTGCTGAGCCACCTGTGGTGCCTTTATGGCTGTCTGGTGCTCTAGGGATTGCCTTGGCTGGCACTATATTGCTAGAAGCCTCTAGGAGACTCACAACCTTGCCAAGAGTGTCTCTTATGCTCTCAAGGAGCTAGAAAATGCCCTCAGAACCATAGAAAAACTATGTACCTATGTGCAAGGCATCTCTTTTTTCCTTTCTGGCCTGCTTATTGCTCAAAGAATGATGCTAACAATGTGCTAAACATTTTTTACAGTAACATCCACATGTCTTCTACCAGCTCTATAGTCTCTCTTGTCTCTCTCCTTGATGGTACTAACTACCATCAGTGGGCAATTGCTATGAAGGCATACCTTCAAGTTCAAGAACTCTGGTCAATTGTTGGAGGACACAAAATTGCTCCCAAAAGACCTGCTTCTTTGGATAATGCTATTAAAAACAAGCAAAAGACCATTTATAATACAGAATTAGCAGAGTATAGTACCAAATATGAGGCCTGGACTCTAAAAGATGAAAAAACTCATAGTACAATACTCTTGTGCCTTAATGTGACTATCCAGGCTACGCACAAGGCAAACACTGCAAGAGAATTATGGTTAGAACTTGAGGAAGAATTTAATCAGCCTTATAATATGACTATCTTCAGTGATTTCAAATTCTGTTTGGACTATCATCTATCAGACAACTCTGATCCCATGCCTGATATATTAAAAATTGAAGACTGCTTCAATTGTCTTGCCAATCAGCAATGCTCCATCCTAGAACTTATAAAAGAGATAGTCCTATTAAATACCTTGCCCCCAAGATAGTACAGTATAGCAGAGATTTATCTCCAAGGCAATAATGAAGTTGATGATATTAAATTCTCAACTGTAAAATATACCATTACAAATTGCTGGACACAGAAAACTAAAGGTATGCAATTAGCAAATAAATTATCTGCTATCAAAAAAAAGCCTAGCCCCCTATTTTTCAAACAGCAGCAGCAGAAACAATTTATTCCTCAGAATAATAATTCCAAGAGGAAGCATGGAAAGCATGCTGGCAAGCCACAGTTCAACAAAAACAAGGCCAAATAACATAGCTATACTGTTCTTGCTGACTACATGTCCATATTACCATCTTCTTAGACCAGAGGACCTACCAACTGTATACCACTACTCTCATATCAGGTCATGGTATCCACTGCTATGACACTTGTGCTGCTGCCTCCCCAGGACAAGATAATAATCATTAACTTTGGCTTTAAACAGCCAAAGTTTCAAGCATAATGTCTTGCTAATATGGACAATCCCATAAAGCAAGAGAAATCTATGTATTCCTCCTTTGAATATATCATGAGTGTTTGTGAGGATAATAGCATTCCCAAAACCTTGGAGATACTCACCCCTCTTGAAAAATGCCTCATTGATTGTGTTGATAACTACTTTGAGTTCAATACTAACAAAATTGTCCTAAAACAACACAGAATGACCCCTGAATATGTTAATAATGATATCATTAGCTTAGGGTCAGAAGAACCCCTCAAATATTTGCTTAATAATAAAATCATGCAAATGGCTGGAATAGGGAAGTTTAACTACAGTAATGGGGTTGCTACCTCTAAATGGATTGAGAATGTATATATATACCTTTCTTTTATGTTGCAATACTTTGCTAATAACTACTTATAGCGAAATGTAATTTTTGCTAGCAAAAATGTTCCTATTCATGATTCTACCACAATAAATCAAGAATCTTTTCTTTTTGGTCATTATATAGCATGTGCAAATTGTAGAAAAAAGTCTGAGACTGACATTCTATAGTCTGAATAGATTGGAGATACTGGAGCCTCCATCTATATCACTGACAACATTAATGACTTTATAGAGTATAAATCAATAACCCCAATACTTATCTCAACTACTAAGAAAGCTCAAGGAGGGATCTATACTATTGAACAAGGTACTATCGTTGTTAATCACATAGTTGAAACAAAAAATAATGAGCTTATCAAAGTAATGTCTTGTTTTTATCCTGTCTTCTATATTCTTGGCTTGCATAAACATCTTTTCTTTATAGGAACAATAATACAGATGGGTTTTGAATGTAGAGAAACTAGAAACTCCATTGCATTATATAAAGAAAACATATAACAAATCCATTTCACTCTTGTAGATGAGAATGGCTCTATTTTCATATTGTAAACTCAGAGAGCTAAAATAGTGACTTTATAGGTGCTTTTAACTATTCAAGAAGTAAACTATGAGCTTATGCATTGACAACTTGGCTATTCATCTAAGGAAGTACTGCACAAAATAATTAAATGCACTATTGGCTTTTCAAAGGGAATCATCTTTTCAAGTAATATTCTTGTCTGCAAAGGCTGTGCAACTGGAAAGTTACACTCAAAATCCTTTCCATTATCCAACAAATGAGCCAGTTAATCTTTTAGAAGGATTCACTCAGATCTCAAAGAGTTTCCAACAGTGTCTTACCACAAATACAAGTAGTTTGTCTTATTTTATAATGGCTATTCATCTCACAGTTAGATCAGCTTATTGTACAGGAAATCTGATACTACAGATGCTATCAAAATATTCTATACTATGGTCAAGACTCAATTTGGGCTAGATATAGTTAAATGGATGTTTGATAGAAGAGAAGAGTTTGATTCTGAAAGGCTTGACATATTCCTTAAAAGCAAAGGAATTAAAGTATATTGTAGTGCCCCTTATATACTGTTATGAGACAATTCCCAAAAAGGAAATACTTTTGTACACATCCATCAACTCAAAGAATATTACTTAAACTATAATAGACTTAATCTATAAATAGTGTGGGAACACTTATATAAACTGTACAGTACTGAGTAAGGGTCATATGATTGCAGGAGATAGGTATACAGACCATCAAATATTTGTATAAGTAGATAGCAAAATCCAATAGAGAACTCTATTGATATCATAACATAGTCAAAATGGCTAAGTCATTATTTATTTTTCTTTTCTTTTTCTTTTTCTTTTAATTAGAAAACTGAGGAATGACTAAAAGAGATACGTAGGAGTTCATAAATAGAAGTAAACATAGGATATATATAAGTAGTGTACTATAATCAAATGAGAACTCTATTGAGCTCTTCTTGTCAATTCAGACTAGGAGGGTGATTAAGTTACCTCAGGCTAAGTCACTATACTAGAACTCGATTCCTTTATTAGCACTGCTCATTACAGAGCCTTGCCACTCTTACTCTCTTATCTTTCTTGGTATCTGAGTGATACAACTTAGGACCACTATGACATAGCCAGGTCCTAGACTTAAGGGGACTTTACAGTCAATTAGGGACTGTAAGTGGAGGTGTGGTACCAAGCTTGGGTATCATCACTAAGATCTGACCTCACAATTGAGTGGGCTGAGTAGTTACTTGTACCACTTCACACTATAAACTTTGTGCTACAGGTGTATTGTCATCTATTTATGCAGAAGAGTAACACCGCATCCTTAAGAAGGTGTTTAGGTTAGAGATCCTTTCCTTGAGGTGATAGTACAACTATAGTATTAGGGCAGTAGCAAGTAGGACAGTAGGTGTCTAGCTGGATGAAGATCTTGCACTCCAGTAGATGTAACATTAGTAAGATCACTCCTATTTTGACTTTTCTAGAGATGTAGCACCATGTCTCTGGAACAATACAACTTTCTTATGGGCAGTATGCTCAACCAATGGCATGCCCTGGCCAAACTAAGGGCAGAAATAGAGGGAAGAGAAGGAAGGGTGTGTTGGGGATGTAGAAGGTTTGGGCACCTGGCCTGTAACTATAGGAATATGAAAGAAGCAAAAGAAAAACTGGTTTCCCAGAATAGATTTGAGGTGATAGTGAGTAGAGTGATGCAATATAAAGTGAGGGAGGAAGCAAAAGTAAGGAGGCAGGAAACAGTTGAGGAAGGGGTACAATGTTTTAGATGTCAGGGAATAGAACACTACAAGTGGGAGTATTCAAATATTAAGGTGGAGAAGGAAAGAAGAAGTGAGGAAGCAGCACATATGGCCAGGCCACAAAAGGCACAGTAGGGAGGGAAGCTGGTGCATCCCAATTAGGAAAAGGTGCAGGAATACTGTGGAGTGGAAAATGTGCCAGGAGATGCACAGCTGTTGGAGTTAGGATGGATGACAGAAGAAGTCATAGTGACCTATATAGAATGTAGATGGTATAGAAAGAAAGGAATGCACAGAGAAAACAACAGAGGACAAGGAGTCCTTAAAGGAAGGAAGTTAGAGAAAGCTGAGTGGTGTAGATGCTCAAAGCAAAAGAAAAGAGAAGGAGTAGTGGCATGCTCCAGAGAGGAAAAGGTACAATAGGACAGCACATAGACAGAAGTTCCAAAAGGCACAGTGAAAGAGGAAGATAGGCAAAGAGACGTCAGAAGAATATTCAAAATGTTAAGGGAGGTATAGTTTAATATAGGGGTAGAGAAAGTGGACATGCATGAAGGCATAACGGTGAAAGCACTCTTGGATAGTGGTGTGACAGGAATGTTTATGGACAAGAAAATGGCAGCAAAACATGGGTTTAGACTACAGAAGCTAGAAAGACCAGTGGTGGTCAGAAATGTAGATGGAACAAACAATAGTAGAAAGGCTATTACATACCAAGTGGAAGTAAACATGTACTATAGGAGTTATGTAGAAAGGATAAGGATGGATATGTGTAATTTGGAAAAAACAAACATGATATTGGGAATGCTATGGTTGCAAGTCCACAACCCAGAAATCAATTGGAAAACAGGGGAGGTCATGATGATAAGATGCTCTCCATTATGTAGAAGAAATACAAAATTGGAAAAGAGACAGAAAGCAAAGAAAGGAAAAAGGGTAGTTATACTAGAAGAAGAAAAGATAGTGAGATAGGCGATAGAGGATAAAGAGGACTGGAGGAGGGATTAGGAGGTTGAAGTGGATTATAAGAAGATTAAGGAGATGGTCCCAAAGAGGTTCCTAAAATGGAGGAAGGTGTTTAGGAAGGTGGAGTCAGAAAGGATACCAACAAGGAAAATCTGGAATTATGCAATAGATCTCAAAGAAACATTTAAACCATAAAAGAAAAAAAGTTTAGAACTTTATAAATAACCAACTGAGAAAGGGGTACATTAGACCATCAAAATCCCCTTAGACATTGCCAGTATTCTTTGTAGGCAAGAAAAATGGGAATAAGAGGATGATAATGGACTACTGCAACCTAAACAACCAAACAGTGAAGAATAACTACCCACTTCTATTAATCACAGACTTAATTGACAACATAGAAGGTAAATAAGTATTCACAAAAATGGATCTTTGGTGGGGGTTCAACAATGTAAGAATTAAGGAAGGAGATGAGTAGAAGGGAGTATTCATAACCTATGTGGGGTCCTTCAAGCCAACAGTCATGTTCTTTGGAATGATGAATTTGCCAGCCACATTTTAAGCAATGATGAATGAAATTCTAAAAGACATGATTAATGAAGGGAAAGTGGTAGCCTTTGTGGACAATATATTAGTAGGAACAGAAATAGAAGAAGAGCATGATGAAATCGTGGAAGAAGTACTGAAAAGATTGGAAGAAAATGACTTGTATATCAAGCCAGAAAAATGTATATGAAAAGTACAAAAAATTAGATTCCTAGGAGTTGTTATAGGATCCAATAGAATTGAAATGGAGAAGGAAAAGATAGATGGAGTACTAAGTTGGCCAGAGCCAAAGAGTATGAAAGACATCAGGAAGTTTTTAGGTCTCACCAACTATTATAGGAGGTTTATCAAAAACTTTGCTCAAGTAACAAGGCCAATAAATGTGCTGACAAGGAAAGATGTAAAGTGGCAGTGGAAAGAAGAGTAGCAGAAAACATTTAATGAGCTCAAAAGAATCTTTACAACTAAGCTAGTACTGGCAGTCCTAGATCTAGACAAAGAATTCAGAGTAGAGGTAGATGTTTCAAACTATGTTACTAGAGGAGTATTATCAATGAAGGGTTCTGATGAGCTGTAGAGGCCAGTCATTTTTATTTCTAAATCTCTAAGTGATACAAAAAGAAACTACAAGATTCATAACAAAGAAATGTTAGTGGTAGTCAGATATCTGGAAGCATAGAGACATTTCCTGGAAAGAGCAATGATGAAATTTGAGATCTGGACAGATCATAAAAATCTTGAATACTTCATGAAGGTGCAAAAATTGAATAGAAGACAAGCCAGATGGGCACTATATCTATCGAGGTTCAATTTTATATTAAAGCATGTTCCAGGGAGTAAGATAGGAAAGGTGGATAGTCTAAGCAGGAGACTAGACTGGGAAGTAGGAGTAAAAAGGGACAATGAGGATAAGATGTTGGTAAAATCTGAGTGGTTAGAAGTCAAAAGAACAGAAAGGGTAGAAGTAATTGTGGAAGAAGTGGATTTGTTAGAGAAAGTGAGGAAGTCAAAGGTAAAAGACAATGAAGTAGTCAAAGCAGTAGAAGAAATGAAAAAATCAGAAGTAAAGATGCTGAGAGATGAAGAATGGAAGAAAGTGGATGGCATAATGTATAAGGAGGAAAAGGTGTACATACCTAAAGACAATATATTAAGAGCAGAAATAATTAGGCTGTATTACAATACACCAGTGGGAGGACATAGAGGACAATAGAAGACAGTGGAGTTAGTTACCCAAAACTTCTGGTAGCTAGGAGTGACTAAGGAGGTAAAACGATATGTGGAAGGATATGACTCCTGTCAAAGAAACAAAAACTGCACAGAACAGCTGGCAGAGAAATTAATGCCCAATTTGATATCTAAGAAGCCTTGGATGCATATATCAGCAGATTTTATTACCAAACTGCCAATAGCACAAGAATACAACTCAATCTTAGTGGTAGTAGACTGATTGATGAAAATAGTCTATTTTATCCCTACTATAGAGAAAACATTGGCAGAAGAGCTAACCAGGTTGTTTAGAGACAATGTGTAGAAGCTACATGGGTTATCCAAGAGCATCATCTCTGATAGAGGACTACAGTTTGCAGTAGGAATAATGTGGAAGCTAAATAGGATGTTGGGAATTGAAAGTAAACTGTTGACAGCATTCCACCCTCAAACAGACAGACAAATAGAGAGGATTAACCAAGAACTAGAGCAGTACTTAAGAATGTTTATTGACCATAGGCAGGAACAATGGCTGGATTAGTTAGAAACAGCAGAATTTGCTTACAACAACAAAGTACACTCAAGTACCAAAATGTCATCCTTTAAGGCAAATTATAGACAAGACCCTAGAGTAGGGTTTGAAATGAGAAGGAAAGGAAAATATAAGGGAGTAGAGAAATTTGTGATAAAAATGAAGGAGGTTCAGAAAGAAGCAAAAGCAGTGCTAGAAAAAGCACAAGAAGAAATGAAGAAATATACAGATAGAAAGAGGGCAGAAGTTGATGAGTATAAAGTAGAAGACTTAGTAATACTAAGCACTAAGGATCTGAAATATCAGATGGTCAGGAGGAGGACAGAAAAGCTGATAGAGAGATTTGTAGGCTCTTACAAAATAAAAAAGATCATATCATCAAACACAGTGGAATTAGAACTATCTAGTACAATAAAAATACATTCAGTAGTCAATGTCAGTAGAATATGAAGATATGTAGGGCAAGTAGAAGAGCAGAAAAAGGAGCAACCAGCTCCAGTTATAATCAAGGAAAAAGAAGAGTAAGAAGTAGAGAGAATCCTGAATAAACGGTAGATACAAGGAAAGAATAAGTACTTGGTATGATAGAAGAGATTCATGGCAGAATCAGATACTTGGAAAGAAAGGGAAAACCTGGAAAACACAAAAGAGGCAGTCAAAGAATACAAAAAAGAGTACTGATGAGACATAGAAGACATAAGATAACAAGAGAAAGAAGAGGGAACATTTAGAAGGAAAGAACTGCCAGGATGATTTACAGCAAAAAAGCTATTTGGATGGTCAAACAAACAATATGACAAGGAATTTTGGGGAAAACTGGAAAGAAATTGGAAACAATAGAAAGGAGGACAAACAGAGGACAAAGAACTATAGAAACAATAAGAGAGAAAGAAGAAGAAATCAAGCAGGAAAGTTCAGGGCTCAAGGAGTGGACAGAAGATGATGATGATAAAATGGGGAATATTTATGACCCATACTACAAACTATAAAAATCCTTGGGATGAGGAATTTTGAGAGGGAGATAGTGTCATGACACAGTCAAAACGGCTAAGTTATTATTTATTTTTCTTTTCTTTTTCTTTTTCTTTTAATTAGAAAACTGAAGAATGACTAAAAGAGATATGCAGGAGTTCATAAATAGAAGTAAATACAGGATATGTATAAGTAGTGTACTATAATCAAATGAGAACTCTATTGAGTTCTCCTTGTCAACTCAGACTAGAAGGATGATTAAGTTGCCTCAGGCTAAGTCACTACAATTGAGTTCTTCCTAAACACTCACCTTGAGTGGTCCATAAGTCTTTACAACTAAGCAACAACATAAGAACTCAATCTCTATCACTAACCTTACATCTCGCAGCCTTAGTACTCCTATATTTCACTTACTCTCTTATCACCCTCGCTAGTGAGTACAGCACTTGTAGGCATCTTGGATAGCAGGCCCTAGCTATAAAGGGGACTTCTCAGTTAGAAGAAACTGAAAGAGGAGACTAAGTACCAAGTCTGGGTATTCTGTTCAAGTCCTGACCTAATAATTAGACCTGCTATTTACCCTTTTTCTTTGTATAAACCTTGTGCTACATTCCATTGTGAACAGTACACATAGAAGATTAGTGGTGCATCTTTAGAAAGCTACTTAGAGTAGAGGTCCTCTCCTTAGAGGCAATTGCATACATCTTTATTAGGGCAGTAGTTAGTAGAGTAGTAGGCATCTAGTCAGGAGAAGATAAAAGTACTCCAATAGATGTAGCTTAGTATTAGCCCTGGCCAAATACTTATTGGAGGAAGAAGAAATATCAT
Source organism: Leucocoprinus sp. KB1807203 (assembly GCA_019327925.1). NCBI lineage: Eukaryota > Fungi > Basidiomycota > Agaricomycetes > Agaricales > Agaricaceae > Leucocoprinus > Leucocoprinus sp. KB1807203. The sequence goes on from JAHTMQ010000438.1 coordinate 259,963, forward strand.
CATTATTAGCATTATTATCCTTTACTATATTTCAATGACAGAGGTAGCAACCTATGGAACAGGCAGGTCAATCTGCACCTGCACTCCCACCATGTTATCAATAGGCAGTGAATACCCTTAGTGATCATCCTAGATAAATGTTCAAGAAGAACTCAATAGAGTTCTTCGTTGGATTGGGCTTCTACTTATATTACTTTTACAGTAGCTGTACTTTTAGTTATGTCCTTCCAGAATGTTCTGTAATTACCTGACCTTGTTATATGACCTTAGTTCCCACACTATTTATATTTTCAACCCTATTGTACATCTTGAGATTTTGGATTAAGTATTCAAATACTTGGGAAACTTTTCTTCTTTTAGGGCTCTCATAATATACCACTATCTAGAGAAGAGCAGCTTCTCACCATGATTGCCAATCTGCAGCAGCAGGTAAATACAATGTTATAACAGCAAAAAGAAAGTAGAGTAGAGATGGCAAAGCTCCCTACATATTATGACTTGGCAAAACAACTAAGAAGAAGTACAGAAAAGTATCCTATGACAAATGTCACATATTACAAGTCATATGTTAGGATGTCACAGTGTTACATCACATGATAGAGTTACATGATGAGTGTGGGAGAGTAGTGCACAGACTATGTAGTAGTTGTATAAGTAATATATAGAATCTAATAAGAACTCTATTGAGTTCTTCTTGTCAACTCAGACTTGGAGGGTAATTAAGTCGTCCCAGGTTAAGTCACTACACTAGAGCTCAATTCTACATCTAGAGCACTGTCCACCTTGGACCTTGCTTATCTTAACTCTCATAATCTTTTTGATCTCTGACTGATAGTCATTATAATCACTAGTCATCTCCATATATAGCCAGGCCCTTGGCTTAAGGGGACTTGATAGTCAGTTAGGGACTATCAGTGGAAGTGTAGTATCAAGCTCAGGTATTATGTCTAAGACCTGATCTGCTAATTGAGTGGTGTTACCAGTAGTTACTTATATCTTTTTACTTTATAAACCTTGTGCTGAAGTCCCATTGTAGACTGTACATGCAGAGGAGTAATACTGTATCATTAGGAAGGTATTTAGATTAGAGATCCTCTCCTTTGGGTGATAGTATAACCATAGTATTAGAGCAGTAGTAAGTAAGGCAGTAGGTGTCTAGCTGGGTGAAGATCTTGTACCCCAGTAGACGTAACATTAGTGAGATCATTTTCTATTCTGACTTCTCTGGAGACATAACACCATATCTCTAGATCAATACAACTCTCTTATGAGCAGCATGCTCAATCAATAGTATGCCCTTACCAAACTAAAGGCAGAATTAGAAGGAAAATATAGGAGGAAATGTTAGAGCTGTAAAAAGTTTGGGTATCTGGCCTATAACTACAGAAACAAGAATAAAAAGAAGAAAAAAACTAATCTCCAGAAATAAATTTGAAGTATTGTCAAGTAAAGTAATAAGATATGGGGTAAGAAAGGAAGTAAGGATAAGGAGAAATGAGATGGTAGAAAAGGTTAAATGCTTCAGATGTTGGAGTGTTGGACATTTCAAATAGAAGTGTCCAAATATTGAAGTTAAAAAGAAGAGGAAGTGGGATAAGAAAGTAGTGTATACAGTTAGCCTACAAAAGGTGCAGCAAGGGGAAAGACCAGCACATCCTCTATAGAAAAAGGCATAGGAATATAGCAGCACATGGAGAATGCCTCCAAGAAGTACAGCATTAGAGCAGAGGAAGTAGACAACTAGGTAGAAAGCTGTGACATTTGTGGAGTATGGAGGGTGCAACTACAAAGACACCAAAATGCATAAGAACCAGGGACAAGAGTTTATCTCTAGTGAACATTTGAGAAATGTACAGTGCAGCAGTTACCTTAAAGTATGGAGGTGGAAAGAAAATTCAGTAAAAGAAAGAGGAGCAGTCAATGTAAGATGTAGCCAGTGTAAAAGGAAAGATACAGTTAAGGGAATATCAGAGGAGGATAGAAAGAAAATTTTGTATCCAGAATGTAGTACTGGGAGGAAGCAGCTATGATAGGGTTAAAGAGTAGTGGTATACTCTGTACAGAAAAAAGTACAGCAAAGTGGCATGCAAACAGAAGTTCCAAAAGGCACAGTAAGAGAGAGGAATACAGAAAGGAATATGAGAAGAACATTTAAAATACTAAGAGAAGTATAGTTAAATATAGAAGTAGAGAAAGTAGATATATATGAGGGCGTAACAGTGAAAGCACTCTTGGATAGTAGTGTAACAGAAATGTTTATGGATAAAAAGATAGCAGCTAGACATAGATTTAGGTTGTAGAAGCTAGAGAGACTAGTAACAGTGAGAAATGTAAATAAAACAAACAATAGTAGAGGAGCAATTACACATCAGATGGAAGTCAATGTATACTATAAAAACCATGTTAAAAGAATAAGAATGGATGTATATGACTTAGGAAAGACAAATGTAATATTGGGTATACTATGACTACAAGCCCATAATCCAGAAATCAACTGGGAGACAGGAGAGGTTAAAATGACAAGATGTCTGCCACTATGTAGAAGAAATACAAAGTCAAAAGAAGAGAAGAAAGTAAAATGAGTAGTTACTCTAGAGGAAGAAAAGATTGTAAGATGGGCTGTGAATAATAAAGAAAATTGGGAAAGAGAAGAAAAAGTTGAGGCAGATCATAGGAAAATTGAGAAAATGGTTCCAAAGAAATTTCTGAAGTGGAGGAAGGTATTTGGAAAGGTAGAGTCAAAAAGGATATCTACAAAAAAAGTCTGAGATCATGCTATAGATCTCAAAGAGATATTCAAACCTAAGAAAGAAAGAATCTATCCATTATCAAAAAACAAAAGGGAAGAGGTCCAAAAATTTGTAAATGACTAACTTAGAAAGAGGTACATTAGACTATCAAAATCCCCTCAGATGTTACTAATGTTCTTTGTGGCAAAGAAAGATGGAAGTAAGAGAATAATAATGGACTACTATAGCCTAAACAACTAGACAATAAAGAATAATTATCCACTACCATTGATTATGGATTTGTGTTACCGAGGAACAGTGAATGTTCTTAGTGGTCACCCTAGGTGGATGTTTCAGGAAGAACTCGATGGAGTTCTTCGTTGGATTGCAGCCCTACTTATACTATTACTACAGTGGCTGTACCCTAGAGTCCCATGGTCACGTGTTTCTTCCAGAATGTTCTTATGGTCACCTGACCTTGTCACGTGACTTAGCTTATTAATCCCCTTATTATGCCTTTCTACTTTATTGTGTGCTTGGAGGTTTTTAGGTTGGATGTTCGAATGTTGTGGAAATCTTTTCCTACTCAAGGTTCTCACAACATGGCCCCCCCTTCAAGTTTCCTCGTCCCGAGGAATTTTTCCATCGATGCCAATTCCTGTCCCATCTCTTTTCCCTCTCTCTTTCGTATCTTTTTTTCCCCCAACCATATAGTAGTCTTGCTGTGAATTCCCTAGGTAGTTCTCGGCAAAACTCCTTTTCTTCTTCCTTCTGTTCCTGTCTCCTTAGTTCTTCGTCTTCTTTTTTGTATACCCTCTCGAACTCTTCTACCAGTTCTTTTGCGTTTTCCAGATTTTCCCTACTTTCCCAGGTGTCTTCTTCTGCCGTATAGCCTTTCCACCTCACTAAGAATTTCTCCCTTCCCCTGACCGTTCTTTTGTTCATGATTTTTTCCACCTCAAATTCCTCTTCTCCTTCAATAATGACTGGTTTTGGTGGTATCTTCTTTTGTCCTTTTACCTGTGGCTTATAGAGTCGTACTCTGCTTACGTTGACCACAGGGTGTATTTTGATGGAGCTTGGTAGTTCTAGCTCTATCGCGTTGCTCGAGATGATTCCTTTTACCTTGTAGGGACCCACAAAGCGCTCAGTCAGTTTTTCCGACCTCCTTCCCTTCATCTGCCATTTCAGGTCCTTCGTACTCAACAGCACCATGTCTCCTATTTTGTATTCCTCTCCCTTTCCTCGTTTCCTGTCCCCAAACCTTTTCATCTCTTCCTGTGCTTTTCCTAGTGCTGCCTTGGCTTCTTCCTGTATTTTCTTCATTTTTTCCACAAATTTTTCTGCCGCTTTCGTATTTCCCTTTCCTTCTTCCTTCGAATCCCATCCTTGGGTTTTGGCCGTAGTTTGCTTTGAATGGCGAGGTTTTTGTGGCCATGTGGATTTTGTTATTATACGCGAATTCCGCCGTTCCTAACCAGTCTGGCCACTGTTCCTGTCTATGATCGATGAAGACCCTTAGATACTGTTCCAGTTCTTGATTTATCCTCTCTGTCTGCCCATCTGTTTGCGGATGGTAGGCTGTTGAGAGTCTCGTCTGGATTCCCAGCAAGTTATTCAGCTCCTTCATCATTCCTGCCGCAAACTGCACTCCTCGATCAGATATAATGCTTTCAGGGAGTCCATGCAGTTTCCATACATGGTCCCGGAACAACCTTGCGAGTCCCTCTGCCGACGTCTTCTCTGTTGTTGCTATAAAATGCGCCATTTTGCTAAAGCGGTCACATATTACCAAGATTGCATCGTATCCTTGCGCCAGTGGTAGCTTGGTGATGAAGTCTGCCGATATGTGACTCCATGGCTTTTCTGGAATCGTGTTGGGCATCAATTTTCCTGCAGGTGCTTCGCTTCGGTTTTTGTATCTCTGACATGCATCACATCCTTCCACGTATTTTCCTACTTCTTTTGTTAACCCTGGCCACCAGTAATTCCTACTAATCAGCTCTGTTGTCTTCCACCTCCCTCCGTGTCCTCCTACTGGAGTATCGTGATGTAGTTGTATTATTTCTCTCCGGAGGTCTCCTTCCGGCACGTATATCCTCCCCTCCTTTAACGCTAGTCCATCCTCGATTTCCCATTCTTCATCTTTTAGTGTTTTTAATCCCGCCCCTTTCAACCCCTTAATTGCTTCCACTACCTTTCCGTCCCCTTCTTGCGCTTTTCTGATTCTTTCTCTTAGGTTCTCTTCTTCTATCAGTGTTTCCCCTCCTCTGATCCACTCTGGTTTTATCAGCTTTTGATCCTCGTTATCTCTTTCCACTCCCTCCTGCCAGTCTGGTCTTCTACTTAACCCATCCGCCTTCCCCATGCTTTTTCCTGGAACGTGTTTTAATATGAAATTAAACCGTGATAGGTACAAGGCCCATCTTGCTTGTCTCCGATTTAGCTTCTGACTCGTCATAAAATACTGAAGGTTTTTGTGGTCCGTCCAGATTTCAAATTCGAGTTTTGCTCCTTCCAGGTAGTGCCTCCATGCTTCTAAGCACCTTATGACTGCCAGCATCTCTTTGTCGTGGATTTCGTAGTTTCGTTCCGTAGTACTCAACGATTTAGAGATGAAGGCCACCGGCCTCCACTTCCCATTCTCACATTTTGTCGACAATACTCCCCCCGTTGCGTAGTCTGATGCGTCCGCTTCCACTCTCATTTCTTTGTCAATGTCCGGGATGGCTAGGACGGGTTCCGTGGTGAACGCTGTTTTCAGTTCCTTGAACGCTTCCTCCTGCTCCTTTTCCCACTTCCATTTCTGCTCCTTTCTAACTAATACGTGCAGCGGTGCCGCTATCCTGGCAAAGTTCTTTATGAACCTTCTGTAGTAATTGGCAAGGCCCAGAAACTTTTGTACTTCTTTGACGTTTCTAGGTGCCGGCCAACTCAAAACCCCGTCCACCTTTTCCTTTTGCATCTCTACTCCCCTCGGGCCAATGACTACCCCCAGAAATTCTACTTCTCTTACTTTCCATTTGCATTTTTCTGGTTTTACAAACAGATCGTTTTCTTCCAACCTCCTTAGTACCTCCTCTACTAGCTCGTCATGCCCCTCTTCTGTATCCGTGGCTACTAGAATGTCATCAATGAAGGTCGCTGTATCCCCTTGGTTTATAAGGTCCCTGAACAGGTCATTCATCATTGTTTGGAAGGTGGCGGGAGAGTTCGTCAAACCAAAGTACATGACCGTAGGTTCGTACGCTCCGATGTGCGTTGTGAATGCTGCCTTCCATTCGTCTCCTTCCTTGATCCTGACATTGTTGTACCCCCATCTCAAATCCAACTTCGTAAACACCTTTCTCTTTCCCACTCCATCCAGGATGTCTGCAATGAGGGGTAGGGGGTATCCATTTTTTATCGTCCACTGGTTTATGTGTCGATAGTCTTGTACCATTCTCCGTGTGCCGTCCTTTTTTGCCACAAAGTGTACTGGTGACGTCTGGGGCGACTTGGAGGGTCGGATGTACCCTTTCCTCAGTTGATCCTCCACGAATGTCTGTACCTCCTCTCTTTCTTCTCTTGAGAGCGAGTATACTTTCCCTTTTCTTGGCGTAAACCCCTCTTTTAGTTCTATAGCATGGTCCCAGGTTTTTCGTATCGGCATTCTCTCCGACTCCCTTTTTCCGAACACCTTTTTCCATTTCCAAAACTTCCGGGGCACTAGCCTTTTCAATACTTCCTCGTCCTCGTCTTTTTCTATCTTCCCTACTTTCTTCTCTTCTACTCCTTGCTTTCTCCTTCCACATATCGCTGGGCAGCGTGTCATTTTTACTTCCCCTTTCTCCCAATCTATTTCTGGGTTGTGGGCCGCTAACCATGGCATTCCCAGTATCACCTCTGTCTTCCCCAAATTGCATATGTCCATCCTTACTCTCTCCACATGTCCTTTGAAGAACATGTTGCATTCGACTTGATGTGTTATGGCCCCTCCTACATTTGCCGTTCCATCCACATTTTTGACTGAGAGGGGTTTTCTTAGCTTCTCCATTTTAAACCCCTTCTCTTTTGCAAAGGTGGTGTCCATGAATAGCCCTGTTGCTCCGCTATCCAATAGCGCCTTTACTGCTATCCCCTCATGACTTTCCAGCTTTTCTAGCCCTACTTTCAACCATACTTCTCTCAGTGGTTGTACTGTTCGTCGTACATCTCTCGCTCTCTCAGTTGTATTGGTGAATTCCCATTTATTTCCCAGTTTTTCTGGGCGCAATACACTGTACAAATTATTGGAGGCCAGTCGAGAGCTCACTGTCCTCCATTCTCTTTTGCCGCCTCTTGCGGCATCTCTACTACCCTTGTTTTAAATCTTTCCCAACAGTTTTTGGCCATATGGCCCCACTTCCCGCATACATAGCACGTCCGGTCTCCCCCTCTTCCTCTGTCTACATCCATCGCATTTGGGTCTCTCCGTGGGCCCCCTTGAGTTCCTCCTCTATTGGCCGTGTTTCCTCCGGCTCCTCCCCTATACCCTCCTCCCGTTCTCCACATTATTTGACCTCCTCTTCCTCCATACGACCCTCCTATTCTGGGCTGCGCATTTCCCCCTGGGCGCGCTGCGTTTCTTCCCAACACTCTCTCTTCTGCCCTACTTTGTCTTTGATTTCTGTCTAATCTTACCGCCCTTTCCTGCCATTCCCCAATGGTGGTCGGCGGTTCCTCTGCTTCTGCTAGCTTTCTCCTGATGCCCCCGTTTAGTCCTCTTTTGAATTCTTCAATGAGGGGCCTTCCCTCGTACCCGCTTCCTCTTGCCACCTTTTTGAATTCCTGGACGTATTCGTCGCAGGTCCTTCCCCCTTGTTCAATTGTCCTCAACTGCTCTATCTTCCTCTCCTCCTCCGATGTCTCCCCGAAGTCATCCCTTATTTTCGTAAATAGTTGTTCCGCCGTCTCCACCTCTGACTCTCCTTTGGCCAGTTCGTCTAGCAGGTTGTCTTTCCACGCCTCTGCCACTCCTCCTTGCACGTATGATAACACCCAAGCCACCTGGGTTGCTGCCGCCTCCTCTGTCATTTTCATTCTGATATACAGGCGAGCCGCGTTAACGAACGCGCTCACCTCTTCCATCCTTCCACTGAAGACTTGAGGTCTGGCGACCTCTACTCTGCTTCCCTGCTGCTGGAGAAGCATGGTATTGACCTGCTGTTGCAGGGTTGCGATCATAGAGAGGAGCTGCTCCTCTCTGGTTGGAGGGGGAGCAGATACTGGAGGGTGTTCCCCTTGTTGTTGTTGTTGATGACGGGACATTGATGATGGTGATGGTGATGGTGATGGTGATGTTTCCTCGTAGGAGGATGAGCGGTCTTCTTCGTCTGTACTTATGACTGTTTACCGACTAAGAAGGGTGAAACAATACTATCCCTAAGAAGGGAATCTCTAAGCTAGGCGAGCCTTTAAGAGGTTTTTCGCCGTTCCCCTGCGTAGACCAATCACAATGGACTGGTAGCACGGAGCTGATAGTGAAAGTTTTAACTACGAGCCCACTCGATATGGAGGTCAGGTCTCAGGCAGGGACACGAGTTTTGTCCAGGCCGTCTACCCACTGTCCCTAACTGACAGTGAAGTCCCCTTTACAGCTAGGGCCCGCTATCCAAGAGGCTTGAGAGCGCTGTGCTCTCTAGCGAGGAAGAGTGTGGAGTAAGTGTGATGGGGGAAATCACTTGCAACGCCGGTATGAAGCCAACTGCGTCTTTTAAGTGATTTTGGGCAGGGTTCGAGGTGAACAGTGCTCGGATGTGGTATCGAGTTCTTATGTTACCGAGGAACAGTGAATGTTCTTAGTGGTCACCCTAGGTGGATGTTCAGGAAGAACTCGATGGAGTTCTTCGTTGGATTGCAGCCTTATTTATACTACTACTACAGTGGCTGTACCCTAGAGTCCCATGGTCACATGTCCTTTCCAGAATGTTCTTATGGTCACCTGACCTTGTCACGTGACTTGGCTTACTAAGTCCCATTCTGCTTCTGTCTTTACTCCATTGTATGCTTGGGGATTTTAGACTGAGTGTTCAGAATGTGTGGGACGTCTTTTTTCCTACTCGAGGCTCTCATAACAAACAGTGTTCTACCCTCAAACCAATAAACAGACGGAAAGGGTTAATCAAGAACTAGAACAGTACTTAAGAATGTTTATTGACCACAGACAGGAACAGTGGCCTAATTGGTTAGGAACAGTAGAGTTCGCCTACAATAACAAAGCATACTCAAGTACTAAAATGTCACCTTTCAAGGCAAATTATAGACAAGATCCCAGGATGGGGTTTGAGATGAGAAAGAAGGGAAAATACAAAGGAGCAGAGAAATTTGTGACAAAAATGAAGGAAATCCAAGAGAAAGTGAAAGCAGTGCTGAAAAAGGCACAAGAAGAAATGAAGAAATATGCAGATAGGAAAAGAGAAGAAGCTAATGAATATAAAGTAGAAGACTTAGTAATGTTAAGCACTAAGGACCTGAAATATCAGATGACTGGTAGAAGAACAAAAAAGTTGATGAAGGGGTTTGTTGGCCCTTATAAAGTAAAGAAGATTGTATTAGCAAATGCAGTCAAATTGGAATTATCTAGTACAATTAGAATATATCCAGTAGTAAACATTAGTAGGATATGTAGATACATAGGGTAAGTTGAGGGGCAGAGAAAGGAGCAACTAACTCCAGTCATAATCAAGGGAAAAGAGGAATGGGAGGTTAAGAGAATATTGAACAAGTGATGAATTAGGGAGAAGAACAAGTATCTGGTATGATAGAAGGGATTTATGGTAGAAGTAGATACCTAGGAAGGAAAGGAAAATTTGGGAAATGCAAAGGAGGCAATAGATGAGTTTGAAAAGGAATATAGAAGAGATATAGAAAATGTTAGAAAATAAGAAAGAGAAGAAGGAACATTTAGAAGAGGAGAATTGCCAGGGAGAATTGCCAGGAAGATTCATGGCAAGGAAATTATTTGAATGGTTAGATAAAAGGTATGACAAAGAATACTGGGCAAAGTTAGAAAGAAATTGGAGAAGATGGAAAGGAGAAAAAAAGAGAGGGCAAAGAACAATAGAGATAATAAAGGAAAAGTGGGAAAAAATTGAAAAGGGAACTCAGAAATAAAGGAATAAACAGAGAAAGATAATGATGATATGGGGAACATAAATGACCTCTATTCTGAACTGTAAAAATTCTTGAGACAAGGAACCTTGAGAGAGGAGTAGTGTTATAACTTGGCCAAACAACTAAGTTATTATTTATTTTCTTTTTCCTTTTCTTCAAGTAACCAATGGATGCGTAAGAGGAAATGACTCAAAAGAGATGTGTGGGACTTTATAAATAAGAGTAAATACAGAAACGCGTATAAGTAGTATATAGCAAACAAACAAGAACTCTATTGAGTTCTCCTTGTTAACTCAGACTAGGAGTAGACCGAAGTCGTTACAGTCTAAGGCCTTATATACTTCAATATTTAGCTATATCTCTTTTAACATTTTAAACATCCTCCTCAAGTTACTCTGCTTACCCTCCTCTCTTGCTGCACTTTTGTTTCTGTAGGCCATGCCACTACTCCCCAATTCCACCACTCTTCTTTTCTTCCTATCCTATATTCTGGGCATAAGATCCCTCTCCTTTCCTGTTCTGACACCTTTCTCATAATCACATCTCTTCTTCTACACTTTACACATTCCACTCTTGTCATTTTTTCTTTTCTTGCTTCTTCTTCTCTCCAATTCTATACTTCTTGGCATGAGTCACACCATATATTTCTTAATTGTTTTTCAAGGAGAAATCCTTGTTCTTAATTTTTATGGGTCTGCACTCCTTTGTCTTTGTACTCTCTACAGTCCACATATATTACCACTATCTCTCTTATTATCTATCCTCTCTCAAGTAAAAGTACCCCTTTTGGAGATACATTCCACTTTCTACAGTACTCCTGTGTCTTTTCCTGTATAGGATATACTGGCCTCTTCTGCTGTTGCATCTTTTGTAGTCCAGCCACATATGCTGCCTCTTATTCTCTTCTTCTCTCTGTAAAAACTCAAACTGTGCTGCCTTAGAACTACCCCTAGTCTGAGTTGACAAGAAGAACTTGATAGAGTCTTTATTTGATTGCTATACACCACTTATACATATTCTGTATTTACTTCTATTTATAAAGTCCTGTATATCTTTTTTGAGTCATTCTCTCTTGCATGTCCATTGACTTCCTAATTAAATGAAAAGAAAAAGAAAAAAATATAAATAATAACTTAGCTATTTGGCCGAGTCATGATATACCCCCCTCTCAAGGTTCCTCAACCCAAGGATTTTTATAACTCATAATAGAGATCAAAAATGTTCTCTATTTCATTGTTATCTTCTTTTATCCATTCTCTGAGTTCTGGATTTTCTTGCTCAATTTCTTTTTTCTTTTCTTTTCTTGTTTCTATTGTTCTTTGTCCTCTTGCTCTTCCTCCTTTCCATTATCTCCAATTCCTTTCTAACCTTGTCCAATATTCCTCATCATATCTTTTATCTGATCAACCAAATAGCTTTCTTACTGTAAATCACCCTGGCAGTTCCTCTCTTCTAAATGTTCTCTTTTTCTTTTTCTGTTTTCTAACATCTTCCATATCTCATTGGTATTCTTTCTTGAATTCTTCAACTGCTTTCTTTGCATTTTCCAAATTTTCCTTCTCTTTCCAAGTATCAGATTTAGCTATAAACCCTTTCTACTATACCAAATATTTATCCTTTTCCCTTATTTGTTATTTGTTCAGAATTCTCTTGATCTTCCATTTTTTCTCTCTCTTGATTACAACTGGAGCTAGTTGTTTCTTTCTCTGCCCCTCTACTTGCCCTATGTATTTTCATATCCTACTGATATTTACTACTGGATGTATTCTAATTGTACTTGGTAACTCCAATTCAACTGCATTTACTGATACAATTTTCTTCACTTTATAAGGACCTATAAATCTTTCCATTAACTTTTCTGTCCTTCTATTAACCATTTGATATTTCAAATCTTTGGTGCTGAACATCACCAAATTCCCAACCTTATACTCATTGGCTTCTTTTCTCTCTTTCTATCTATATATTTCTTTATTTCTTCCTACACTTTTTCTAGTACTACCTTTATTTCCTCCTAAATCTCTTTCATTTTCATCACAAATTTCTCTACTCCTTTATATTTTCCCTTCTTCCTTACTTTAAATCCCATTCTAGAATCTTACCTATAATTTGCCTTAAAAGGCAATGTCTTTGTACTTGAGTGTACTTTATTGTTATATGCAAACTCTGCTATCCCTAACCAGTCTAGCCATTGTTTCTGCCTATAGTCAATAAACATTCTTAAGTACTATTCCAACTCCTGGTTGACTCTCTCTGTCTGTCTATCTGTTTAAGGGTAGAATGCTATCAACATCTTACTTTTGATCCCTAACATCTTGTTTAACTCCTTTATTAACCCTACCATGAACTATGGTTCTTTATTTAATATGATGCTTTCAGGTAGGCTATGTAGTTTTCACATATTATTTTTGAATAGCCTAGCTAGTTCTTTTGCCAACATCTTTTCTGTAGTTGGAATAAAGTACACCATCTTTGTTAATCAATCTACTACTACTAAAATAGAGTTGTATCCCTGAGCTAATAGCAATTTTGTAATGAAGTCTACTGAAATATATATCCAAGATCTCTCTGGGATTAAATTGAGCATTAGCTTGTCTGCTAGCTGTTCTGTGTAGTTTTTGTTTCTCTAGTAGGAATTGCATTCTTCCATATATTGCTTTACCTCCTTTGTTACTCCTGGCCACTAGAAGTTCCTAGTAACCAGTTCCACAGTTTTCCACTGCCCTTTATGTTCTCCTACTAGTGCATCATGATATAGCCTGATAATTTCTACTCTCAATTTGTCATCTTTTGGTATATATATCTTTTCTTCTTTGTATATTATACTATTCACTTCTCTCCATTCTTTGTTTCTCAACATCTTTACTCCTGCCCACTTCATCTCTTTGATGGCCTTTACTACCTTATTATCTTTTACTTTTGACTATTTTACTTCTTCTAGAAAATCAACTCCTTTTATAATGATTTCTACTTTCTCTATTCTTCTGACTGCTAGTCATTCAGGTTTTACCAATATCTCATTCTTATTGTCTCTCTTTACTCCCACTTTCCAGTCCAGCCTCCTGCTCAAGCTATCTACCTTCTCCATCTTACTTCCTAGAACATGTTTGAGCATAAAGTCAAACCTAAATAGATACAGAGCTTATCTAGCTTGTCTCATATTTAACTTCTGCACCTTCATGAAATATTTAAGATTCTTATAGTCTGTCCAAATCTCAAATTTTATTATTGTCCCTTCTAGAAAATACTTCCATGCTTCTAGACATCTGACTATTGCTAGTATTTTCTTGTTATGAATCTTATAGTTTTTTTCTATGTCACTTAGAGATTTAGAAATGAAAGCAACTAGTCTCTACAATCTATTGGAGCACTTTATTGATAATACCCCCCCAGTAGCATAGTTCAAAGTATCTGCTTCTACTCTAAATTCTTTGTCTAAATCTGGGACTACTAACACTGGCCTAGTTGTAAATATTTCTTTTAGCTTGTCAAATACCTTTTACTACTCCCTTCTCCACTACCACTTTACATCTTTCTTTGTCAACATATTCATTGGCCTTATTACTTGAGCAAAGTCTTTGATAAACCTCCTATAGTAGTTGACGAAACCTAAAAACTTCTTAATATCTTTCACATTCTTTGGTTCTAGTCAACTTAATACTCCATTTACCTTTTTTTTTCTATTTCAATTCCATTGGGTCCTATGACAACCTCTAGGAATCCAACCTTCCATACTTTCCATACACACTTCTCTAGCTTAATGTATAGGTCATTTTCCTCTAGTTTTCTCAATACTTCTTCCATAATTTCATTATGCCCTTCTTCTATCTCTATCCCTACCAATACATCATCCACAAAAGCTGCAACTTTTCCTTTATTAATCATGTCCCTTAGGATTTTATTCATTATTGCCTAGAACATAGCTGGCGAATTTGTCATTTCAAAAAACATAACTATTGGCTTGAAAGACCTTACATGGGTTATGAATGTTCCCTTTTACTCATCCCCTTCTTTGATTCTCATATTGTTAAACCCCCACCAAAGATCCATCTTAGTAAATACTTGTTTACTCTCCATGTTGTCTATTAAGTCTGTAATTAACAGAAGTGGGTAGTTATTCTTTACTATTTGGTCATTTAGGTTATGATAGTCTATTACCATCCTCTTTCCTCTATCCTTTTTACTCACAAAGAATACCAGTAACATCTAAGGGGATTTTAATGGTCTAATGTACCCTTTCCTTAGCTGATCCTCTACAAAATTCTAAACCTCTTTCCTCTTATTCTTGGACAAAGGGTAGATTTTTCCTTTCTTGGATTTAAACATCTCTTTAAGATCTATAACATAATCCCAAACCTTTCTTGTCAGCATCCTCTCTGATTCTACCTTCCCAAATATCTTTTTCCACTTTAAGAATTTTTGTAGTACTATCTCTTTAATTTTTCTATAGTCTGCTATAACTTTCTCTTCTCTTCCCCAATCTTCTTTGTCATCTACTGCTCATCTCACAATCTTTTTCTCTTCTAGAGTTGCTATTATTTTTTCTTTTTTCATCCTTTTTTCTTTTTTTAGCTTCATATTTCTTCCATACAATGGTGGATACCTTGTTATTTTTACTTCTCCTGTCTTCCAGTTTATCTCTAGGTTATGTACTTGTAACCATAGTATCTCCAGTATTACATTTGTTCTTTCTAGGTTACATATATCTATTCTTATCCTTTCTACATAACCCTTATAGTATATGTTCACCTCTACTTGATGGGTAATAGCTCCTATACTATTGTTCATCCCATTAATATTCCTGACTACTAGTGGTCTTTCCAATTTTTGTAGCCTAAATCCATATCTTGTTGCCATTTTCCAATCCATAAACATTCCTGTTGCACCACTATCCAAGAGTGCTTTCACTGCTACCCCTTTATATGTATCCACTTTCTCCACTCCTATATTTAACTATACTTCTCTTAGCATTTTAAACATTCTCCTTATATCTCTCTCTATACCTCTCTCTCTTGCTGTGCCTTTCAGACCCTCTGTCTATATGCCATCTTACTGCACTTCTCCCTGTTTAGGGTGTACCACTACTCTCCAATCCTACTATGGCTGCTTTCTTCCTGTTCCATATTCTGGGTACAAAATTCTCTTCCTATCTTCTTTTGACATCTTTACTACTATATCTCTTTGTTTATACTGAGTATACTTTACTTTAACTGCTCCTTTTTCTT
This sequence comes from Leucocoprinus sp. KB1807203, assembly GCA_019327925.1. NCBI lineage: Eukaryota > Fungi > Basidiomycota > Agaricomycetes > Agaricales > Agaricaceae > Leucocoprinus > Leucocoprinus sp. KB1807203. The sequence continues at coordinate 275,048 of JAHTMQ010000438.1, forward strand.
TTGCCAAATTTTCTCTCCACCTTCATGCTTTAAGACATCAGCTATACCAAATATTCTTCAGCTGCTCTCCAGAGACAAAACCCTATTTCTGATTCTCTTGCATTTTGGTACCTTTGTACTTGCACTCCCTACATTCTACAAATGTTACCATCTCCTATCTTATCTTCTATCCTTGCTCTTTTAGAGCTGCACTCCTTGGGGTATACTCCTCTTGCCACAATACTTCTATACCTTTCTTCATAAGAAGTATACCAGTCTCTTCCCTTGCTGTACCTTTTGTAGATTAATTGCATGCACTACTTTCTTGCTTCTTTTTCTTTCCTTCTCAACTTTAATATTTGGACACTCCCACTTGTAGTGTCCCACTTTCCAACATCTAAAATATTATATCTCTTTCTCTACTGTCTTCTATTTCCTTACTTTCACTTCTTCTTTCACTTCACACTGTATTATCTTACTCACTATTACCTCAAATCTATTCTGGGGAACCAGTTTTCTCTTTGCCTTCTCTTTCTTATTCCTGTAGTTATGGGCTAGATACTTGAACTTTCTATATTCCTAATATATTCTTTCTTCTCTTTCTTCTATTTCTGCTCTTAGTTTAGTGAGGGTGTACTGTTGATTGAGCATGCTGCTCATAAGGGAGTTGTATTGTTCCAGAGATATTATAATATATCCCTAGAAAAGTCAAATGAAAGTTTGATCTCACTAATTACACTATATCTGCTAGGGCATAAGATTTTCACCCAGCCAGAGTCCTACTGCCCTACTTGCTACTACCCTAATACTATGGTTATACTATTATTCCAAGGAGAGAATCTCTAACCTAAACACCTTCCTAATAATGCAACGTTACTCCTCTGTATGTACAGCCCACAATGGAACTTCAGCATAAGGTTTATAGAGTGAAAAGAGTACAAGTAAACTACTAAGCACTACTCAATTGTAAGGTCCAGTCTCAGACACAATACCTGAGCTTAGTACTGCACTTTCACTGATAGTCCCTAACTAACTATCAAGTCCCCTTAAGCCAAGGGCCTAGCTATGTATAGAGGTGACTAGTAATTATGATAATTACTAGTTAAGGGTCGAAAAGATTATGAGAGTTAAGATGAGCAAGGTCTAAGGCAGATAGTGCTCTAGATGTGAAATCAAGTTCTAGTGTAAAAACTTAGACTGTGCTGTCTTAGAACTACTCCTAGTCCAAGTTGACAAAAAGAACTCAATAGAGTTCTTATTTGATTACTGTACACTACTTATACATATTCTGTATTTACTTTTATTTATAAACTCCTGTGCATCTCTTTTGAGTCATTCTCTCTCATACATCTGTTGACTTCCTAATTAAATGAAAAGAAAAAGAAAAGAAATATAAATAATAATTTAACTATTTGGCTATGTCATAACACAGAATTTGTTGCAACAACAGTATTATTTGATGAAATAACCTTTTCTAAGTGTCCTGATAAAAAGAGAAGAGAATATACTTGAGTAGATAATAACTATACTCAAGATAATCCTGTAGTAAATCAACTACAGACTTCTTTAGAGGATGACAACTCACTTTATGCTCCAATAAAAAATCCTAAAAATAAGGAACCTCATCATAATAATGATAAGAATAAGAATAAGATTCTAGGAAATGATAAACAGCCTACTATTCCTAGTCAGCCTATTTTATATCAAAATCAAGGACATAAGTACCATAAGGACCCACTACCTCTAGAGTGCAACCAATACCCTCAGAGAACTTGAAATACTGTTGTATGACCTAGTAATATCTATGGTAAGACTAGAAAACCTATTAACATTGAAAGAGACATATATTAAACAAGAAAATGGAAGTACATTATTGGTGACAAATCACTAGATGCCTCTATTGTAAAGACCAGAGATTAAATTACTGGACCAAGTTCTAGACCTCCCACTTAATCTAATGCTTAGGATGAAATAAAGGGAAAAAAAAGCAGATGTACTAAAACTAACCTAGGAAGAAGGAGTACCATTAATCTCTTTTTTACTTTCCAAAGCAATTGATAACAAAGAGATAATTCCTAATAATATCAAAGAATAGACCTTCCAAGATATTGCATGCTTACCAAAGCTATAGCAAGAAGAGTGGAGAAAAGCCTGTTACAAAGAACTAGATGCCCTAAGAAAGAGAAATGTCTATGAAATTATAGACTTACCTCAGATACAAAAAACTATCAAATGCAGATAGGTTTTTGACCAAAAGACAAATGGCCAGAAAAAGGCATATTTTGTCACTAAAAAGTTCTCTCAAGTTGAAGGTATTGACTTTGATGAGATTTTCTCACCTGTTGTGAGATTTGAAACAGTACAACTAGTACTTGCTCTTAGTGCTCTTGAAGATTGGTATATCACTGGTCTTAATATCAAAAGTGCCTTCTTATATAGCAAGCTAGATAAAGAGATCTTTATGGAGCAACCAAAAAGGTTTAAGATTAGAGGAAAAGAGCAAAAAGTACTTCATCTACAAAGAGCTATATATAAACTTAAACAGGCTACCTTAGCATAGTAGAAGCAGCTCACTAAATCTATAGAAATATTAGGATTCAAGTAATCTACTTCAGATGCAGAAGTTTTTATATACCAAAAAAACAATAATATTGTTATTGTTGTTGTATATATTGACAATGCTCTATTTTCAGGAAAAGATAAAGTACTAGTCAGCAAGTTAAAGGCTGATTTTATAAAGCACTAGGAATATAGAGATCTTGGAGATACTAGAGAATTTCTGTGCATGTGCATATATCAAGAATGGCATAAAATATATATTGATTAAGTACCCTATCTTGACAAAATATTAAAGTACTTGAATATGAATAATGTCATGACTTGGCAAAATGGCTAAGTTATTATTTATTTTTCTTTTCTTTTTCTTTCTGGACTTACTATACAAGGATAGAGCATGAGAAAGTATCATATAACTAAGTATCACAAAGTCACAGGGTTATAAGTCACAGTCAGGTGATGTCACATGACTAAGTCACATAGGAACCATGGAAAGATAGTGCATAGACCATGTAGTAGTTGTATAAATAGTGTAGGAAATTTAACAGGAACTCCATTAAGTTCTCCTTGTCAACTTAGACTTGGAGAATAATCAAGTTGTTTAGGCTAAATCACTACAAATAATGCGCATACTGCTCCAACTCCACTACCAAAAGGATGTCAGCCAGTACCTTATAAAGGATCTATTAATCCAGAAATAAGATCTAGATTTCAATCTGTTATAGGCTCATTATTATATATCATATTGGATATATAGCCTGATATTGTATATGCTGTAACAAGACTATCTCAGTTTTCAGCAAATCCTTCTAAGGAATATCTTAGTAAAGCACTATATATTTGCTGCTATCTTGCAGGTACAAAGAATTATATACTGATCTATAATGGTAATAATGATCAAGAACTGAAAGGGTACACAGATGCTGATTGGAGATCAAACTCTACTACAAGATCCACAACTGGATTCTTCTTTTTTCTGGCAAATAGAATTATTTTCTGAAGATCATGAGCTCAAAAGATAGTTGCCTTGTTATTAACAGAAGCTAAATATATAGCACTGTCTGATGGAAGCTGGTAGGCTACTTGGCTTTACAATATACTCAATGAACTAGGATATAATCTAGGACCTATCTCACTTGCTGGTGATAATCAAGGGTCAATTTTCATGTCCTCTAATGCAGTATAAGAGATAAGATCTAAGTATATTGATATTTGCTATCATTATGTGAGGGAATGCATTAAGAGAAAGAAAATTGATGTTTTCTTCATTGAAGGTACAAATAACCCTGTAGACATGTTCACAAAAAATCTCAGTTATGTTAAATTCCTAAAATTCAGAGAATCACTTGGTCTTGAGTTCTACTCTACATAAACACTTATGTATCTTATATAATATGGTACTTAGCAAAGGAGAGTGTTAAACATATATATTAAAGAACTGTAAGGGTACACTGACTAAGGTACATCATTTGATGTAATCAATTTTCTACTACTTAGATATAATTAAATACATATGAAATGTATATAAGGAGGACATCTATTGTCCTAATAAATCAGGTTCTTTATTTTGTAAATACTCTAGAATACTTAAGTGACTAGCCTGTACCTAAGGTAAGCCTAAGGCTACTCAACAGAATACATCTTTTTTATGTTTTATATCTAAGATTCTGAAGTGTTGCTACACAGAACTTGGATTGGGTTAACATAGTACCTAATAGTATAAATTGTAGCCAACATATTGTCATAGGCAATGAAAAAGGATTAAAACAATGATAATGCCTGCTTTTGTTTCCAATTATGTTATGTGGCTGTAACCTTTTGAGGAGTGTTGAAAAGTAATGCATTGTTGTTAAAGAGATAACTACAAGACTCGGCAACTTATTTTACATCCAAATCTTAGAGTCTAGCTAGCTAGAAGATATAAAGATATCACAAGACATTATATAGTCTTATATATGAAGTAGGAACAAAGTTTCATGAAAAAGTAAAAGCACATAGGAGAATGCATATTGATATCTTGCAAGGCTAACTTAAAAATGAAATTGTCTATAGGACACATCTCTGTTGTAGATGGTAGTAGAGAAGAGATCAATATGTTCACTCTATTGATTAAAGTATACAGGCTATCATACAAGACTATACTAGGTATAATCATCAAATGCTTGGATAGCAGAATTTCTTTTATATCATCTAGCTCTCCTGAAAAACCAGAACCAAAAGTCTCCTTTTTTAGACTATAGTATCTCATATAGGTAGACAAGATCATTCTCCCTTGATACATAATTCTACCATCTTGTTTATCATTATGGTCTTCAGTAAAACCATCTTCATAATAACCACTATTATTGTTGCTATTCTAATCTCTAGCATTAGTATTAGCTTTATCTTGTTCTTTATATATAGCTATATCTTTTAGTCATCCTTGCCTTTGGGTTGGTCATCTTTGACTTTGTTATTGTTATCATCTATCTTTTCATTGCTATCTTCCTGATGATCTTCCTGATGTTATTGATAAACAGTAAATGTCCTCAGTGATCACCTTAGGTGGATGTTCAAGAAGAACTCAATAGAGTTTTTTGTTGGATTGGACTATTACTTATACTACTTTACAGTGGCTGTACTACTATCAGTCCATGATTACATGTTGTTCCAGAATGTTCTATGATCACCTGACCTTGTCATGTGACTTGATTTCCTAAGTTCCCATGCTATTTATATCTTGACCCCATTGTATAACTTGAGGTTTTGGATTAGATGTTCAAATGCACAGGAAACTTTTTCTCTTTTGAGAGTCTCATAACACCTGATGATCTT
>JAHTMQ010000439.1:0-129264 GCA_019327925.1 Leucocoprinus sp. KB1807203
ATAGTGCAAACCAGTACTAGTTCCAGAATCTTTTCTATAACTTTAGTTGTACTCTTCATTTTGTGCTATATTATGTATTTGCTACTTTTGGCTAGTTTACTAATGTGTGTATAGACTACTTATACCCAGTAGTATACTCTTGTACACCTCAGTTATTGTCCCAAATACTGAGGTTATTGGCTTTCCTAGGTTATGGGTCCTATACCCTCCTACATTTAATAAACCCATTGTTAACAGCTCATACATTCTCAGTATCCTAACCAATGTCCACTCAACCAGCTTAGAGCCAACTGTAAGGGGACTACACTAAGCTGCACTCCTGACATACTAGTGGTAGCCCACCAGAGTAACCCTGCACTAATTAAATAAGAATTATATAACATTTAATTAGTTGCCTACTCCTGCATTCCTGACCCTGACCCTTAGGACATTCCATAGCTAAGGGGACTTGTATATATAGTGTAGAATACCCTTCCAGGAGCCTCATTCTATTCTCTAAGGATTCTTCTGGAAGTCACTCCACTCTGGTCACCCTCACAGCAACTCACCAATACACTCCTTAGTACTGTCTCTCATCTTGAGTCTGATAGCTTCAACTGGTCCATCTTCAACCTACACTTCTAGTATGCTGTTGAAGCAAAAGGATTTTGGGGCCACTTTGATGGTATTTATCATATACCAGAAAATTTGGTATAATTTAATATTTATATTTATATTTATTTTATTTTATTTATAATTTCCAATCCTGAACTCCTAATTTGTCTACTCCTATAGGATTATGATGTAGACTAAAACACTTATACCACCACTCCTATTCTGGGATTGGTATAAGTACTCTATGTTAGTGCAAGGTCATGAAGACTTAGGCTCAACCAAGATAGTTGTTCAGAAAGAACTTGATAGAGTTCCTTATTGGATTCTACTAGATACTTATACAAATATTGGATGGTCTGTGCACCTATCTCCCACAATCACATGACCCTTACTAATAACTATATATATCTTATATAATCCTTCCAATATTATTTATATCTTCCCTGCATTATATTCTTAGATGTTTTCTATCAAGTTGATGAATGTGTGAGAAATAGTTTCCTTCTTGGGAGTTGTCTCATAACACTCTACTAGTATATCATAATTCCATAGTTTGTAGATTAATATCATAAAGTTACTTTCCCCATACTCTTGTAGTGCTCTCTCTTGCTATATACCTCTTAAACTCCTTGCTTCTGAATTTACCACTTCTTCAGACAACATTTCACTACTCCAAAATATATGACTACAACAAGTAACAGGAGATTGAGGCACAGTACATGAGCTGAGACCAAGGTCATTCTACTCCTATATTGTTATTGCATTCTCTCTGGACCAGCTGTAAAACCATAGGACTGGAGAGCAATATATCATTTCATCTAGTAGTATGTTCTACTCTCTGTATTAAGACTCTAGACCACAAGGGGTGAACATACACTTCAACCTTGAGCCCATGTCAACACTTGATATCTCTTTGTTCCTCTGCAAAGGGTCCAGTTAAGGTTTTCAGAAGAGTTATATCAAAAGAATGAATATTGAGGCTTTTAGTCACACTCCACAAGTTAGTCTGAAGACTGGAGAGAACATTGTCATGACTTGGCAAAACAGCTAAGTTATTATTTACTTTACTTTACTTTAATTTTATTTTATTTTCTTATTTGGACTTACTACATAAGAAAGGAGTGTGGGAAAGTGTTATATAACTAATGTCATATATTACAGTCACATGTCAGGATGTCACAGAGTCACATCACATGATGGAGTCACATGATGAGTGTGGGAGAGTAGGGCACAGACCATGTAGTAGTTGTATAAGTAGTATACAGAATCTGTAAGGACTTAGACTAAGACATCTTAGAACTACTCCTAGTTTAAGTTGACAAAAAGAACTCGATAGAGTTCCCATTAAATTTTCTATACTACTTATACAACTACTACATGGTCTGTGCACTATCTTCCCACGGTTCCCATGTGACTCTGTGACATTTAGTCATGTGATACTTTCTCACACTCCATCCTTGTGTAGTAAGTCCAGAAAAGAAAAGAAAAGAAAAGAAAAGTAAATAATGACTTTAGCCATTTTGCCAAGTCATAACACCACCCCTCTCTTAAGTTTCCCTATAACTCATAGTATGGGTCAACTGTGTTGCCCATCTCCTTGTTGTCTTCTTCTGTCCACTCTCTTACTCCTGATTCATCTTCCTCTTCCTTAATCGTCTCTATTGTTCTTCTTTTCTTAGGTTGTCCTTCTTTCCATCGTTTTCAATTTCTTTCTAACCTTCCCCAGTATTCTTCATCATATTTCTTATCTGACTATCCAAACAACTTTTTTGCCATAAATCTCCCTGGCAATTCTCCCCTCTCAAATATTCCTTCTTCTCTTTCTTGCTGGTTTACTTCCTCTATGTCCCTGTCACAAACTTCATTTGGACCATAACTCTAGGAATACTTGACCAATTTTGACGATCTAAATGGCCACCAAAAGCCCTTAAGAAGACCTTTCTAATGGTACCAAAAATGTCTCAAAGTGATCAGTATTCACTGAGTTATCAGCAGATCAGTCTATGATCACCAAGTCACCAGACACTAAATCACCAATATCTCAGGAACCACTTAACATAATCATTCACTTCAATAACCATCGTGAAGCTCTCTTCAATGCGCTTCTTTCAGCTATAAATATATCCCAAGGCAATAAGATCCCATGGAGATACAAGGTCCTCAATGTTTGCACATGATACTGATCTTTACCCATAGATTATCATCTGTCCTTGAATAGAACAAAGGACTGCCCTAAGATGGTTAGGTTATCTCTATTTCAATAACAATAGCACTTCTATATGTAGAACAATAGGTAGTGATCATGTGGTAGGCTGTTCTGGTGCACAGACTACCACAATCATGTATTTAAGAACTGTATGTCTGAGGATAAACCTCAGACTTAACAACATCTTTTGCTGCTTGTCTAACTTCACTTTTTTGAACACTTTGATTATTAAATCAAGCAATCACAAATCAGTAAGTGGCCATTTGTGATAGTCCTGTCAATACTCTCTTTTAAATTCCTTGATTGCTTCCTTTGCATTTCCCAGATTTTCCCTTCCTTCCCAAGTGTCTGATTCCACTGTGAATCCTTTCCATTGTACCAGGTATTTGTCCTTTCCTCTAATTCGCCACTTATTCAAAATCTTCTCTATCTCCTATTCTTTCTCTCTATCAATTATTACTGGAGCTGGTTGCTCCCTTTTCTGCCCTTCTACTTGCCCTACATATCTACGTATTCTACTAACATTGACCACCAGATGTATTTTAATTGTATTGGGTAGCTCTAATTCTACTGTGTTTGATGATATAATTTTCTTTACTTTGTAAGGCCCCACAAATCTTTCCATCAACTTTTCTGTCCTCCTCCCAACCATTTGGTACTTTAGATCTTTGGTGCTCAACATCACTAAGTCTCCTACTTTATAGTCGTCGACCTCTCCTCTCTTTCTGTCTGCATACTTCTTTATTTCCTCTTGTGCTTTCCCTAGCGCCGCTCTTGCTTCTTCCTGTATTTCTTTCATTTTTTCAATAAATTTCTTTGCTCCTTCGTATTTCCCCTTCTTTCTTCCTTCAAACCCCATCCTAGGATCTTGCCCGTAATTTGCCTTAAAAGGTGTCGTTTGAGTACTTGAGTGCACTTTATTGTTATATGCAAACTCTGCTGTTCCCAACCATTTGGGCCATTGTTCTTGCCTATGATCAATAAACATTCTCAAGTATTGCTCTAACTCCTGGTTCACCCTTTCTGTTTGCCCATCTGTTTGTGGGTGAAATGCTGTCAACAATTTACTCTCAATCTCCAACATCCTATTTAACTCTCTCATTAACCCTGCTGCAAATTGGGGTCCTCTATCCAAAATGATACTTTCCGGTAGCCTATGCAGTTTCCACACATTATCTCTAAACAACCTTGCTAATCCCTCTGCCGATGTCTTCTCTGTAGTTGGTATAAAATAGACCATCTTAGTTAACCAATCTACTACTACTAGAATGCTATCATATCCCTGCACTAAAGGCAACTTAGTGATAAAGTCTGCCAATATATGCGTCCATGGTTTTTCTGGAATTGAGTTTGGCATTAATTTTCCTGCTGGTTGTTCTGTGTGGTTTTTATTGCACTGGCAAGTATCACACCCCTCTACATATCATTTCACCTCTTTAGTAATCCCTGGCCACCAAAAGTTTCGAGTGACCAGTTCTACCATCTTCCACTGTCCTCCATGTCCTCTTACTGACATATCATGATGTAGCCTGATAATTTCTGCCCTTAATTTATCATCTTTTGGCACATACACTTTCCCCTCTTTATACATAATGCTGTCTACCTCTTTCCATTCCTCATCTCTTAACATTTTTACCCCTGCTCTCTTCATTTCCTCCACTGCTTTTACTACCTCATTGTCTTTTACTTTTGACTTCCTAACTTCCTCTAATAGATCCACTCCATCCACTATTACTTCTACTGTCTCTGTTTTTCTTACTTCCAGCCACTCTGGTTTTACTATCCTCTGGTTCTCATTGTCTTTCTCCACTCCCACTTCCCAGTCTGGTCTTCTACTTAGACTATCTGCTTTCCCCATCTTACTTCCCGGAACATGCTTTAGCATAAAATTAAATCTTGATAGGTATAGAGCCCATCTTGCTTGTCTCCTATTTAACTTCTGTGCTTTCATGAAGTACTCAAGATTCTTATGATCAGTCCAAATCTCAAATTTAGTTGCTGCTCCTTCTAGAAAATGCCTCTACACTTCTAAACATCTAACAACTGCTAACATCTCCTTGTCATGTATCTTGTAATTTCTTTCTGTATCACTGAGAGACTTGGAAATGAAAGCAACTGGCCTCCACATTTCATCTGAGCACTTCATTGATAGTATCCCTCCAGTAGCGTAATTTGACATATTAGCTTCTACTCTGAATTCCTTATCTAGGTCTGGTACTGCTAATACTGGTTTTGTTGTGAATGCCCTTTTGAGTTTGTCAAATGCTTTCTGCTGTTCCACTCTCCACTGCCACTTTACATCTTTCCTTGTCAGCACATTTATAGGCCTTGCTACTCAAGCGAAATCTTTGATAAACCTTCTATAATAGTTTGCGAGGCCCAAGAATTTCCTGACATCTTTCACATTTTTTGGCTCTGGCCAACTGAGTACTCCATCTACTTTCTCTTCCTCCATTTCTATTCCATTAGGCCCTATTACTACTCCTAGGAACCCAATTTTTCTCACTTTCCATATGCATTTCTCTAGCTTGATGTACAAGTCATTTTCTTCTAGCCTCCTCAGTATTTCTTCCACAATCTCATTATGTCCTTCCTCTGTTTCTGTCCCTACTAGCACATCATCTACAAATGCAGCAACTTTTCCTTCATTAATCAAGTCCCTCAGAATTTCATTCATCATTGCCTGGAATGTGGCTGGTGAATTTGTCATCCCAAAGAACATAACTGTTGGCTCAAAGGACCCTATATGCATTGTAAATGCTCCCTTCCACTCATCTCCTTCTTTTATCCTCATGTTATTGAACTCCCATCTCAGATCCATTTTAGTGAACACCTTCTTGCTATCCATATTGTCAATTAGCTCTGTAATTAATGGTAGTGGGTAGTTATTTTTCACTGTCTAGTCATTTAGGTTGCAGTAGTCCATTACCATCCGCTTACTCCCATCCTTTTTGCCTACAAAGAAGACTGGCAACGTTTGAGGGGATTTTGATAGTCTGATATACCCCTTTCTCAGTTGATCTTCTACAAAGTTCTGGACCTCTTCTCTCTCATTTTTGGATAGAGGGTAAATTCTTCCCTTCTGTAGTTTGAATGTCTTCTTGAGATCAATAGCATGATCCCAAACTTTTCTAGTTGGCATTCTTTCTGACTCTACTTTCCCAAACACTTTCCTCCATTTTAGAAATTTCCTTGGAACCAACTCTTCAATTTTCCTGTAGTCCTCTTCAATTTCCTCTTCTCTTCTCCAATCTTCCTTGTTATCAATTGCCCATCTGACAATTTTCTCTTCCTCTAGGGTTGCTACCCTTTTTCCTTTCTTGACTCTCCTTGGTCTTGTTCTACTACATAAAGGTGGGCATCTCATCATTTTTACTTCTCCAGTTTCCCAATTGATTTCTAGGTTATGCGCCTGTAACCATGGCATTCCCAGTATTACCTCTGTTTTTCCTAAGTCACATATATCCATCCTCATCCTTTCTACATGACCCTTGTAGTACACATTTGCTTCTACCTGATGTGTAATGGCTCCTCTACTATTGTTTGTCCTATCCACATTTCTGACCATTATGGGTCTCTCTAGTTTCTCCAGCATAAACCCATGTTTTGCTGCTGTCCTCTTGTCCATGAACATCCCCATTGCACCACTATCCAAGAGTGCTTTTACTGCAACACCCTCATGAGTGTCTATCTTTTCTATCCTGATATTCAACTACACTTCTCTCAGCATTTTGAAGGTTTGTCTGACCTCCCTTTGCCTACCCTCCTCTTTTGCTGCGCTTTCTGGGGCTCCTGCCTGTGCACTGCTCTGCTGTGTCTTTCCCCTTTTGGGGCATGCCACTTCTGTCTCCTTTCTTTTCTGACATCCACATGTTATCAATAGACAGTGAATGTCCTTAGTGATCACCCTAGGTGGATGTTCAAGAAGAACTCAATGGAGTTCTTTGTTGGATTGAACTACTACTTATACTATTTTACAGTGGCTGTGCTACTACTAGTCCACAATCACATGTTCTTCCAGAATGTTCTATGATCACTTGACCTTGTCACATGATTTGGTTACCTAAGTTCCCATACTATTTATACCTTGACCCCATTGTATGACTTGAGATTTTGGATTAAGTGTTTAAATGCATGGAAGACCATTTCCTTCTTGGGGCTCTCATAACACCACACTACTTCTGCCTGCCTGAAATCACTCCCTGTTCTCTATTCTCCTCTATATGGCATCCCTTCTGTCCACACCTTTTACACTCCACATACGATACTATCACCTCCCTTGTATACCATCCCAGTTCTAACAGGTATGCCTCATCTGGAATGCCCTCTTTACAGTGCTCCTGTACTTTTCATCATAGGACGTACACTGGACTCCTCCTCCATTCTTTTTGCTGCGCCTTTTGTGGCATGGCCACATGTGCTGCCTCTTCTACTACTCGCAACTTCTTTTCTCCTTTCCAAAGAGGATACTCTCTGTACTTGTGTCCCTTCTCTCCACACTTAAAACATTCTACTTTCACTGTCTCCTGCTTCTTTATCATCCTCTCCTTCACATCACACTGCATCACCCTACTTGACAACACTTCAAATTTATTTTGGGGAGCGGTTCCCCTCTTCTCCTTTCTTCCCTTATTCCTGCAATTTCAGGCCAGATGCCCAAACTCTTTGCAACTCCAACATTCTCATTCTTTCTTTCCTTCTAATTTTGCCCTTAACGCAGTAAGGACACACTTTTATTTGAGCAAGTTGCTCATTAATAAATTGTATTGTTGCAAAGACATAGTGCTATGTCTCTGCAAGGGTACAGAAGTAATGTTGATTCTTGCTAATTACAACTACATCTGCTGGGGTGCAAGATCTTCACCCAGCCAGGTGCCTACTGCCCTACTAACTACTGCCTTAATAATAGGGTTAAACTATCACCTCAAGGAGAGGATCCCTACTCTAGATGGCCTTCTAGAAGTAACTGTTACTCCTCTGCATATACCACTGACAATGGAGTGCAGCACAAGGTTTTTACTAAGAAAACAGTAACTAATAACACCACCCAGTTGTAAGGTCAGGTCTAGAACACAATGCCTGGGTTTGGTACTGCGTCTCTACCTGCAGTCCCTAACTGACTGCAAAGTCCCCTTAAGCCAAGGGCCTGGCTATATATGGAGGTGGCTAGTGATCATGATGACCACCGGCTGAGGGTTGATTTATATGAGAGTAAGAGTGAGCAAGGTCCAAGGCAGACAGTGCTCAAGAAGTAGATATTGAGTTCTGGTGTAAGGACTTAGACTGAGACATCTTAGAACTACTCCTAGTCTGAGTTGACAAGAAGAACTCGATAGAGTTCCCATTAAATTTCCTATACTACTTATACAACTACTACATGGTCTGTGCACTATCTTCCCACAGTTCCCATGTGACTCTGTGACATTTAGTCATGTGATACTTTCTCACACTCCATCCTTGTGTAGTAAGTCCAGAAAAGTAAATAATGACTTTAGCCATTTTGCCAAGTCATAACAGAATCTAATAGAAACTCTATCAAGTTCTCCTTGTCAACTCAGACTTGGAGTGTGATTAAGTTGTCTCAGGCTAAGTCACTACATATAGCACACTGTAGACAATACTAAGACTGTTGGAGGAAGGGAGTGCAGCAACCTGACAGACAACACAATGTTAACTTTACTCAGGATTAATAGAGAGTTCAAGTTGGACCAGAGACCCAGATGAAAACCTTGTCTATTATGTATGTGAGACCAAATGTGGGATGATAGGACTGAATGAGCATGACAAAGCTTCACCTAATCATGACTAAGATTTACCTAATGCCTCTCTCTTCACTCAAATATTCCAATAAATTCATTAAAAATCAGAAAAAAATCAAGAAAAATTAGAATAAATTAGAATAAATTATACAATAAAATTGAAACAGACAGTGAGCAAAGCAAGCTGACTGTGACCTTGCAGACTATTGGAGGAAGGGAGCACAGCAATCTGATAGGCAATATTACCCATTATCACATAGACTGTTGTAGGAAAGAAGTATAGTAAGCTAACAGACAATACTACTTGCTGTCGCATAGACTGTTGTAGGAAGGGAGCACAGTGAGCTGATAGACAACACAATATTAGCTCTACTCAGAATTAGTAGAGAGTTTAGGTTAGGCCAGAGGCCTAGATGAAAATCTTATCTAGTAGATATGTGAGAAGGATGTGGGAAGATGGCACTTAGTCAAATTTTTAGGTAATCAGTCCCACAGCTTCACTCAAAAACTCCACAAAAATTCAAATAAATTTATTAAAATTCATAAAAAATCAGAAAAAAGAGCAAAAAATTAGAAAAAGTATTGGAGAAAGGAAGTATAGTATACTGCAGACTATTGGAGGAAAGGAGTGTAGTGGAGTGCAGACAATGCTACTGGAAGTTATTGGAGGAAGAAAGTATAGCAAACTGGAAACTGTTGGAGAAAAGGAATATAGTGGACTATAGACAATACTGCTATACATTATTGGAGGAAGAAAGTATAGCAAACTGCAAACTATTGGAGGAAAGGAGTATAATGTACTACAGACAACCTACTCACTGTGTACATTGTAGAAAAACTGTTAGAGAAAGGGAGTATAGTGTACTGTGGACAACATTTAAACTATTGGAGAAAAAGAGTGTAGCGATCTGACAGACAACACTATATATTATTACACAGACTGTTGGAGGCAGGTTGCTATGCTCCCTACCAGACAACACAATATCAACTTTACTCAGAATTAGTAGAGAGTTCAAGTTGGGCTGAAGGCCTAGATGAAAACCTTGTCAAGAAAGTATGGGAGAAAAAGATGAGAAGATGGGGCTTTCTAAGCATGACAAATTTTAGTCAGTACTTAGCTAATATGACTAAGCAGATTTTTTACATACTTCAAATTTTCCCACACTTTCAACTACTTTGAAAAACTGTTGTAGAAAAGTAGCACACTATCACAAATGGCTACTTACTGATTTGTGATTGGTTGATTTAATAATCAAAGTGTTCAAAAAAGTGAAGTTAGACAAGCAGCAAAAGATGTTGTTAAGTCTGAGGTTTATCCTCAGACATACAGTCCTAAAATACATGATTGTGGTAGTCTGTGCACCAGAACAGCCTACCACATGATCACTACCTATTGTTCTACATATAGAAGTGCTATTGTTATTGAAATAGAGATAACCTAACCATCTTAGGGCAGTCCTTTGTTCTATTTAAGAACAGATGATAATCTATGGGTAAAGATCAGTATCATGTGCAAACATTGAGGACCTTGTATCTCCATGGGATCTTATTGCCTTGGGATATATTTATAGCTGAAAGAAGCACATTGAAGAGAGCTTCATGATGGTCATTGAAGCAAATGATTACATTAAGTAGTCCCTGAGATATCAGTGATTTAGTATCTGGTGACTTGGTGATCACTGACTGATCTGCTAATAACTTAGTGAATACTGATCACCTTGAGACATTTTTAGTACTGTTTGAAAGGTCTTCATAAGGGCTTTTGGTGCCCATTTAGATTGTTGAAATTGGTCAAGTATTCCCAGGGTTATGGTCCAAATGAAGTTTGTGACACTGATCTTTTTCTATATTTCTGGATGTCTTCTCTAGCCTAGATATCCTAGTGGTATCACCCTTGAGAGGACTGTTCTGATGTTTCTAATTATAGTCATCTATCAAAAGTGATTACCAAGATCTAATGGTAACTCTAAACCCTAATCTATCAAATAAGACAGCTACCAAGTTATGATGTTATTCTACCAAGGGAAACTAGCCTCCCTAAGATTCTGGTTAATCTTAAGAGTGCTTCTAGAGAGGAGTTCTGGATTGTGGTTGATATGGAATGGCTGAACAGGCCTTATAAGATTGGTATAGTAGTAGTTATAGCCACTATTCTGCTACTCAAGTGGTGTACATGATTCCAGGACTGGGTGTCTAGTGGCTATTGTAAGGGCAATGTCAGACAGGAGGCTGGAGGTCACACCAAAAAGCTAGGTAAGGGTTCTGGAAGCTGGAGTGATATTTAAGTAAGGGTAGATCTACTGGTACAGGCTTCTATATGTACTACAAGAGACAGTCTGTGCATAGTCATGTGAGCTACAGTCCAATAATAGCACTTTCTAATCAGAATAAAGTTGGAGGAAACTGTACCTACCCTAAGTTTTTTCAATATACTTTTTTACTTTAAATTCTTAATAAACTCAGTAAAACTCAGTAAAAACTAAGAAAAATTAATACAAAACAGACAGTAAGCAAAGCAAGCTAACAAACAACACTACTTGCTATTATATAGTCTGTTGTAGGAAGGGAGCATAGTGAGCTGATAGACAACACTACCTACTGTTACACAGACTGTTGTAGGAAGAGAGCACAGCATACTGACTTCAACATAATATTAACTCTACTTAGAATTAGTAGAGAGTTTAAGTTGGGCCAGAGGCCCAGGTGAAAACCTTGTCCATTCTACCTCTTCCTAGACTTAGTTAGCATCCAAACTACCTATTGGGTATCTAGTAACTTCTATTGAAAGACTGTGCCCTTTTGAATAGTGGTTAAGATATCTTATCTAAAAATAGAGTGGTACTGATGAGATCAATGCTTATTTGTAAGTGTTGTTCCTGGTTCTAAGTCTACCCTTTATAACCATCTAAGGTAAAACAGAGATCCTACAACCATTTCAAACTATAACTTTCCACAAGTAGTTCTAGATTGCCATTCTATCTAAAATATCTTTATAACCTGATTGTAAGGGAACTCTATTAACACCACCCCTGGAACACTAGACCAACCTCCTGAAGTAACCCTGTATCTAATTAAATATTACTATGTAATATATAATTGTCTCCAGCTTGACTTGGCAACTTCTGACCCTGACTGGTAGAACTGTAGGATCAGGGACAGACAGACTGTAGCAGTATATATAGTATAGAGTACACCCCCAGAAGTCTCATCCTAAACTCTAAGGATTCTCCTGGAGGTGAGTTGTATATAACTTAGGAGTATAATATTACTAAGAATTCTCCTGGAGTCTACTCCACTCTGGTTGCCCTTACACTAATGCCAGCTCACTGTTCTTGCCTCTTGAGTCTTAGTAGTAAGCTTTGTCCACCTTAAGTGTTGCTCCAGATTGGTCATCAACCCTACTTCTGCCTGAGGATATATGTTGTTATGAGAGCCTCGAGTAGGAAAAGACGTCCCACACATCCTGAACATCCACCTAGGGTGACCACTAAGAACATTCACTGTTCCTTGGTAACATAAGAACTCGATCCCACATCCGAGCACTGTTCACCTCGAACCCTGCTCAAAGTCACTCAAAGACGCAGTTGGCTTAATACCGGCGCCACGAGTGATTTCCCCCATCACACTTACCCCACACTCTTCCTCGCTAGAGAGCACAGCGCTCTCAAGCCTCTTGGATAGCGGGCCCTAGCTGTAAAGGGGACTTCACTGTCAGTTAGGGACAGTGGGTGGACGGCTTGGACAAAACTCGTGTCCCTGCCCAAGACCTGACCTTCTTATCGAGTGGGCTCGTAATAGTTCTTCACTATCAGCCCCGTGCTACCGATCCATTGTGATCAGTCTACGCAGGGGAGCGGCAGAAACCTCTTAAAGGACTGCCTAGCTTAGAGATTCCCTTCTTAGGGATAATACTGTTTCACCCTTCTTAGTTGGTAAATAGCCATAAGTACAGACGAAGAAGACCGCTCATCCTCCTACGAGGAAACAACAACATCAACATCAACATCGCCCTCACCATCATCAATGTCACGACATCAACAACAGCAACAGGGGGAACAACCCCCAGCACCTATTTCCCCAACCAGAGAGGAGCAGCTCCTCACCATGATCGCAACCCTGCAGCAGCAGGTCAATGCCATGCTTCTCCAGCAACAGGGAAGCAGAGTAGAGGTCGCAAGACCTCAAGTCTTCAGTGGAAGGATGGAAGAGGTGAGCGCGTTCGTTAACGCGGCTCGCCTGTACATCAGGATGAAAATGACGGAGGAAGTGGCGGCAACCCAGGTGGCCTGGGTATTGTCATACGTGCAAGGAGGGGTGGCAGAAGCGTGGAAGGACAACCTGCTAGATGAACTGGCCAAAGGGGAGTCAGAGGTGGAGTCGGCGGAACAACTATTTGCAAAGATAAGGGATGACTTCGGGGAGACGTCAGAGGAGGAAAGAAAGATAGAGCAGTTGAGGACAATTGAACAGGGGGGAAGGACCTGTGACGAATACGTCCAGGAATTCAAAAAGGTGGCAAGAGGAAGCGGGTACGAGGGGAAGGCCCCTCATTGAAGAATTCAAAAGAGGACTAAACGGGGGCATCAGGAGAAAGTTAGCAGAAGCAGAGGAGCCGCCAACCACCATTGGGGAGTGGCAGGAAAGGGCGGTAAGATTAGACAGAAATCAAAGACAAAGTAGGGCAGAAGAAAGAGTGTTGGGAAGAAACGCGGCGCGCCCAGGGGGAAACGCGCAGCCCAGAGGAGGAGGGTCATATGGAGGAAGAGGGGGACAGATAACATGGAGAACGGGAGGAGGGTATAGAGGAGGAGCGGGAGGAAATGCAGTTAACAAAGGGGGTCCAAGGAGAGACCCAAACGCAATGGATGTGGATAGAGGAAGGGGGGGAGATAGGACATGCTATGTATGTGGAAAGTGGGGCCATATGGCCAAAAACTGTTGGGAAAGGCACAAAACGAGGGTAGTAGAAACGCCGCAAGAGGCGGCAAAAGAAAGTGGAGGACAGTGAGCTCTCGACTGGCCTCCAATAATGTATACAGTGTATTGTGTCTGGAAGATTAAGCAATAAAAAGAATTCCCCCAATACAACTGAGAGAGAGAGGGACGTGCGACGAACAATACGACCACTGAGAGAGGTCTGGTTAAAAGTGGGGCTGGAAAAGTTGGAAAGCCATGAGGGAGTAGCAGTAAAGGCGCTATTGGATAGTGGGGCAACAGGTTTATTCATGGATACGACCTTTGCAAAAGAAAAAGGGTTTAGAATGGAAGGGTTAAAAAAACCCCTCTTAGTCAGAAATGTGGATGGAACGAAAAATGTGGGGGGAGCTATAACACATCAGGTCGAATGTAACATGTTTTTCAAAGGGCATGTGGAAAGAGTAAGGATGGATGTGTGCAACTTAGGGAAGACGGAGGTAATACTGGGAATGCCATGGCTAGCGGCCCACAACCCAGAAATAGATTGGGAAAAGGGAGAAGTAAAGATGACACGATGCCCACCTATATGCGGAAGAAGAAAGCAAGGAGCGGAGGAAAAGAAAGTAAGGAAAGCAGAGAAGGATGAGGATGAGGAAGTATTGAAAAGGCTGGTGCCCCAGAGATTCTGGAGATGGAAAAAGGTGTTTGGAAAAAGGGAGTCAGAGAGAATGCCGGTGCGAAAAATCTGGGACCATGCCATAGAGCTAAAAGAAGGGTTTACCCCGAAAAAGGGAAGAGTATACTCCCTATCAAGAGAAGAAAGGGAAGAGGTACAAGCATTCGTGGAGGACCAGCTGAGAAAAGGGTATATCCGACCCTCCAAGTCGCCCCAAACATCATCAGTGCACTTTGTGGCAAAAAAGGACGGTACACGGAGAATGGTACAAGATTATCGACACATAAACCAGTGGACGGTAAAGAATGGGTACCCCCTACCCCTCATCGCAGATATATTGGATGGAGTAGGAAAGAGAAAGGTGTTTACGAAGCTGGACTTAAGGTGGGGATACAACAATGTCAGAATCAAGGAAGGGGACGAATGGAAAGCAGCGTTCACAACGCACATCGGAGCATATGAACCTACGGTCATGTACTTTGGGTTAACAAACTCGCCCGCCACTTTCCAAACAATGATGAACGACCTGTTCAGGGACCTCATAAACCAAGGGGACACAGCAACCTTCATTGACGACATTCTAGTAGCCACAGATACAGAGGAAGGACATGATGAGTTGGTGGAGGAGGTATTAAGGAGGTTAGAAGAAAACGATCTGTTTGTAAAACCGGAAAAGTGCAGATGGAAAGTAAGGGAAGTAGAGTTTCTAGGAGTAGTAATTGGTCCAAAGGGAGTCGAAATGCAAAGGGAGAAGGTAGAAGGGGTCCTGAACTGGCCAGCACCCAGAAACGTCAAAGAAGTGCAAAAATTTCTAGGACTTGCCAACTACTACAGAAGGTTCATAAAGAACTTTGCTAGGATAGCAGCACCATTGCACGTGCTAGTCAGAAAGGAACAAAAATGGAAGTGGGAAAAGGAGCAAGAGGAAGCATTCGAAGAACTCAAGAAGGGATTCACCACGGAACCTGTCCTCGCCATCCCGGACATCGACAGGGAAATGAGAGTGGAAGCGGACGCATCAGACTATGCAACGGGGGGAGTGTTGTCGACAAAGTGCGAAGATGGAAAGTGGAGGCCAGTGGCCTTCATCTCTAAATCATTGAACACCACAGAACGAAACTACGAGATCCACGATAAAGAGATGTTGGCAGTTATAAGATGCCTAGAAGCATGGAGGCATTACCTAGAGGGGGCAAAACTCGAATTCGAAATCTGGACAGACCATAAAAACCTCCAGTACTTCATGACGAGTCAGAAGTTAAACCGTAGACAAGCAAGATGGGCCCTGTACCTATCACGATTCAACTTCGTGTTAAAACATGTTCCAGGAAAAAGTATGGGGAAGGCGGATGGACTAAGCAGAAGACCAGACTGGCAGGAGGGAGTAGAAAGAGATAACGAGGACCAGAAGCTGATAAAACCAGAATGGATCAGGGGAGTGGAAACACTGATAGAGGAAGAGACCCTAAGAGAAAGGATCAGAAAGGCACAAGAAGGGGACGGAAAGATAGCAGAAGCAGTAAAACAGTTAAAAGGGGCAGGATTAAAAACGCTAAAAGATGAAGAATGGGGAGTCGAGGATGGAGTAGTGCTGAAAGAAGGAAGGATATACGTGCCAGAAGGGGACCTTCGGAGAGAAATAATACAACTTCATCACGACACTCCATTAGGAGGGCATGGAGGGAGGTGGAAGACGACGGAGCTGATCAGTAGGAATTACTGGTGGCCAGGAATGACAAAAGAGGTGGGGAAATACGTAGAAGGATGTGATGCGTGCCAGAGGTACAAAAATCGAAGCGAAGCACCCGCGGGTAAATTAATGCCCAACACGATCCCAGAAAAGCCATGGAGTCACATATCAGCAGATTTCATCACCAAGCTACCACTAGCCCAGGGATACGACGCAATCTTGGTAATATGTGACCGTTTTAGCAAAATGGCCCATTTTATAGCAACAACGGAGAAGACGTCAGCAGAGGGACTCGCAAGGTTATTTCGGGACCATGTATGGAAATTGCATGGACTCCCAGAAAGCATCATATCGGATCGAGGAGTGCAGTTCGCGGCGGGAATGATGAAGGAGCTGAATAGCTTGTTGGGAATCCAGACAAAACTCTCAACAGCCTACCACCCGCAAACGGATGGGCAGACAGAGAGGGTAAATCAGGAACTGGAACAATACTTAAGGGTCTTCATCGATCATAGACAGGAACAGTGGCCGGATTGGTTAGGAACGGCGGAATTCACGTATAACAACAAAATCCACACGGCCACAAAAACCTCACCATTCAAAGTGAACTATGGCCAAGACCCAAGGATGGGATTTGAAGGAAGAAGAAAGGGGAAGTACGAAACGGCGGAAAGATTTGTGGAAAAAATGAAGAAAATACAGGAAGAAGCCAGGGCAGCGCTAGGGAAAGCACAGGAAGAAATGAAAAAGTTCGGGGACAGGAAACGAGGAAAGGGGGAGGAATACAAAATAGGGGACGCAGTACTGTTGAGTACGAAAGACTTAAAATGGCAGATGAAAGGAAGGAGATCGGAAAAACTGACTGAGCGCTTCGTGGGTCCTTACAAGGTAAAGGGAATTGTCTCGAGCAATGTGATAGAGCTAGAACTACCGAGCTCCATCAAAATACACCCTGTAGTCAACGTAAGTAGAGTACGACTCTATAAACCACAGGTAGAGGGGCAAAAGAAGATACCACCAAAACCAGTCATCATTGAAGGGGAAGAAGAATTCGAGGTGGAAAAAATCATAAACAAAAGAACGATCAGGGGGAAGGAGAAATTCTTAGTGAGGTGGAAAGGATACACGGCAGAAGAAGATACCTGGGAAAGTAGGAAAATCTGGAGAACGCAAAAGAGCTGGTAGAAGAATTCGAGAAGGTGTACAAAGAAGAAGACGAGGAACTAAGGCGACAAGAGCAGGAGGAGGAAGAAAAGGAGTTCTGCCGAGAATTACCTAGGGAATTCACAGCAAAACTACTATACGGTTGGGGGAAAAGAAGATACGAAAGAGAGAGGGAAAAGAGATGGGACGAAAATTGGTATCGATGGAAAAATTCCTCGGGACGAGGAAACTTGAAGGGGGGGCCATGTTATGAGAGCCTCGAGTAGGAAAAGACATCCCACACATTCTGAACATCCACCTAGGGTGACCACTAAGAACATTCACTGTTCCTTGGTAACATATGTATAATAGGTTCTAGAATGAATTCCTCTTAAGAATCTATTGTTATAAGGTATATCAAATGTTACTTCTCACACAAAATCCATTTGCAGTATAACAGCAGACTAGAAACTGTTGGAGAAAAGGAGTAAAGTAGACTAAAGACAAGACTACTTGTTATAAGAGCCCCAAGAAGGAAATGGTCTCCTATGCATTTAAACACTTAATCCAAAATCTCAAGTCATACAATGAGGTCAAGGTATAAATAGTGTGGGAACTTAGGTAACCAAATCATGTGACAAGGTCAAGTGATCATAGAACATTCTGGAAGAACATGTGATTGTGGACTAGTAGTAGCACAGCCACTGTAAAATAGTATAAGTAGTAGTTCAATCCAACAAAGAACTCCATTGAGTTCTTCTTGAACATCCACCTAGGGTGATCACTAAGAGCATTCACTGCCTATTGATAACACTACTGCCAACTATTGGAGGAAAAGAGTATAACAGACTGCAAACAATACTACTGGAAATTATTGGAGGAAGAAAGTATAGTATACTGCAAACTGTTGGAGAAAAGGAGTATAATAGATTGAAGACAATACTACTGCATACTATCAGAGGAAGGAAGTATAGCAAACTGTAAACTGTTGGAGAAAAGAAGTATAGTACACTATAGATAATACTACTGACTGTGTACACTACAGACAATACTACTACAAAGTATTGGAGAAAGGAAGTATAGCACACTATAAACAATACTAAAACTGTTGGAGAAAAGGAGGGTAGTGACCTGACTGACAACACTGCATACTATTATACAGACTGTTGTAGGAAGGGAGCACAGTGACCTGCCAGACAACACAATATCAACTCTACTCAGAATTAGTAGAGGGTTCAAGTTGGGCCAGAGGCCCAGATAAAAATCTTATTTACTATAGAATCATCTATTATGTATGCAAGAAGGATGTGGGAAGATGGCACTTAGTAATTGCTTAGTCAAATTTACCTAATCATTCCCACAGCCTCTCTTTTCACTCTTTCCACTCAAAAAATGCAATAAATTCATTAGAAATTAGAAAAAATCAAAAAAATTGGAGGAAAATTGTATTTTACTTTCTTTTTTTCTCTCCAAATTTGGACAACAAAATTCAATCATGAATACCCTTCTCTTTTCATATTCAACCCAAATTGGATGTGTGGGAGGAAAATAAACATGTACAAATAGAGACTGATGGTGCCAGCTTATTGACTTCTCTGTCTTTAATCACTATCCCCTGTTCTCCTCTGCTGTTTCCTCTTTGCTCTCTTTGCTCTCTACTCTCTATACCTTGACTAGATACTGGGCCCTAGGTGTAAATGGGACAGTACTTTACAACTGTGGTGTAAAGCATAGTTGGTGTGACTAAGCTCAGGTCTACCCTCCTAGACAGACTGTTTTCTTAAGCAGTGCTGTAGTAGTATGTATACCTGTATACCTTTCTATTAGTAACCTGGTGCTTGGGGTCCATTGTGATCCTTATATGCAAAGGAGTAACAGCTGCTCTTTAAGAGAGTTGTTTAGAGTAGGGATCTCCTTCTTAGGAGTGATAGTATACCTGTTATGAGATAGTTCCCAGAAAAGAAACTATTTCCTATGCATTCCTCAACCCAGTGGATAATATTCAGGAGTATAATACAAGAGGGATATAAATAGCATGGGAAGGCTTATGTAAGATATGTACAGTAATTAATAAGTGTCATATAATTGTAGGAAATAGGTATACAGACCAATAGACATTTGTATAAGTAGTTGTACAATCCAACAGAGAACTCTATTGAGTTCTTTCTAAATAACCATCTTGGTTGAGCCCTAAGCCTTTACAACTTTGTGCTAACACAAGAACTTGATCCCTATTGTTGATCCTACATTTCATAGCCTCAACACTCTCTATTCTATTTACTCTCTTATCGTCCTTGCTAGTGAGCACAACATTCACAAGCATCTTGGATAGTGGGCCCTGGCTGTAAGGGGGACTTTACTGTCAGTTAAGAACAGTGGGTAGAAGGCCTGGACAAAACTCGTGTCCCCGCCTGAGACCTAACCTTTATATTGAGTGGGTTTGGGAGAGGGTCATATAGAGGAAGAGGGGGACAGATCGTGTAAAGGCCAGGGGGCCAGTATAGAGGAGGATATTAGAATAGAGGAGAACAGCCAGGGCCAGCAAGGGACTCTAATGCAATGGAAGTAGACAGAGGAAGAGGAGAAGATAGAACATGTTTTGTATGTGGAAAGTGGGGCCATATGGCCAAGAATTGTTGGCAGGGAAAGGGAAGAGAAAAGAGGGTAGTGGAAATGCTGCAAGAGTTGGCAAAAGACAATAGAGGACAGTGAGCTCCCAACTGGCCTCCTCAAATATATACAGTGTATTGCACCTAGAAAAGCTGAGAAATAAAGTTTCTTGTCAAAGCAACACTAAGGGAGTAAGAGATGTGCAGCACACACTCCAGCTGCTAAGAGAAGTATAGATGAAAGTAGGATTGGAAAAGTTGGAAAACCATGAAGGGGTAATAGTAAAAGCACTATTGGATAGCAGGGTAACAGGTCTATTCATGGACACAAAGTTTGCAAAGGAGAAAGAGTTTAAGCTAGAAAGATTGAGAAATCCTCTACTAGTACAAAATATGGATAGAATAGTAAATGTGGGGGGAGCATTCACTCATCAAGTAGAATGCAATATGTTCTTCAAAGGACATGTTGAGAGGGTGTGAATGGATGTATGTAATCTAGGGAAAACAAAGGTAATATTTTGAATGCTATGGTTAGCTGCCCATAATCCAGAAATCAACTGGGAGAAGGGAGAGGTAAAAATGACATGCTGTCCACCAATATGTAGAAAGAGAAAGCAGAAAGAAAAGAAGAAAGTGGTTAGGAAAACCAAAGAGAAGAAAACAGTGGAAGAACTGGTGCCAAGGAGATTTTGGAAATAGAAGAGAGTATTTGGAAAAGCAGAGTTGGAGAGAATACCAGTGCAAAAGGCCTAGGACTATGCAATAGAGTTAAAGAAAGGCTTTGTGCCTAAGAAAGAGAAGGTGTACTCATTGTCAAGGGAGGAGCAAGAGGAAGTACAGGTGTTTGTAGAGAACCAACTACAAAAGAGATATATCCAACTGTCAAAGTCACCACAAACGTCTCCTGTCCACTTTGTGGCTAAAAAGGACAGAAAACAATGAATGGTGCAGGATTACAGACATGTAAACTAGTAGACTATCAAAAATAGTTACCCATTGCCACTAATTGCCAATATCCTGGATGGAGTAGGAAGTAAGAAGGTCTTCACAAAGCTAGACCTAAGATAGGGGTACAATAATATTAGAATCAAAGAAGGAGACAAATGGAAAATAGCATTCACAATATACATTGGAGCCTATAAGCCAACCATAATGTACTTCAGGCTCACAAATTCTCCTGCTATCTTCCAAACAATGATAAATAATCTGTTCCATGATATAATAAATCAAGGAAGCATGGCCACCTTTATTGACAATATTATTGTAGCGATGGGGACAGAGGAGGGGCATGATGAGATAGTGGAGGAAGTGTTGAAGCAACTTGAAGAGAATGATCTCTTTGTAAAACCAGAGAAGTATTAGTGGAAGGTAAAGGAGATAGAGTTTCTAGGAGTGGTAATAGGACCAAAGGAAGTGGAAATACAGAAGAAGAAGATGGAAGGAGTCTTAAACTGGCCAATGCCAAGGAATGTAAAAGAGATACAAAAGTTTCTAGGACTTGCCAACTACTACAGACAATTTATTAAGGACTTTGCAAAGCTTGCAGTACCACTACATATGCTAGTTAGGAAGGAGGAGAAGTAAAGGTAGGGAAAGGAACAAGAGAAGGCATTCAGAAAGTTAAAAGAGATATTCACAATGAAGCCAGTCTTGGCAATACTAGACCTGGACAAAGAAATGAGAGTAGAAGCAGACACATCAGACTATGAAACAGGGGGGATGTTGTTGACAAAGTATGAGGATAGAAAATGGAGGCCAGTAGCCTTTATCTCTAAGTTGCTGAATGCAACAGAATAAAACTATGAGATTCACAACAAGGAGATATTGGCAGTAATTTGATGTCTGGAAGCATGGAGACACTATCTAGAAGAGGCAAAAATAGAGTTTGAGATCTGAACAGACCATAAAAACCTCCAGTACTTTGTAACAAGTCAAAAGTTAAACCAAAGGCAAGCTCAGTGGGCCTTATACTTGTTATGTTTCAATTTTACCTTGAAGCATGTCCCAGGAAAAAGCATGAGTAAAGCCAATGGACTGAGTCAAAGAGCAGACTAGCAGGAAGGAGTGGAGAATGATAATGAGGATAGGACATTAATCAAACAGGAGTGGGTAAGAGGAGTAGAAATGCTAGTGGAAGATGGAAACCTGAGAGAAAGAATTAAAAAGGCACAGAAAGAGGATGAGAAAGTAGTAAAAGTGGTAGAAGAGTTAAATAAAGCAGAAATGAAGAACCTAAGGGATGAGGAATGGGCAATCAAGAAAGGAATAGTTATGAAGGAAGGATGTATATATGTCCCAGAAGAGAACTTGAGGAGGGAAATAATATACCTCTACCATGATATCCCAGTTAGAGGATATGGAAGAAGATAGAAAATGGCAGAGTTGGTCACAAAAAACTACTAGTAGCCAGGAGTAATGAGGGAAGTAGGGAAATATATAGATGGGTGCAATGCCTACCAACAGTATAAGAATAAGAGCAAGACCCTAGTAGAAAAGCTAATGCTGAACATAATCCTAGAGAAACTATGGAGCCATATTTCAGTAGACTTCATTACAAAGCTGCCCTTAGCCCAAGAATACAATACAATCTTAGTAGTGTGTAATAGATTTAGTAAAATAGCACACTTTATAGCAACTACAGAGAGAACGTTGGTAGAGGGACTTGCTAGGTTGTTCAGAGACCACATCTGGAAGCTACATGGACCTCCAGAAAGTATTATATCAGACAGAGGAGTGCAGTTCACAGCAGGAATGATGAAGGAGTTGAATGAGCTATTGGGGATCTAGACTAAGTTGTTGATGGCTTACCGTCCCTAGATGTTATGAGAGCCCTGAGCAGGAAAAAGTCTCCTATGCATTTGAACACTTAGTCCAAAACCTCAAAGTGTACAATGGGGTTGAGATATAAATAGCAGGGGAACTTAAGAAGCCAAGTCATGTGATAAGGTCACGAGGTTGTAGAACATTCTGGAGGAACATGTGATTGTGGACTAGTAGCAGTACAGCCACTGTAAAAGTAGTATAAGTAGTAGTCCAATCCAAGGAAGAACTCCATTGAGTTCTTCTTGAACATCTACCTAGGGTGATTACTAAAGACATTCATTGTCTATTGATAACACACTTACTAGTTTGTAATTGGTTGATTTGATAATCAAAGTGTTCAAAAAAGCAAAGTTAGACAAGCAGCAAAAGATGTTGTTAAGTCTAAGGTTTATCCTTAGACATACAGTCCTTAAATACATGATTGTGGTGGTCTGTGCACTAGGGCAGCCTACTACATAATTACTACCTATTGTTCTACATATAGGAGTGCTATTGTTCTTAAAATAGAGATAACCTAACCATCTTAGGGCAGTCCTTTGTTCTATTTAAGAACAGATGATAATCTATGGGTAAAGATCAGTATCATGTACAAACATTGAGGACCTTGTATCTCCATGGGATCTTATTGCCTTGGGATATATTTATAGCTGAAAGAAGCACATTGAAGAGAACTTCATGATGGTCATTGAAGAAAACAATTATGTTAAGCAGTTCCTGAGATATTAGCAATTTAGTGTCTGGTAACTTGGTAATTGCCAACTGATCTGCTGATAACTCAGTGAATACTGATCACCTTGAGATGTTTTTAGTACTGTTTGAAAGGTCTTCTTAAGGGCTTTTGGTGGCCATTTAGATTGTTGAAATTGGTCAAGTATTCCTGGAGTTATAGTCTGAATGAAGTTTGTGACACAAATGCAATAGAACTAGATTTGCCAAGTACAGTAAAGATACATCCAGTAGTCAATGTTAGTAGAGTACATAGGTACAAAGATCAAGTAGAAGGCCAGAGAAAAGAATGGCCATCACTAGTGGTGATCAATGGAAAAGAAGAGTATTGTCATAACTTGGCAAAATGGCTAAGTCATTATCTTATTTTACTTTCTTTTTCTTTTCTTTTCTTTTCTTATTTGGACTTATTACATAAGGAAGAAGTATGGGAAAGTATCATATGACAATGTTATATATCACAGTCACATGTCAGGATGTCACAAGGTCACATCACATAATGATGTCATATGATGAGTGTGGGAAAGTAGTGCACAGACCATGTAGTAGTTGTATAAGTAGTATACAGAATCCAATAGGAACTCCATTGAGTTCTTCTTGTTAACTCAGACTTAGAGTGTGATTAAGTCATCTCAGGCTAAGTTGCTACAAGTATGAGGTAGAGAAGATATTGAACAAAAAGAAGTTTAGAGGGAAAGACAGATACCTAGTGTGATGGAAAGGGTATATAACAGAAGAAGACACTTGGGAGCTGAGAGAAAACTTGGGGAATGCACAAGATTTAGTAGATAGATTTGAAGAGGAATATGGGGGGGTATCAGGTGAATAAAGAAAAGAAATAGCAGGAAAGACTACAAAGGAGAGCTGCCAGGAAGATATATAGCAAAAATATTATATGGATAGGATGACAAGAGGTTTGATAGGGAATACTGGAGGAAAATTGGAAACAATAGAAGATAGGAAAGACAAGAGGAAGAAGAACTTTGGAAACAATCCCAGAAAAGGATGAAGAAGAAGAAGAAGAAAACAAGCAAGAATTTGAAGGAGAAAGGATAGAAGAATGGAATGAAGAAGATCAAATGGGCAATTTATAGGACCTATATAATGAACTTTGAAGTCCTTGGGACAAGAACCTTTAATAGGAGGGTACTGTCATGAGTTGCCTTGACTATGACAAAATGCTATAAATAGAATGGACATAGACCAGAGTCAAACTGGTAGCTGATGGACAGCTTGTAGTTTAAACAAAGACAAATAGTATACTTGTATATATAGTAGACTGCAATTGAGTTAGAACCCCATCAAGTTCTCTTCTAACCCTGAAGTGCTACCTTGAGTTAAACTCTAGCTTAAGGTTCTTGAGTCAGTTGCTAACACTTGGTCTGCATGCTGTCTTGATCATTCTGTTTATCTAAAATAGGAAGTGCTATTACCAGACTGTAGCTCACATGACTGTGCACAGACCATCTCTTGTAGTATATATCAGAGCTTGTATTAGTAGATTTACCTTTACTCGAATATTACTCCAGCTTCTAGGACTCCTACACAGCTTACTGGTGTAACTTTTGGCTGATTACTAGTCATTGCCCTTACATATAGTAGCCTGAATACAATGAAGGACTCCATTGAGTTCTTCCTAAACCATCATCTACCAGTAGGGTCATAAGTCATCAAGACTTTGTACTAACAGGTTCCCTTACACAACCAACTCAATAATAAAGATAATAAAGAGGATAGTCATTTTGCATCAAGCCACCTCAACAACATCTAAAACTACAAACTCCTTGACACTTCAGCACAACTCAAATAAAAGTAGAGTTAACTCTATTTAGAATTAGTAGAGGTTTACACCTGTGCTGTAGGTATGGTGATAGCCTTGTTTGTATTAGCTTATGTACAGGGTTTGGGGTTATCTACTACACCCATTGCTTTCAGCCTCTAGCTCTAAAACCTTCTCCTAGTGTGTACTTATGTGAGTTGTTGATGTGCTAAATTACTTCACTACTTCATGCCCCTGCTTTCACAAGATAAGCCCAAAGAGATTACTCTGAGCTCATTAAAAATATCATACTCTGAAGCCAGTGCTCCAACTTGTATCTCAACAGATATTATTGTTGAAGGCAAGAGATAATGCAATTTTAGATGTGATTCTTGTGCAGCAGGACAATACTTGATATCTGTTACATTTTAATCATATTACATTCATACATTTGACAATTGAGAATTTAAAGTCTAGGTCCCTCGATTAGCGAGAAAAGTGATTCGAAAAAATCAACTAGGCTCTGTACTTCTGTTCATCGGTCCTTCTCGAATCGAGCTCATAGACATTATTATTGACTGGCTCTTCTATGTTTGCAGTAGTACCCTGGGCGGCGGCAAAAAAACTTGAGGATCCATTGGCAGTTTCATCCACATCCCTTATTGCGTAGTCCCTTGAGACCCCAATGGATACACGATAGAAAATAAGTGTAGGAGCAATGCCCTATCAATTTTTGGTGACCACGTTGTTAATCTAGGACCAAGTATTGAGACTCACCATGGTACATGTAAGAACTGCCTGTGTATATGCGTCAATGAAGCCACCGTGAATCAAGAAGGGAAGGTAGATGATGAGAATTAAAGAATAAAGGGCAGCCGACTCGACGACGATTTCGATGATTTTGCGATAGGAACTCTGAGAGTAAAAGTCCGTCTCCCGAGCAATGGTGATAATTCGATATACAGTGAGGAATGTTGAGATGACGGTACTTGCAAAAGAGAGACAGAAGTAGACTGCGGTGAATCTCGCAAATTTCTGGCGAGCTGCTAATGAAAGGTTTGATGGGTCAATCTGGAAGACAGAAGCCATGATACAAAATGCTGTCGGTGACGAATAAGCCAACAACACTGAGAATTTGAATGAAAATACAAACCGATGCCGATGACGACGAACAAGAATGGAATACATACAACTTTCCAGTTACGATTCCAAACTGTCCAGCACCTCCAGATCTAATAGTCATCTGGATAAAAGATCGGGAAATCATGGTCAAGTTACTTACAGTGACAAAATCTGCAATTAATCCCATCGAGTAAAATGAGATGACCGAAAGTGCAGCGAGCCACTCAGGTTGATTTATATAGGTTTCAAGGGCATCATCAGGAGTATCGGCCTTCACTACGAATGAACGCCAGGCCAACCACCAGTGTATGCCAAGATGGATTATGGCAAACATATACAGGGGGATAATGACCAATGAGACTGACCATCCAAGACGATTTCTCTTCTCCCCGAAAACTGTCTGGGTTGAGACCAAAATCTCATTCCGAAGGTGCCAGATACGTACATATATTGTGGATCGTGAGCAAGAAGAGAGTCGTGTATACACCTAAGATTATGCGTAGCCTGTTTCAGTAAAGAGAGCCACAAAAATCAGATGGTAATATGTGGCTCACCATCTCCAAACGTCTCTATCAGCACCAAATTGAAGACTGAATTCCTCGCTGTTAATGAAAAACCGGGAGGAAATGGAGAATCAGACATGGTGGCCTGGGGAGGGATAGTGGATCAGGCCTAGTCCATCCTAAGATATATAAGGGCATTAAGCCCATTTCTAGATGGCCTCTTGGCAACTGCCGAGCTCTACTTCTGATTGTCCAGTTCAGTGAGGTCCTAATTTATCTTTTGTCTGTTGACACATGGTACGTACCTAGGGTTTACTGCAAATGTATTGAATGTAATCAGAAAATCACAGTCCTACATGGCCTGCCAAGGATCTTTACCTAAGTATAGTCATGACCTCTCAGAATATGCTTCTTAAAACGAGATACAGAAGATGAATAAGCTAAGTTCTGCCACGGGGAATTCGCCACCGCGGATTAAAAGCTGCCAGTCACAACATTGATACAAGTTGGTCACTAATACGAGCCCTTTCCATCCACAATCCTCCAAAAGCTTCAGACTCCAGGAAAAGAATCCTTCATCGACGAGATGCTATTCTGTCCTGAAGAAGCCTACTCGAAGAGGAATTGATAACTCGTGATCGGAAAATAGCTAACGCCGGTTTACGATTTGGGTAGTTTGATTATAACACGGCACACGTGGCTCTTTTTCGGCTCACAGTAAAGCCTTGGAGAAGCAGATAGCTAGATAATGAGTACTAGTCATGTCGGTTGTCCGGGTATGACGGAATAGCTCGAGTTTCACACCACAATGTAAAACCCATCTTGAGCAGGTTGATTCTTGACCTTGCTTATCGATATAGAAATGATCATGCTAATTCAAGTTCTCTACCACTCTTTCGATAATCAAACCGGCATCACGCGCTATCATCCTGCTATCAGTGAATATTTTTGGTTTACATTGACCAGATCGAGCAACACCTGGTCTACTAGCTGCTTCTTCCGTTCTCCGTGATTTGTGCCGGCCATTTCATTGACAGCATACTCGCGATTTCGTTCATAGAACCATTGATCTCCTAGAGTAGCTACAAGACCAAAACTGTATCTGTCAATAAACACTCCACAAAGCATGAACATTCTGGGTGAAACGCAAACGATAGCGCAACCAGAGTGGCAGAAAAACAGACCTCTCCCTAAAGTCTGACTCATACATTGCCATGGATTGGTAAACACGTCAGCTCCAATGTCACCCCTTTCTTCACCCCTCTCTTTACCGCCCTTAGGACCACCAACATCAAGTAATAGACCATCCACCCTACAGCAGCGTAACCTTCAATCCCTGCGACAGCACCCATAGAGTCAAAAATGACTTTCCCCACGAAGTCACTAAACTCCTTCTGTCTGCAGGATAACATCTAAAGAGGGACGTCGACAGCCTTGGCAGAAACAGCATACACAACACAGCTCCTGTCTCCTCTTCGCCATCATCGCTAACGCTAAAACCATCATTAGTACCCGCTAGTCGTACACTAGTCGATAATGACCGATCATCAGGCCGAATACGTCCGAAGAGGAAACGGATAAGGTAGACGGTGAACTTAGCATCTGGGGAGGTGCATGTTTCTTCATAGTAGTGTCATGCCTCGTTGATAAGTCTAGTACGCTTTCAGGTGCCTCACCATCGAACACTAACACATCTGGAAAAATTTGAAGACCTCGAACCCGATATTCATACCCTTCGGGAGAACAACTTTCGCAAACACGATTCCACTTGCAACGAATGTTGTTCCAGATGCCCATGTCCTTGACCTCCACATTTTGTTGAACATTTGGGCGGTGGGATGGCGCGGGGAATTCTGTGGGTACCTCAATCCCCGAGGGATTATTTATTGGAAATGATGATCAGTATTTGGTTGGGTTTCCCGCTGAACAAGCGACTGAGGAATGCTGAGAGGCCACCAAATGAAGACTAAGGTAGGGTTGAAAATGCTCAACAAGCTTGAATGGTAATGTTTGCATGAGGTGATGACATTGGCAACAGGCAGAGGTGAACCGAGATTGTCCAGCAGAGAGACAACGAAAGGGAGGGAAGGGATTGAGATGTTGAAACTTTCCGGGCATGAATTAGTTACATCAACCCAGCGTAGTTTCAAACTTGAATGGTCTTGAGGGTGAGGAAATCGGAGAGGAGGTGCATCTTTCCCTGGTTGTGGTATGCCAGGAAGCAAAGGAACTGCAAAATGTTGAGCAATGCGAAACGTTAGCCAAGTGAGATATTGACTTACTCCTGAATCGTATACACGTCTGTATTTTGTCACATTCTCCAATCGAACCTTGCCAACTGTCGATAGAAGCTCATTTGGAGGCAGCTTGACGTCCAAAAGCACAAGATTCGTCATGCTCGAGTGTGATATGGGCTGTATCAAGGTGAACGGTAACGGTTCCCAACCCCAAGATCCTTCCAAAGTCGACTGAGTAGTCCTTTGCTCTCCCTGGAAATTGATCATTTAAACCCATGGCATCTCCCGCATCAAATCCCATCCTTCCGAAATCATTCAGACAGAAGCCGCCGTAGTCAGTCGTGTTCAGCACATCCATCCGAAGGGACCACTCATCACGAAATTGCGACAGACATACTACATATGATGAGGGAGACGAGGAACACCGTCGCTAAGATTGAGTGTAAAGATCGTGCAGACGACGGTGGGGTAGTCACGAGGGGTATGTCTTGTGAGGTTAACCCATTCTGCAGCGGTGGTGTTCGTTCTGTCGGAGTGTCTGCTCGCCCTTTTCTTTGTCCGCCGCAGATGGCGATGCGATGGCAATGCAAGGCCGTTCATGATAGTCGTCACTGGCCATGGTTCTGAACTGTATCAAAGGTACTCGACAGTCACGAGTCTCCAGTCATCCTCGAGGCACTACTGCCCTCCTCGCGTTGACCTGAAATTTCCGTCAATCGCAGCTCGAGATGTAATTTTGGATCTTGCAGAATTCAACCTGACAAATCGTTCCATCATACTTCCAAAGATCTAGCTCGGCTTGAGCAAAAAAAACATACTTACCATTGCCATAAAACACGCACCCCTTCCTCCGCCTCTTTCTCGTGCGCGTTGGTTGCTCAATATCACGAGCAACAAACAGCCTAGGCAAATCCAAACTTTTTTTGTGGGCATTGATTCATCCAGGAGCGGGAGGAGACGAGCGCGTGCTTGTGCTGAGGACAAGCTTGACATTCCCTCCAAATCGATATCCCTCTCGCAGATAAAACATATGATATCCTCAGAAAGAAAAGAAGAGAAAACGGGAGGGAGTGCCGAAACACGGAGCCTGGAGTCTGCACCAAGCGAAGAAACTCGACAAAAAGCAGTGCAACAGAAAAAGAGTAAGAGCGGATTGGACCAGAATAAACTCAAATACCAGCCAAAGAAGATTGGGCTTGGGAGGAGATGGAGGAGGAGGGTGAGGCGAGGCTTTACACACGCACACACAAACAAAGGCCAGGAAATCAGTAGACCCACCATTTCGAAATACCTCTTGAACAAGTCAACCAGCGATGTGTGTAAGAGACACTCATTTGAAGGCGACAAAAAGCCAGTGAGTAAAACGACACGGATAACTCTCTGCTTTGATCAATCTCATGACCTGGGTGAAAGTCTCTCCCTCACAAAATTTTTCAATCAAGTCCTCACCTCAGACTCCGATCGATGAAAAAAATATATTTGAATTTGACGAAGATCTAAAGAACGATGACATAGTCTAAAAGATCAGAGGTCCAGCAACATGAGGTCTATCAGTCCTCCCCAAGTCCCGGCACAAGGAAGGGTGAGAGGGAAGGGAGAGGGGAAGGGGGGAGAGGGAAGGAAGGAAGTTATCAAACCAATATACACAACCAACAACTTTATCACTCAACACCCAAATCTAAACCACAAACAAAAACCATCAGATGCAATTAGTACAAACTAACGTGAGTACACGAAAAAAAAACGTTAATGTAAGTCCCAAAGTTTAGCATTGTCCATTATATAATTGATTTACGGGCTTAGCCCACTGCCACATCGTCATATTGACATCTGAAAAAAAAACCACCATCAAAAAGTCAATCTATCTCAAGCGCACGCGCACTTTTTTTTTAAAAAAAAACTCACCCATATAAGCCTCCAGATGGTCATTAATATACTTCGCAGTAGGAAAATCTTGAGGATCACATCCAATATTCACTTGGTCCTTTCTCTGATAAACACGAACATAATCAATTAAATATTCTGAAGGAAAAATCATAGTAGATGGATCGATCGGCTGCCAATTGGCTGGAAAAAAAAGGAGGTTTTTGCGAATAAGCTCAAAGGGAACAGTCCAGTCAGAATAACCGGGAAACAACATACGAGATATGCCCAAATTGAGAATGATGCTCATAGGTTCGAGAGGAACAAGTCGTTGGCCGATACCAGAGCCTCCTTGGTTTTCAGGATCAGGTCCAA
Organism: Leucocoprinus sp. KB1807203; assembly: GCA_019327925.1. NCBI lineage: Eukaryota > Fungi > Basidiomycota > Agaricomycetes > Agaricales > Agaricaceae > Leucocoprinus > Leucocoprinus sp. KB1807203. The sequence goes on from JAHTMQ010000439.1 coordinate 31,003, forward strand.
TAGCAGCAGCTCCCATCCGATGTGAAGGGGAACCATCCACGATCCATTCAACATAACCAGAAGTCGGATCATTGGAGTCACTCCAGTATTCGAAACCAAATACCTTAAAATTGCGGCCAGATCCTTGGAACATGTCACTAGGTACGCGTGTGAGACTCGAGATGGACTGCTGGACAGCAGAACCATGATAACTGTTTATGCGTGTCCGAGAAGTGTCGTAGACCGTGTGTTCGTCCGGGGTAGCATTGAGATAGAGATAGTCATGGGTAAAAGGAGCGACTTGAGCGGATTGGGAGACAACCTGGCCAACAGTATTGTCCTTGTCCTTTTCTGCCTCGAAAATGTCCAGTTCAGGGGCACCTCGGCCTCGATATTGGCCAGCACTGTTGATAGGACCTGGATGGTCCGAGTTGGGACACGAACATGATCTACGAAATATTATTATCAGGCTGAAGAGAGGGAAATGTAAACGGACGATAGTCGCTGGCCAGGGAGCCAGCTGAGTTCAAAGTCATATTTAGAGCGTGAGGCATTGGAATGAAGGGCAGCAGCAGGGCCGAGACCATCTGGGTTGGTCTGATTTGGAAAGGTACCGACGTCACACGAGTCGTAGGTATAGGGCCAGGTACCATCGGTGGTGGCGGCAAAGCCAGGGCGAGCCAAGTTCCCCATGATCCATGCACCAGGCCACTAGCAAGATGAACAAAATTATGAGGAGAGGGATAGGAAAGAGAGACGCACATAGCCTCGTGTGTTTTCGTCGGGACCCGGGAAGACAACGGCGACCTCGATGTAACCTCGAGTAAAACAGAATTTGTTCCAAGATTGGAGCATGCCACTGCGGTAATTGAGATTATGGTTATCAAGAGGGGTGAAAGGAGCGGTAGAGTCTTGTAAAAAAACATGAGAAAACAGCACAGCAGAGAGGACTGTGCCTACTTGGGGTGAGACCCGGTTGGAGGGTGTCTACGGAATCCATGGTGATGACGAGGGCACCATCACGGGTAGTGACCTGCTGGGGGTCGTACCACTCGAGGTCGCCGGTGGCACCGTACCAGATATCGACGGCCTCCCAAAAGGGATCGTCACCGGGGTAAAAGGAGCGTCCAGGGGTGGAAAACTCGTCGGAAAAGACGAGAGTATAGTCATTACCGTCGAGGCCAGAGCGGGAAAGGGCATCGTGGGGGGTATCGGGGTCAATGAGGTCGGGCATGTTGAAGAGGACGGGGGACTGGCCAGTGGCATTGACACGAATATTGCCAGTGATCTGTGCGTTTTTAGATCTGTTTTTGTAGAAGCTCATGACAGGGTATGAGATGAAGAGGGCGAGGATACAGAGGAGGAGGAGGAGGAGAACGCTGATGTTGAGAATGCCACGCCATGGGAAAGCGTGATTGTCGGGATGGTGTGGGCCATGGTCGTGGAGAAGGTCGTCGTCGTTTGGGGCGTCGAGCTCGTCCTGGGTAGGGTCGTAGGAATAGGGGATGATGCCGTCCTTGTAAGTGCCAGGGATGGCTGAGGGATATTTTGAGTCTGGGGCAAAAGAGACGATTGAATCACGAGAATTGGAAACTAGCGAGTCTCTGTTGGATGGGAACTTGGGAGGGACGAGCAGCGATTGGTGGTCCCCTCCCGCCTGCCGATCGCGGTCGTCTGCCAGACGATACAGAATCATTGACCCACGACTGGGCCGGTCATCGAACATGGCAAGCCTGGAGCCAGGCTTTAGGGGCGACGAGATGAATGAAGCGGAGGAGATCGACCGGATCGCAGCCCGGGACTGATGCTGCTGTGTTGTCAGAGGAGTATCCACCACGAAACCGTCCATGTCGTCGTCGCAGTCGGGCAAGGGCACTGTGCTGTGCGACGACGACGGCGTCGTGAACGGATTCATGGTCATGAGAAAAAAAAACAAGCCGTGCGAAACGTCAGATATATGGCATCATCGGCATGTACAGCACTCTCCCTCCTGGCGGTCGTCCCGCCTCTCCCGGCATCTCCGCCGTCGTCGGGTCACTTGGTCCGGAGAATGCCGGAAAATAAGCGAATGGCATCGGCTGGCGGCGCTCCTCAAATGTGATGGTCGATGCAGATCGATGTCTGTAGCGTCTGTGTTCGTGTCGATGCCGGCGATGATGATGGTGATGGTGGTGGTGATAGCGTCTTTTTGCTACACGGCGCCGCCATGCACTTACAGACGCCCCATCGCCTTCTGCCGCCAGAAGATCAAGGGAGTGGCCGGTGATGGCCCCGCCATTCGGATCATCACCAGGGCGCCGGTACCACGAGGTGCCTTGCTTTTTGAGAACGCCGCGCCCACCCGACTTGGCGCCAAAGCCAGCCAGAGGACTGTAGTCGACGGTGGTTCTGTCAGAGATCCAAGGCAAACGAAACAAGGCATGGAGGCAGCGGGACAGGGGATTGAGCTCTGTTGTAAAGGAAGGGTCATTGGTGAAGGAGGACGGCATCGTGTAGGATGTAGCCATTTTAATGTAGTCTGTTGCAGGGGGAATGTGTGCTGTTTCTGGTGAATGATGATGTTCTGAGTGTGTTTCTCGTGAGTGATGATGTTCTTGTTTTGATTGCTCTGACTGGTCTGACGGTTCTTTTTCCGACGGTTCTCGTTCTGACGGTTCTCGTTCTGACGGTTCTCGTTCTGAGTGTTCTCGTTCTGAGTGTTCTTGGTGTTCCTGCTCCTCCTGCTGTTCTTGCTCTCTGTGTTCCTGCTCTGGCTCTGGCTCTCTCTGTGGCGACATAACCTTAGTCTTTCGACTCCCATATCTCAACACTCGCTTTGGCAGCCTCCTTAGTCCCACCCAAAACCCACCCACAAACGACCTCTTCCTCTTCACACTGCTCCCACTCAGCGGCTGAGATGCTCCTGGTATCGGTAACGGTCTTGTTCCGCGCGCTGGCACTCGCTCCATCGGCACTCCTATCCCCATCCCCACCGGCATCGAATATCCCATTGTCTCCCCATGATATCCAACATACTCTTCTCCACGCCCCAATGCATCTCCTCTACCATCCCCTTCTCCTCTCTCTTGGTACTCTTCTTCTTCTTCTCCTTCCTCCTCCTCCTTAACATTCGCTATCACATACCCCCCACTCCAGGGCCTCTTGCCATACGCACCACCATACATTGATCCCGCCTGATTCCCACTCCTTCCATGGTAATGGCTCGGATCAGGTAACGGCCTCGATCCCCTTAGCACAGGTGTCGACTGTGCCTGCGTCTCCAACATCGTACTCGGATTCACCCACGATGGCGTAGTAGTGCTCGCATAACTCAAATAGCTAGTCCTCATGTCTTGTCTCCGACTGTACGGATTAGCATCCACCGAGTATATCGCGTTGCCACTCGCCGCCACTTGCTGCTGCTGGTAAGACCCGCTCCCCGGTGGTCCATAAGAATTGTACGTCACGTTGGGGTTCATTAGCTATACCCACTGCACATCCCTCCATGTTTTATACACCCCACGAGAAAACAGCATGTCTGTCCATTACCTCGTGCTTTACACTATTTCTAGATACATGAAAAACGCTCTGTATGCAATACGAGTCAAGCTAGCTGCATGACATAAAACAGGGGGCACGTTGGCGCAATGCAAAAACCTTGCAGTTATCGTGAAATGACTCTATACATGACAACACGGATTAAGTACAAAAAAGAGGGTCAAAGACGAGTCATATTCCTTGAGTAGGAGTGACATAAGAACAGAGTACAAATCAGCCGACTGGGCATGACGTACGATAACATCCGTTGCTAAAATTCGCGTCAAGAATGTGACAGGACTAATCACACATCAAAACTCGAATTGAAATCACAAAACCATCAAATGGCCTACCCACCTCTTATTTCAACCAACCGATATTACGCATCTTCCTTACTTTGTCCTTCCACTTCTCTTTCGCCCACAACATATGGATCTTCCGTACTATACTGTAGAATAAGCAATGCCATCTCCGTCATTTCTGTATACTGACCCCATTACGTCAACGAGGAACCAAGAAAAAGAGGTTTCACTCACAGATGGAAACCCAGTTGTACACATTTGGTTCGGCTGTTAACGCCACAAGGGTTCGATAAAACAAGGTATCATCTCTTGCCGGTCCGGTGACATGAGTCCAAATATCCGACAACGTCAACGACGTCAGACATTGCAGGACACACAACACTCAGTGTGTTCCCAAATGGAGCATCTCCACTAAACCGAGACGCAGCACTTTTTTAAAACGATGATATACACGCCGATATACGTGTCAAGAAATGAACGAGCAGTAACATCGTCTCAGGACACACCCAATGCTTGAAATTCCATCGGAATTGAATATATTCTTTTCAGCAATGAATGTCTTTCAACAATGAGGGCGTGCAGTAGCCATCCAGGGCCGGTTCAAAGTCAAAGTCAAATTCCAGTGCTGATGAAGAAAAGCTGCATATCATCAATTCTTCGAGATTTCAGCAGTGTTCTATAACCATTCCCCAGAACTTGGATGGAAGCCCTTCGCGCGCGGGGTGAGGGGGGAAAGAATTCTGAGAAAAAAGAGAATACCCTCCGCGGATCAGAAAGGGTACAGTGCAAGGGCATTTTTTGAGCTTACCTGTATCTCTTAAACCGCGTCTGACAGCTCATGTAAAGCTAGTAAGGTCTTTGAAATCGAATAGCTATACGTTTCCAAGAGTGAGCTACGATGGTCGGCTCTGACTATCGTTTGTAAACACGCTCCCTGGGTTCGGGACCCCTGGGAACGTCAAATGATAAACAATGTGTAGCAAAAAAAGTCACAATGTCTCCAACGATCGTCCGGCAACTCGAGCCAGAAGAGTGGCAATCTCTGCTGAACGGGTTATATGACCACTGCGTCTGCAGATGGGCTGCTCATCAATCGCCGTTATATATACCGGTCTGATCCTTCCTCCCCTCCCTCCTTCCCTTCCCTCTCTCTCCTTGTGCCGGGACTTGGGGGAGGACTGACAGACCTCATATTGCTGGACCTCTTATCTTTCAAACTATGTCATGGTTCACTGGATCTTCGTCAAATTCAAATATATTTGTTTCATCTATCCAAGTCTGAGGTGAGGACTTGATTGAAAAATTTTGTGAGTTCGTGAGGAGAGTGTTGGTGTTGCGAGAGAGAGAGAGAGAGCGAGAATTTCACCCAGGTTCATGAGATTGATCAAGGCAGAGAGTTATGTTTTTTCACTGGCTTAAAACAGGTGTCTCTTACACGCGTCACTGGTTAACTTGTTCAAGAGGTGTTGCACTGTAGTACGAAATGGTAGGTCTACTGATTTCCTGGCCTTTGTTTGTGTGTGCGTGTGTAAAGCCTCGGCCTCACCCTTCTCCTTCATCTCCTCCCAATCTTTGACTGACATTCAAGTCTATACTGGTCCAATCCGCTCACTCACTCTTACTCTTTTTCTGTTGCACTACTTTTTGCCGAGTCTCTTCGCTTGGTGCAGACTCCAGGCTCCGTGTTTCGGCACTCCCTCCTTCCATTTTCTCTTCTTTTCTTTCTGAGGATATCATATGTTCTATATCTGCGAGAGGGATATCGATTTGGAGGGAATGTCAAGCTCGTACTCAGCACTCGCACGCGCTCCTGGATGAATTGATGCCCACAAAAAAGTTTGAATTTACCTAGGCTGTTTGTTGCTGAGCAACCAACGCACACGAGAAAAGAGGAGGTGGAAGGGGTGCGTGTTTGAAAGCAATGGTAAGTATGTTTTTTTTTGCTCAAGCCGAGCTGGATCTTTGAAATTATAATATTAACCATTTGTCAGGTTGAATTCTGCAAGATCCAAAATTACATCTCGAGCTGCGATTGACGGAAATTCCAGGTCAACGAAAGGAAGGCAGTGGTACCTCGAGGATTACCTCGATAGACCACTGGGGACTCGTGACTGTCGAGTATCTCTGTTTGGATACAATTCAGAACCGTGGCCAGTGACGACTATCATGAACGGCCTTGCATCTCCATCTGCGGTGGACAAAGGAAAAGGGCGAGTAGACACTCCGACAGAACGAACACCACCACTGCAGAATGGGTTAACCTCACAAGACATACCCCTCGTGACTACCCCACCGTCGTCTGCACGATCTTTACACTCAATCTTAGCGACGGTGTTCCTCGTCTCCCTCATCATATGTAGTATGTCTGTCGCAATTTCGTGATGAGTGGTCCCTTCCGGATGGATGTGCTGAACACGGCTGACTACGGCGGCTTCTGTCTGAATGATTTCGGAAGGATGGGATTTGATGCGGGAGATGCCATGGGTTTAAATGATCAATTTCCAGGGAGAGCAAAGGACTACTCAGTCGACTTTGGAAGGATCTTGGGGTTGGGAACCGTTACCGTTCACCTTGATACAGCCCATATCACACTCGAGCATGACGAATCTTGTGCTTTTGGACGTCAAGCTGCCTCCAAATGAGCTTCTATCGACAGTTGGCAAGGTTCGATTGGAGAATGTGACAAAATACAGACGTGTATACGATTCAGGAGTAAGTCAATATCTCACTTGGCTAACGTTTCGCATTGCTCAACATTTTGCAGTTCCTTTGCTTCCTGGCATACCACAACCAGGGAAAGATGCACCTCCTCTCCGATTTCCTCACCCTCAAGACCATTCAAGTTTGAAACTACGCTGGGTTGATGTAACTAATTCATGCCCGGAAAGTTTCAACATCTCAATCCCTTCCCTCCCTTTCGTTGTCTCTCTGCTGGACAATCTCGGTTCACCTCTGCCTGTTGCCAATGTCATCACCTCATGCAAACATTACCATTCAAGCTTGTTGAGCATTTTCAACCCTACCTTAGTCTTCATTTGGTGGCCTCTCAGCATTCCTCAGTCGCTTGTTCAGCGGGAAACCCAACCAAATACTGATCATCATTTCCAATAAATAATCCCTCGGGGATTGAGGTACCCACAGAATTCCCCGCGCCATCCCACCGCCCAAATGTTCAACAAAATGTGGAGGTCAAGGACATGGGCATCTGGAACAACATTCGTTGCAAGTGGAATCGTGTCTGCGAAAGTTGTTCCTCCGAAGGGTATGAATATCGGGCTCGAGGTCTTCAAATTTTTTCCAGATATGTTAGCGTTCGATGGCGGGGGAAGGTGTGCTAGACTTATCAATGAGGCATGACACTATGAAGAAACATACGCCTTCCCAGATGCTAAGTCTACCTTACCCGTTTCCTCCATGTGCCTTCGGACGTAGCAGACCTGATGATTGGTTACCATCGACTACTGTACGACTAGAAAGTTTCAATGATCGTTTTAGCGTCAGCGATGGTGGCGAAGAGGAGACAGGAGCTGAGACATGTATGCTGGTTCTGCCAAGGCTGTTGACATCCCTTCCTATCTAGATGTTATCCGGCAGAGAGAAGGAGTTTAGTGATTTTATGGCGAAAGTCATTCTTGGCTCTACAGGTGCTGTTGCAGGCACTGAAGGTTGCGCTGCTGTGATGGTCTACTGCTTGATGCTGAGGGCCCTAGAGCCGGTAAAGAGACCGATGAGAAAGGGGTGACGTTAGAGCTGACGGGTTTACCAATCCATGGCAATGTGCGAGTCGGACTCTAGGGAGAATCTATTTTCCTGCCACTCTGGTTGCGTTATCGTTTGTCGTGTTTCACTCAGAATGTTCATGCTTTGTGGAGTGTTTATTTACTGATAGGGTTTTGGTATAGCATCCCAAGAGTTCATAGAACGAAATCGCGAGTATGCTGTCAATGAAACGGCCAGCACAAATCATGGAGAACGGAAGAGGCAGCTAGTGGACCAGGTCTTGCTCAATAAACCCAAAATATTCGCCGATCACAGGATGATAGCACAGGATGCCGATTACCGATACGCAATATCAAAAGGGTGGTAGAGAACTTGAATTAGCATGATCATTTCTATATCGATAAGCAAGGTCAAGAATCGACCTGCTCAAGATGGGTTTCACATTGTGGTGTGCAACTCGAGTTATTCCGTCATACCCGGATAACCGACATGACTGGTACTCATTATCTAGTTATCTGTTTCTCCAAAGCTTTGCTCCGAGCCGAAAAACGAGAGCCACGTGTGCCGTGTTATAATCAAACTACCCAAATCGTAAACCGGCGTTAGCCTGCGGACTGATCGTACACCGCGTAATAAATTTTAAAAAACACCGGCTTTAGCTATTTTCCGATCAAGAGTTACCAGTTCCTCTTCGAGCAGTCATGGGCTTCTTCGGGACAGAATAGCATCTCGTCGATGAAGGATTGTTTTCCTGGAGTCTGAAGCTTTTGGAGGATTGTGGATGGAAAGGGCTCGTATTAGTGACCAACTTGTATCAATGTTGTGACTGGCAGCTTTCAATCCGCGGTGGCGAATTCCCCGTGGCAGAACTTAGCTTATTCATCTTCTGTATCTCGTTTTAAGAAGCATATTCTGAGAGGTCATGACTATACTTAGGTAAAGATCCTCGGCAAACCACGTAAGGCTGTGATTTTTTCATGATGGTCTAGATGTCAAGATGTAGCAGTAGTGAATTAGACAATGGACGATGCCAACTTGGGGAACTTTTTTTGACGTCAATTTTTTTATGTGCTCACGTTAGTTTGTACTAATTACGTTTGATGGTTCTCTTTGTGTTTGAGATCTAGGTGTCGAGTGACAGAGTTGCTGCGTAATATACATCAATCTGATCCTTCCTCCCCTCCTCTCTCTTTCCATGTGGTGGGACTTTGGTGAGGACTGACAGACCTCTGCCAATTCCGAGCTCACATTACTGGACCTTCCATCATAAAAACAGTCAAAAGTGTAGTTTATCAATCAGAGCGAAATACCTGGCTTGAGAGATTTTCCGCTCCCACGCTGGCATTTTTAGTGATTCGTTTGTCCGGAAAAGTATTAAACAGACCTTGGTAGTACTTAATCCCACATTTGCTGTATGACTGTATTGTCAGCAGAAACACGGACAGGTAAGCAATTAACGACGACCAAGTCTGGTTACTGCTGCGGCATGAGCAATTTATTGAACATGACTTGGAGTGCAGACAATCTAGCTCCACATTTTGTCAAAGAACCTGACATCTGTCACCCAGATCTTGGCCAAATCTTGGATGCATCATGTCCCATTTTCCACTCATCTGTCACACTCTTCTTTTTCTTGGAAAATTCACTCAGCTTCTCTTTAAAAGGGGCTCATCAACAGGTAATCGAGAATGATAGAATGCTACGATCATTGATTGTGACTTAGTGTTCTTCCCCCTGAGATGTGTCACATCACTTCAGAGATGGAATAGCTTATTGATGACTGTATTGTACTAACAACAGCACATAGAACATTTCACCATGGGGTACTCGTTCTCAGCAGGTGCAATATCTTAGGGTTCAAGTAACTCATCCTAATTAATCCACATGACATCATCTGATGTTCCACCTTGGGAAACATTGTGTTGTTAGGTTGTTAGGTTGTTAGGTTGCATTTATAGATCATTTGCAGATCCTCCATTGTAAGATCTTGTTCTCCCTCAGTTGTTGAGCCCCCCCCCCTTCCAGAGAAAATCTGAGTGAATTTTCCAAGAAAAAGAAGAGTGTGACAGATGAGTGGAAAATGGGACATGATGCATCCAAGATTTGGCCAAGATCTGGGTGACAGATGTCAGGTTCTTTGACAAAATGTGGAGCTAGATTGTCTGCACTCCAAGTCATGTTCAATAAATTGCTCATGCCGCAGCAGTAACCAGACTTTGTCATCATCTAGTGCTTCCCTATCCTTACCTCTTTCTCTGTTGATCAGTGAGTATGAGATTAGTCCAACAATGACAAGGTCTATCTAACAGCAATCTCATGCGATGAAATCACTCAAAGTGCCAGCGTGGGAGAGCCTACTGCTCGGGGAGAAATTTGGTCATCAAAATGAAATATAATATGTTCGTCCCATCCCTTCGAAGGTTCGGCACTCTGAGCGGAAAGTCTGTCAAGTCAGATCCTTTCATAGACTTTTATCCCCAGCTAAAAATCCTACGCTCGAACATTCTTCGTCTAGTGGAGTCGAAATCTCCCGTTCTCTCCGATATCTCTAGATATTACTTCCAACAGCCCTCAAAATGCATACGACCTCTCCTCGCGTTACTTTTTTCGCTGGCCACAAATAGCCTAGGAAAGGACTGGGATCTCAAACTCTGGGAATCGACTCATCCAGGTACGGGAGGCTGCGAGGATGAGCTTGATGTTCCCTTGTACCCACTGGATATCCTCGCTGACTACAGTCCTCAACATAAAGCGAGATTCGGGGACACGTTCACCATGTTAGGTGGAACCTTATGTTTTCCCCAAGTACAGTCCCTCAAGAACCAAAAATCACTGCCAAGATGTCTGCAGCCCTCACACACATTTGGCACACCCATGACTATTCTCCCCACACAGTACCGCCTCGCAGAAATTACAGAGATAATCCACGTGGCGTCTTTACTGCATGATGATGTTGTAGACGGATCAGCGCTCCGGCGGGGTGTGCCCGCAGCGCCACGTATATTCCCGCCCAACCTCTGTGTGCTCTGCGGCCAGTTCTTGGCGGCAATCTCTTCTCTTCTTCTTCTACAGTTGAGGAATCCTGAAGTAAATAGATTTTTTAGTAGAGCACAAACTAATCTCGTTGAGGGGGAGATACTACAGGCAAAGGATATATTTGAAGTGGCCAGCTTGGATGGCACGGAGCGACCCGAAAAGCAAAGGATTTGGAATGTTTATATACATAAATCGTATTTAAAAACCGGTGCGGTTATCGCTAGGGGTCTACGTGCTGCCGTTATGCTCGGTGGGTGTGTCCAAGGCGAGATTTTGAGGGAGGTTGCATACACTTACGGCAGGAATTTTGGTCTCGCCTATCAGGTGAACTTCTGTCCTTGTTGTGGCATGACAGGAACCTTGATCATTCTATAGATTGCAGATGATACACTAGATGTGAAATCGAGCGCCATCAGCCTTGGAAAACCTGGTAATGCTGACCTCCGACTTGGTCTTGTAACTGCTCCGTCGCTGTATGCTTGGGAGGAGTTTTCAGAGATGGGTGAACTAATGAAGCGTAAATTCCAGCTCCCCAGGGATAATGAAAAGGTCAAGGACGTCCATATATTTCTTCTCGTGTGTTCTGAATGCGTACACTTCCAGGCTCTGGATCTGATCTACCGATCATCTGCAATTGAACGATCAACAGAGCTTGCACAAAGTTATGCTGATGGAGCGAAAAAAGTATTACAGGAGCTGCCTCATACCACTGCTCGAGACCAGCTGATGCAACTTGCAGACTGGGCCGTCTCGAGAGGCCAATAAATTGCTGGAATATTGATACACTTATAACGACATAACCGCTTTCATGTGTAGTACTACTATTTCCATCTCCTGTTTTTACCATACGTGGACATCAATTATACGCTTTGATGCACTATCAGTGATTCATATTGCCTAACCACTGTTATGAAGTGTTCAGACTCAAGGGATATAGTATTAACCAGACTGAGACTGGGGAATCCTATGACAGCATATCAACTTATATGACATAGGCATGGTACAACATGAGGCCAATGCATGGTGAACATGAGGTAAATTGTAACAACCACCCAACAGTTTCCAGCATCAAGTTGAGTGTCCCTCCCTAAGCTGAACTACCCTAGTTGTCTCTTGTGACTGTAACTGATGTCAAAGGTGTTGGAGTATGGAGCAAGTTCCTTGTTGAATTGTTTACTGTACTTGTTTTTGTTTTATGTTGTCTTTTTATCACTTATTGTTCTCTTACTCTATTGTTCTCCTAAGCATCAATACTGCAGCACTAGCACCATGTAATAGTAGCTCTTGCCCATGTTGGACAGATGTAATCTCACTTATTCTCTATTCTTTCAGCTTATGGCCCAACCCACTGCATCATGAAAGCAGGGGGACAAAGTAATATAGTGGATTAGCACTCACATAATATTGGATATATATATATGTGATCATACCTAGATTTGAGAACCTGTGGCTGTAAGTCACCTGATTCTGGGACAAACATGACTCCTTCATAGCATAAGGTCCCTTCATGGTCTACCAACCACACTGAATCCTTGGTGTTAGCTCCTGGGTCCAGGTAATTGTAAGGGCAACAACAGACTCAAGGCTGGAGGTTACACCAGAAAGCTAGATAAGAGTCCCAAAAGCTGGGGTGATATTCAAGTAAGGATAAATCTACCAATATAGGCTTCTATATATTGCAATGAACTGACACAATAGATATGTCCAAGCTCAAACACCATTCTATTGACTCTTCTATCATTCTATCAACTCCTCCATTCCACTTACACCACCATCCTTCCATTGCCTCTCCACTCTTCCAAGACACCTGTCACCTGGGACCACAAGCTAATACTGAGAAATGTAGAGCAGGCTTATATAGAGTCCAGTTCCACTATTCTCCCTCAGCTGTCTACTCAATCCCAAGACATCTGAGGTAAGACAATGCTTCTTGTATTACAATCTGTACCTACTGTAAATTGTAGATATTAACTGAATAAAAGGTAGCCATCTACTCAATCCTGAAATATCTGAGATATTAACTAAATAAAAGGTTATGGGCCCAGTACTCTAAATATTACTTCAGCATAACATTACCAGACCAACACAAACTTCAAACTTACAACAAACATGTCTTATGGAAGTGCTTCTCTCCTTTATGCAGATGAGGATAAGTTTGATGGCACCAATTGGGTGGCCTGGAGCAGAAATATTAATATAGCTGCCCAGTTGAAAGATACAACTGGTTACCTTGATGGAACAATCAAAAATCCCTCTATCTCAAAATTGACTGTACCACCTTTGTCATTACCTAAAGCACTAACATCAGTTACTACAACAGCTCCAGTCACCATGCTTGAGATAAACTGGGAATCACTTACTCCAACACCCAATGAATAAAATGTCTAGAATGCCTGAGCTATGGCACTTGTTATGACATATGTAAGAGAACTCTGCCAACACCACCCCTGGAATACTAGACTAATCTCTTGGAGTGACCCTGTTCCCAATTAAATATTACTATGTAATATTTAATTGCCCTTAGCTCGACTTGGCAACTCCTGACCCTGGCAGATAGGAATGTAGGATCAGGGATAGACAGACTGTAATAGTATATATAGTATAGAGTACACTCCAGAAGCCTTATCCTAAACTCTAACGATTCTCCTGGAGATGAGTTGTAATATAACTTAGGAGTGTAATATCAACTAAGGATTCTCCTGGAGCCCCCTCCGCTCCAGTTGCCCTTACAGTCATTTAGGTTTTGGTAGTCTATTACTATCCTCTTTCCTCCATCCTTTTTGCTTACAAAGAAAACTAGTGATGTCTGAGAGGACTTTGATGGTCTGATATATCCCTTTTTTAACTGATCCTCTATGAAATTCTAAACTTCTTCTCTTTCATTTTTGGATAAAGGATAAACCCTCCCTTTCCTAGATTTGAATGTCTCCTTGAGATCTATAGCATGATCCCAGATTTTCCTCATTGGCATCCTCTCTGACTCTACTTTCCCAAACACTTTTCTCCACTTTATAAATTTCTGTGGCACTATTTCTTCAATCTTTCTATGGTCTACTCTAACTTCTTCTTCTCTTTTCCAATCTTCTTTATTATCTACTGCCCATCTCACAATCTTTTCCTCTTCTAGGATTGCTACTCTCTTTTCTTTCTTTGCTCTCTTTTTTTCTTTCAACTTTGTATTCCTCCTATACAGTAGTAGGCACCTTGTCATTTTTACTTTCCCTGTCTCCCAGTTTATCTCTGGATTGTGCACTTGTAACTATAGTATCCCTAGTATCATACCTGTTCTCTCCAGATCACACACATCCATCCTCATTCTTTCTACATGACTCTTATAGTATATGTTCACCTCTACTTACTAGGTAATAGCTTCTGTACTGTTGTTCATTCTATCAATATTCCTGACTATTGTTAGTCTTTCTAATTTTTGCAGCCTAAATCCATGTTTTGCTACCATTTTCTGATCCATAAACATCTCTGTTACACCACTGTTCAAGAGCACCTTTACTGTTACACCTTCATGCATATCTACCTTTTCTACTCCAATATTCAGTTACACTTCTCTTAACATTTTAAACATCCTTCTCATTTCTCTTTGCTTACCTCTCTCTCTTGCTATACCTTTCAGAGCCTCTGTCCATATGCTGTTCTGCTGTGCTTTTTCCTGTTCAGGGCATACCACTACTGTTATTGATAGACAGTGAATGCTCTTAGTGATCACCCTAGGTGGATGTTCAAGAAGAACTCAATAGAGTTCTTTCTTGAATTGGACTACTACTTATACTATTTTACAGTAGCTGTACTACTACTAGTCCATGATCACATGTTCTTCCAGAATGTTCTATAGTCACTTGACCTTGTTACATGATTTGGTTACCTAAGTTCCTACACTATTTATACCTTGATCTCATTGTATGACTTGAGATTTTGGATTAAGTGTTTAAATGCATGGGAGACTGTTTCCTTCTTGGGGCTCTCATAACAACTACTCCCCAGTTCTACTATGGTTGCTTTCTCTCTGTCCTATACTCTGGATACCAAATATTCTTTCTTTTCTCTTCTGATTTTCTCTCTTACTGTAAGGGGACTACACTAAGTTACACTTCTAATGTACTAGTGGTAGCCCACCAGAGTGACCCTGTACTAATTAAATAATAATTACATAACATTTAATTAGTTGCCTACTCCTGCATTCCTAACCCTGACCTTTAGGACATTCTGTAGCTAGGGGAACTTGTATATATAGTGTAGAGTACCCTTCTAGGAGCCTCATCTTATTCTCTGAGAATTCTCCTAGAAGGTGAGTTGTAATATACTCCAGAGTATATTTATAGAACTGAGGATTCTTCTAGAAGCCACTCTACTCTGGTTGCCCTCACACTTACTATTGTGTTTTTTCTTCTACACTTTGTACATTTAACCCTACTTCCTGCTTCATTGTTCCTCTATTTCTATGCCTCTAGACAACTCTTGTACCATACATTCTTCAGTTTCTCTTCAGAGACAAAATCCTGTTCTTGGTTTTCCTCTGTCTTGGTGCTTTTATAGTCATACCCACCACACTCTACAAACATTACCACTTCTCACCTTATCTTCTAACCCCTTCCCTCTAATGCTGCACTTCTTGGGGGCATACCCCATATACTACTATATTCCTGTGCCTTCCTCCATAAAGAGTGCACCAGTCTCTTCTCTTGCTGTACTTTTTGTAGACTAACTACATATACTGCCTTCTTTCTCCTTCTTTTTTCCTTCTCAACCTTAATATTTGGACACTCCTACTTGTAGTGTTCCATTCTCCAATATCTGAAGTATTATACTCCCCTTTCCTCCATCTCTTGTCTTCTCATACTCACTTCTTTCCTCACTCTGCATTGCATCACCCTACTTACTATCATCTCAAATTTATTCTGGAGAATCAGTTTCCCCTTCATCTCTTCCTTTCTATTCCTGCAGTTACAGGCCAGGTACCCAAACCTTTTACACTCCCAACACACTCTTCCTTCCCTTCTCTCTATCTCTGCCCTTGGTTTGGTAAGGGTATGCCATTGCTTGAGCATCCCACTCATGAGAGAGTTATATTGCTCTAGAGACATGATACTATGTCTCTAGAGAAGTCAAATAAGAAATAATCTTACTAATGTTATATCTACTGGGGCACAAGATCTTCATCCAGCTGGACACCTAGTGCCTTACTTACTACTGCTCTAGTAATATGGTTATACTATCACCCCAAGGAGAGAATCCCTAACCTAAATACTTTCCTAAGGATGCAGTGTTACTCCTTTGTGTATACAGCCTACAATGGAACTTCAGCACAAGGTTTCTACTAAGAACAGCACTGTTATAAGTCACCTTGACTATGACCAAAGATATGTATTTATAGAATGATAGACAAGGGAATTGAACCAGCAGTCTCTTGGCTAGTTGTAGAATACTATCAATGTAAATAAGGGCAAATAGCATACTTGTATAAGTAGCTAGCACAATTGATTGAGAACCCTATCAAGTTCTCTTTGTAACCCTCAAAGACTTAGCTGCTGAGTCAACTTGACTTGAGTCACACAACAGAAGAACTCAATACCACTTCTTAGATACTGTTCACCTTGAGCCTTGTCTATTCTCTTACTCTTACATTATTTTGACCCTCGACTGGTGATCATTGCAATTGCTAGTTACCTTCATATATAGCTGGGCCCTTGACTTAAGGGGACTTGGTAGTTAGTTAGAGACTGCTAGTGGCAGTATAGTACCAAACCCAGATATTATATCCAAGACCTGATCTTGCAATTAGGTAGTGTTCAGTAGACTACTTGTACTCTTTCACTTTATCAACCTTGTACTGGGGGTCCATTGTGATCCATACATGTAGAGGAATAGCAGCATATCCCTAAGAAGCTGCTTAGAGTAGAGATTCTCTTCTTAGAGGTGATAGTGTAACCCTAGTACTAGGGCAGTAGTCAGTAAGACAGTAGGTATTTGGCTGGGTGAAGATCTTGCGCTCTAGCAGACATAACTTAAGTAAGATCAAAAATCTTTCACTTCAACCTTGAGGCATTAACACTATGTCTCAACAACAATATAACAACCTCCTGAGCAACATGCTCAAAGAAAAGCAAGCCCTTGCTTTACTAAGGGCACAGTTAGAGGGAAGGAGAGAAAGAGAATGTTGGAGTTGTAGAAAGTTTGGGCACCTGGTCCATAACTACAGGACAAGAAAAGAGGAGGAGAAAGAGAAAAGAGAAAAACCCCAAAATAGATATGAGATGTTGGCAACTAGATGATATAGTGTGGAGTTTGAGATGAAGTAGAGGTGAGGCAGCAGGAAAGAATAGAGAAAGTAAAGTGTTTTAGATGTTGGAGGGTTGGGCACCACAAATAGGAATGCCCAAACATAGAAGTAGAAAGACAGAAGAGAAGAAGTGAGCAGGTGGCACATGTGGTTGAACCACAAAAGGCACAGCAAGGAAAGAGGCCAGTATATCCCATATGGGAAAAGGCACAGGAATATTGTGACAAGAGGAGCATGCTCCCAGAAGAGACGCTTCTACTTGAGAGAGGATGGATCATAGAGGAGACAGTAATGACCTATGTAGAGTGTGGGAGGTATGAAGGCAAAAGGGTTCAAACCTACAAAAATTAGGGGACAAAGGTTTCTTCTTGAAAGACAAGTAAAAAATATGTGGTGCAACCTTTGCCAGAAAGCATGGAACTGGAGAGAGGAAAAAGCAAGGAGGGGAGAGATGACAAGGGTACAGTGTACAAAGTGTGGAAGAAAGGATACAATAGAAGGAAAAGTGCTAGAATGAGAAAGAAGGGAGATCCAGTGCCTAGAATGTAGGACAGGGAAAAAGAAACTGTGGTGGAATTGGGGAGTAGCAGTACAACCCATAGAGGGAAAGGCACAGTAGAGTGGTGCATAGATAGGAGTTCTGAAAAGTACAGTATAAGAGGAGAACAAGCAAAGAGACATCAGGAGAATGTTCAAAATGTTGAGAGAAGTATGGCTGAATATTGGGGTAGAGAAAGTGGATACACATAAAGGCATAACAGTAAAAGCGCTCTTGGATAGCGGCATGACAGGAATGTTTATGGACAGAAAGATGGTAGCAAGGAATAGATTTAAGCTGCAGAAGTTAGAAAGACTGGTGATAGTAAGAAATGTAGACAGTACAAATAATAGCAGAGGAGTGATTATACACCAGATAGAGGTAAATGTGTACTACAAAAGTCATGTGGAGAGAATGAGGATGGATATATGTGACCTGGGGAGAACAGACATCATATTGGGGATGCCATGGTTGCAGGTGCATAACCCCAAAATAAATTGGGAGACTGGGGAAGTCAAAATGACAAGATGCCCACCAATCTGTGGGAGGAGTATGGTAGCAAAAAAGGAAACAGAAAAAAGAAGGAAAGTAAAGAGGAAAATCAAAGTAATAGAAAAATTAGAGAGAGATGAATAGAAGATGTCAATAGAGGAGAAATTTGACAATGAAGTTGAATAGATAGAGAAAAAGTAAGGAAGATGGTGCCACAGAGATTTCACAAGTGGCTTAAGGTGTTTGAGAAAGCAAAATCAGAAAAAATGTCATGAGAAAACCTTAGGGACCATACAATAAATCTGAGAGAAGATTTTGTGCTGAGGAAAGGAAGGACATACTTAATGTTGAGAGAAGAGAAAGAGGAGGTAAGAGAATTTGTGGAGGAACAGTTGAGGAAAGGGTATATTAGACCCTTAAAGTTCTCCAGACTTCACCAGTATTCTTTGTGGGGAAAAAGAATAGAAAGAAAAGAATAGTACAGGACTATCAATACCTGAATAAAGGAAACAGTCAAGAATAACTATCCATTGCCATTAATTTCAGACTTGATTGACACTATGGATACAAAAAAGTGTTTACAAAGATAGACCTAAGTGGGAGGGTACAACAATATATGGATAAAGGAAGGGGATAAATAGAAGGCTGCCTTCACTACATATTTAGGGATGTATGAACCCACAGTTATGTTTTTTGGTCTTACAAACTCACCAGCAACCTTCCAGATGATGATAAATGACATCCTTAGAGACTTAATTGACACTGGAGATGTAGCAGCATTTATAGACAATGTATTGGTGGGAACAGAGGATGAAGAAAAGCATGATAAGATAGTAGAAAAGTGTTGAAGAGAATGGAGAAGAGTAACCTCTATATAAAGCCAGAAAAATGTGTTTGGAAAGTCAAAGAGATTGACTTTCTTGGACTGGTAACAGGGGAAGAAGGAGTTAAGATGCAGGAGAGAAAGTGGCAGGAGTTCTTGAATGGCCTAGACCTAAGATGGTCAAAGAAGTGCAGAAGTTCTAGGATTGGCAAATTACTATAGGCAATTTGTAAAAGATTTTGCTAAGTTAGCCAAACTGCTGCATAGATTGGTCAGGAAAAGATGAAAAGTGAATTGGGAAAAAGGAACAGAAGTAGTGTTCAAGGAGTTAAAAAGGGTGTTTACAACAAGACCAGTACTAGTAGTGCCTAACTTGGACAAGGAGATGAGAGTAGAAGCAGATGTATCAGAGTATATAGAAAGAGTGTATTAATGAAGTGTGAGGATAGAAAGTGGAGGCCAGTAGCTTTTATCTCAAAATCATTGAATGAAGCAGAAAGGAATTATGATTCATGATAGAGAGATGTTGGTAATCATTAGATGTCTAGAAGAATGGAGGCATTTACTGGAAGGTGCATGAGGCATATTTGAGATCTAGAGTGATCATAAAAACCTTGAATATTTCATAAGCAGCCAGAAGTTAAACAGGAGACAAGCATTATGGGCTCTGTATCTATCAAGATTTGACTTCTACCTGAAACATATACCAGAGAGCAGTATTGTCATGACTCAGCCAAACAGCTAAGTTATTATTTATATTTCTTTTCTTTTTCTTTTTCTTTAATTAGGAAATCAATGGATGTGTGAGAGGGAATGACTCAAAGAAGATGTATAGAACTTTATAAATAGAAGTAAATACAGAATGTGTATAAGTAGTATACAGCAATTGAATGAGAACTCTATTGAGTTCTTCTTGTCAACTTGGACTAAAAGTAGTTCCAAGACACTATAGTCTAAGTTCTTACAAGTATAGGATAAGTGGACAGCCTAAGTAGATGGCCAGACTGGCAAATTGGTATAGAAAGAGATAATAAGAATAGAGTACTAGTAAAAAAGAAGTGGTTAGAAGTGGGAGCAACACAGGTAATGGAAGTGGTAATTGAAGGAGTAGATCTGCTAGAGGAAATCAGAAAGTCAGATGTGAAAGATGACAAAGTGATAAAAGCAGTAGAGGAAATGAAGTGAGTAGAGGTGAAGATGTTAAGAGATGAAGAATAGAGAGAAAAGAATGGCCTAATGCTAAGAGATAGAAAGGTATATATACCATAAGATAAGAAGTTGAGGGCAGAAGTAATCTGGTTACACTATGATATGCTGGTAGAAGGACATAGAGGACAGTAGAAGACAACAAAATTGGTCACTAGGTACTTTTGGTGGCCAGGAATAACAAAGGAAGTCAAAAAGTATATAGAATCTTGTGATACATGCCAAAGGAACAAAAATTGCACAGAGGCACTGGCAGGAAAATTAATGCCTAATGCAGTACCAGAAAAACCCTGGAGTTATATAACAGCAGACTTTATTACAAAGTTACCACTAGCACAGGGATATGATGTGATTCTGGTAGTATGTGATAGAATGACAAAAATGGCACACTTTGTGCCTACTATAGAAAGGACTTTGGCAAAAGGAGTGGTAAGACTGTTCCGAGATACTGTCTGGAAATTACACAGATTACCAAAAAGTATTATAATAGATAGAGGAGCACAGTTTGCAGCAGAAATGATGAGAGAGTTAAATCAAATTTTGGGGATCAACACCAAATTATCAATAGCCTATCACCCACAAACAGATAGTCAGATGGAAAAAATGAATCAGGAACTAGAATAATACTTGAGAATGTTTATTGATCACGTCAAGAACAGTGGCTAGATTGGTTAGCAATGGCAGAGTTTGCATACAACAACAAAGTACAAATAAGTACAAAAGTGTTGCTGTTCAAGACAAATAATGGATGAGATCTACGTATGGGATTTGAGATGAGAAAAAAGGGGAAGTTCAAGAGAGCAGAAGAGCTTGCAAAGAGGATGAAAGAAGTATATGAGAAAGCAGAGATAGCACTGAGGAAGAGTCAAGAAGAAATAAGAAAATATGCAGATAGAAAAAGAAGTGAGCCAGAGGAGTATAGAGTAGGTGACTGGGTGCTCTTGAGTACAAAAGATCTTAAGTTCCAAATGAAGAGAAGACATTCAGAAAAATTGACAGAGCAATTTGTGGGTTCTTATAAGGTAAAAAGGATTATATCAACAAATGCAATTGAACTGGAGTTACCAAGTACAATAAAAATACATCTAGTAGTAAACATTAGTAGAGTATATATGTACAAAGATCAAGTAGAGGACCAGAAAAAGGAATGGCCTCTCCCAGTAATAATTGAAGGGAAAGAAGAATATGAAGTGGAAAAAATATTAAATAAAAGAAAGTTTAGAGGGAAGGATAGGTACCTAGTGCAATAGAAGGGATATACAGTGGAAGAAGACACTTGGGAACCAAGGGAGAACTTAGGAAATACAAGGGACCTAGTAGAAAGGTTCAAAGAAGAGTATGGAGAGGAGTCAAGATAGGCAAGAAAAGAAGATTGTAGAGAGTTTTATAGAGGAGAATTACCAGGGAGGTATACAGCAAAGACACTGTATAGATGGGATGATAAGAGGTTTCGATCAGGAATATTGGGGACAATTGGAAAGAAATTGGAGACACTGGAAAGGAATACAAAGGAGAAGGACATTGGAAATGATCTAGGAAGAAAGAAGAGGAACAAGAAAGAGAGAGACCAAGGGTAGAAGAGTGGGACAAAGAAGATGAAATGGGCAACCTACAAGATCCATACAATGAATTGTAAAAGTCCTCAGGACAAGGACCTTTAAGAGGGGGGTACTGTCATGAGTCATCTTGACTATAACCAAAGATATGTATTTATAGAATAATAGACAAGGGAATTGAACCAGCAGCCTCCTGGCTGGTTGTAGAATACTACCAATATAAACAAGGGCAAATAGCATACTTGTATAAGTAGCTGGCACAATTGAGCAAGAACCCCATCGAGTTCTCTTTGTAACCCTTCAAAGACTTAGCTGCTGAGTCAACTCAACTTGAGTCACACAACAAGCACAAGTATGCTACACAATATTACTCAGTTATAAGATCAGGTCTTAGACATAATATCTAAGCTTGGTACTGTACTTCTATCACAAATGGCCACTTACTGATTTGTGATTGGTTGATTTGATAATAAAAGTGTTCAAAAAAGCAAAGTTAGACAAGCAGCAAAAGATGTTGTTAAGTCTGAGGTTTATCCTTAGACATACAGTCCTTAAATACATAATTGTGGTAGTCTGTACACCAGGACAGCCTACCATATGATCACTACCTATTGTTCTACATATAAGAGTGCTATTGTTCTTGAAATAGAGATAACCTAACTGTCTTAGGGCAGTCCTTTGTTCTATTCAAGGACAGATGATAATCTATGGGTAAAGATCAGTGTTATGTACAAACATTGAGAACCTTGTATCTCCATGGGATCTTATCACCTTAGGGTCTATTTATAGCCAAAAAAGCACATTGAAGAGAGCTTCATGATGGTCATTGAAGTGAACGATTATGTTAAGCGGTTCCCAAGATATCAGCAATTTAGTGTCTGGTAACTTGGTGATTGCCAACTGATCTGCTGATAACTCAGTGAATACTGATCACCTTGAGACATTTTTGGTACCATTTGAAAGGTCTTCTTAAGGGCTTTTGGTGGCCATTTAGATCATTGAAATCAGTCAAGTATTCCCAGAGTTATGGTCCAAATAAAGTTTGTATTAGCTTTCATCCTTCTTAGAATTTCCTTTACTGCATTATCATGCTTCTTTTCATCCTCTGTTCCTACCAACACATCATCTATAAATGCTGCTACATCTTCTGTGTCTATTAGATCTCTTAATATGTCATTCATCATTGCCTGGAATGTTGCTGGCAAATTTGTAAGACCAAAAAATACCATAGTGGGTTTATATACCCCAAGATGCATTGTGAATGTAGCCTTCCACTCATCTCCCTCTTTTATCTGTACATTGTTATACCTCTATTGTAAATCCATCTTTGTAAACACCTTTTTCATACCTATGGTGTTAATTAAGTCTGAAATCAAAGGCAAGGGATAATTGTCCTTAATTGTCTCTTTATTAAGATATCTATAATCTTGTACCATCCTTTTCTTTCTATGCTTTTTCCCTACAAAGAAGACTGGTGAAGTCTAAGGTGACTTGGAGGGTCAAATATATCCCTTTCTCAACTGTTCCTCTACAAATTCTCTAACCTTCTCTTTTTCTTCTCTCAACATTAAGTATATTCTCCCTTTCCTTGGTATAAAATCTTCCCTTAGGTTTATTACATGATCCCAAGGTTTTCTTACTGGTATCCTCTCTGATTCTGCTTTCTCAAATACTTTGAGCCACCTATGAAACTTTTGTAGCACCAGCTTCCTCATTTTTTCTCTATTTAACTCAACTTCATTATCAAATTTTTCCTTCATTGTCCATTTCCACTCTTCTCTGTCTACTTGGTCTGCTACTCTAATTCTCTTCCTAATCTTCTTTCTTTTCTCTATTTCTTCCTTTACCACTATCTTTCTTCTACAGATTGGTGGACATCTTGTCATTTTGACTTCTCCTGTCTTCCAATTTATCTTGGGGTTATGTGCTTGCAACCATGGCATCTCTAGTATAATCTCTGTTCTCTCCAAGTCATATACATCTATTCTCATCCTTTCCACATGGCTTTTGTAGTACACATTTACTTTTACTTGGTGTGTAATAGCCTCTCTACTATTGTTTGTTCCATCTATATTCCTGACCATCACTGGTCTATTTAGTTTTTGCAGTTTAAATCCATGTTTTGCTGCCATTTTCTTATCCATAAACATCCCTGTTGTACCACTATCCAGGAGTGCTTTTACTATCACCCTCTCATGTGTGTCTACTTTCTCTACTCCAATGCTCAGCCATACTTCTCTCAACATTTTGAATATTCTCCTAACATTCCTTTGCCTATCCTCTGTCCTTGCTGCACTTTTCAAAGTCTCTGCCTATATGCTACTCTGCTATGCTTTTCCCTCTATAGGGCATACCACTACTTCCCAGTTCCACCATGGCTTTTTTTTCCCATCCTACACTCTAGACACAAAATTTTTCTCCTCTCTTGTTTTGATACTTTTCCTCCTATAGCATCTCTCCTTCTGTATTCTATACACTGTACCCTTGTCATCTCTCCCCTCCTTGCTTTTCCATCTCTCCAATCCCATGCTTCTGGAAAAGGTCACACCATACATTTCTCACTTGTTTTTTGAGGAAAAAGCCTTGTTTTCAGTTTTCATGGGACTGCACTCCTCTACTCTCATATCCTCCACAATCCACATAGATCATTACCACCTCCTCTGTAATCCATTCTCTATCAAGTAGGAGAGCACCTTCTGGGGGCATGCTTCACTTATCATAGTACTCCTGTGCCTTTTCCCATGTGGAACATACTAGCCTCCTCTCTTGTTATGCCTTTTGTGGCCTAGCCATACATGCCACTTTCTCCTTTTTTTCCCTCCTTCTTTCTACTTCTATGTTTGGATACTCCCACTTGTGGTGTCCAACTCCCCAGTATCTGAAGCACTTTACTCCTTCCTCTTCTCTTTTCTGCTGTTTCACCTCTACTTCACCTCTTATTCCACATTGTATTACTCAACTCACCAATACTTCAAACTTATTTTTGGGGATCAGTTTCCCCTCTTCCTCTCCAATACTGTTTCTGCAGTTATAGGTCAGATACCCAAATTTCCTACAACTGAAACAATTTCTCCTTTCTCTTTCTTCCAGTTTTGCTCTTAGTTTGGCAAGAGTCTGCTATTGATTGAACATATTGCTCATAAGTTGGTTATATTGTTGTTGAGACATAGTGTTAATACCTCAAGGTTGAAGTAAAAGGTTTTTGATCTTATATAAGTTACATCTGCTGAAGCACAAGATCTTCATCTATCCAGCCAGACATCTACTGTCTTACTGACTACTGCCCTAGTACTAGGGTTATACTATTACCTCTAAGAAGAGAATCTCTACTCTAAGCAGCTTTTTAGGGATATGCTGCTATTCCTCTATATATATGGATCACAATGGACCCCCAGTACAAGGTTGATAAAGTGAAAGAGTACAAGTAGTCTACTGAACACTACCTAATTGCAAGATCAGGTCTTGGATATAATATCTGGGTTTGGTACTATACTGCCACTAGCAGTCTCTAACTAACTACCAAGTCCCCTTAAGTCAAGGGCCCAGCTATATATGAAGGTAACTAGCAATTGCAATGATCACCAGTCGAGGGTCAAAATAATGTAAGAGTAAGAGAATAGACAAGGCTCAAGGTGAACAGTATCTAAGAAGTGGTATTGAGTTCTTCTGTTGTGTGACTCAAGTCAAGTTGACTCAGCAGCTAAGTCTTTGAGGGTTACAAAGAGAACTTGATAGGGTTCTCAATCAATTGTGCTAGCTACTTATACAAGTATGCTATTTGCCCTTATTTACATTGATAGTATTCTACAACTAGCCAAGAGACTGCTGGTTCAATTCCCTTGTCTATCATTCTATAAATACATATCTTTGGTCATAGTCAAGGTAACTCATAACAATGGAGTGGAAAGGTTGAGATGCATGGGACACAGCATTGAGAGGGGAGGATGATGTTAGAGTTAAACTAAATATTACATAATATTTGTACAGTATCAAGGAGAGGATTACTCTCTTAGCCTCAAATTTATTACTATTGAATTGGAGTTCCAGCTCAATTCCCTGACAAAATATCAATTCAACATTGGACCTGCTCTTTTGCTGTTGACCTCTGATTGCAAAAAAAGTCAGAAACTTGTACTAAGCAAAGGGCATCAAGAGTCTCCTCCTTCCTTATGTATAGCAAGAGTGTCTAAATGAAGGTTCAATGCTTCATAATCAGGCATGGAGAGGGGGAGAAAGGCAGACATGAGTTATCAGTAGCTGTCTTTCTTTTTTGGTATTAGAAAGAAGATTAGTGTGAACAGCAAGGATCAGAAGAGACAAATAATCGAAAGAAGGCTAATGACGGTGTGAAAACGGACAAAAGGTAGATGATCGACGCCCTCCGCCCATTCAGGGCCATCGGGAAAAAAAGAAATAAGTAGGCTGATCATTACCCGAATGCCGTTAACAGAAGCTGATTCTCGAATAGAAATCCCCGCGCCAACCAGCAGTGGGCGAGATCCCAGTTGTTATGACGACTTGCACTCAGGGCAAACACATGGATTTTAAGTAATAAAGTGTGGCATGTGGCACTGATTCACCTTGATGAGTGGATGAAGAGCAGGGACGGGCGAGGGGTGTTTACATACTGAAGTGGAGAAAAGAAGAGTGTGAGGGATGTCAGTGGCAATAGAGTGATACATTGTTCCTGAGTAGAGGAGGATATACTGTAGCTCAAGATATAGGAGGGAGTATGTAGGAACAAGAGCAAGTCTAAGGTAAAAGCCTGTAAGAGCTGGTTCGGTTCGGTTGGGAGTTCCCATGGGATAATTAAAGGAAGTGATCCGGGTGAACCGTTTCTGTTGCGCATCGTTTCGACAGTGAATTTCCCGTCTAAGCCTCCTCGATGGCAGGGTTCTTCCGCAGAAAGTGGCGGCATGATGCTGGCAAGACACAGAATCCCCCTACATCGACGAGTGCAGCACGGCAGCATGGACGGTCGAGCACAAATTCGGTGGTCGTGTCAGGGCCGATGTCGCTGTCAGCGTCGCGGCACGGGCGGAGGGAAAGTGATCCGTCGCCTGGGGAGGAGGAGATCGACGAGGCGAGTTCTGTTTGTTGCTTCGGATCGGCCTGTCGCCAGATTCGCAGATTAGCGTTTGGATCTCACCTCCCTTGCTGCAGAATTTCGGCGACGGCTTGTTCAAGGAGGATGTGGTGAGCTTGAGCATACCGCAGCACCCTTCATATACTCATCCTCCTCTACAAGTCCCTAATGGGTCTCAACCTCAACTCAGTTGACTCTTTTGCTCTTCCTTATAGCCCTTTCTCTGGGACGAAAAGCAATCATAACCCTTCCACCAACAGACCCAAAATCTTTGCGGCCATGGACGGTGTAGACCACTTATCTCCCGAGAAAGCGTACCCCTCCCCCCCTCCTGAACGTGTTCTGGTTTCGCATCCTGTTCACTCTCAGCTGCCGCGCCTGTATCACCAAGCATATCCGCAGCACGACCGAGGGCAGCAAGTTACTAACACAGGTGAGTCCAAGTGACACATATCACCCTGTGCTGATTCATGTCTTTCTGATCGGTCACCCCCACCTCTACGCTGGTTATACTAACTTGGGTTTGGTGCTTGTTGCTTGTTGCTTTTGGCTCTCGATATGGTCAGCTCCATCGAGGTCCCCGCCATCGGCTCTGAATAAGTCATCAACAAGGTTACTCAACCCATCATCATCAAATTTCCAAAGCCCTGAACCGTTATCATCTACCCCTGGTCTTGCTCCTCCACTGTCCTTGATGAACTCTGCTGCAAACACTTTACTAACTACCGGGAATGGAATGTCACCGACTCTATTCGAACCGCAAAATTCGCTTGTCACGTCTTCTCCGATATTGCCCTTACAACCCAAGACTGAGCCTCCGTCTACACGACGTGGGACTTCGTACACTCATACTCATAACCCTTATGTAGGTACCAAGATGAACGATCCTAGTGAGTTTGATCATCTTTCGAGG
Organism: Leucocoprinus sp. KB1807203; assembly: GCA_019327925.1. NCBI lineage: Eukaryota > Fungi > Basidiomycota > Agaricomycetes > Agaricales > Agaricaceae > Leucocoprinus > Leucocoprinus sp. KB1807203. The sequence goes on from JAHTMQ010000439.1 coordinate 58,462, forward strand.
AGGGGTCGCCCAGAATAATGTTTTTGTCCTCTTTACATCTTCCAATGCCATCTGTCCATGCCATCTATCCCGGACATGTTTGACCCTCTCAATATGACAACCACGACGACTGCAGGAACAAGACGTGGTGATACCACAAATGGAGACGCGCCGCCCTTTACGCAGGCGACGGGGGTCATGATGAACGGAAATAGAATTTCATTGATAAATACGTACGTATCTTACATCGTCCAATCATCGTTCATCATCACTCACTAATTTGTTCTTATTATCCATTTCATCTTTCGTTGCGGTGCACTAATCGTTTTTTTTTACCCAATCGATTGACATTTTATTGCGTCCGCTAGCTCGAATTTCGGTTCTAGAGTCTCTGGTGCTGGCGCCGAGTTGGAAAGTGGCCGGAGTGATCGGAATACCAGACAACAAGATCTATCTGGAGGAGTCGGACGAAGGAATGATCAAGACACTTCCACGTCTGCTTCTACCTTCACGACTACTGCCGTCAAGGCTGCATCTAGGCCTCCCATGTCTCGTGGTCTAGACGAAGCGACTGCTCCATCAATGCATGATCTCTCTTCTTCTAGCCGGGACAAAGACAAAAGCCAATGCCAGCAGGAGAAGGAGAAAGAGGAAAAGGAAAAAGAAAGGGATGCCAAGGAAATAGACAAAGATCAAGAACGCAGAGATAAGGAGAGAGAACGAGAAGAGAGGAGAGAGAGACGTAAAGAGAAGGAGAGAAGGAGAGAGGCGAGGAAGCAAAAGAAGGAATTGTCCAAGACTTCAATGTCCAAGTCGGATGATGTGCAGAGATCGATGGATGGCCCTATTGTTAGTGAAGACTTGCTCAAGGCTGCAGGGGTTGCTATGAATGAAATTGGAGATATTCCGGATGCTGATGTTGACGTACCTCAGTTCAAGCGAACGACGATGATAACGGAAGCTGAATCGCAATCCTGCCTCGAGGAAGCTACTGAGAACGAAGAAAATGAACAAGAATTTCAAACTGAAAACACCTTTGAACAGCTCATGCTTGGACCCCATCCTCTCATCGCTGATCTCCTCTCCCGTGAAAAACGTCGTATCAATAAAAAGGGCGCTTTTACATTGGCAGATTTCGTGTCTGACGCTGAACTCTTTCAGTCGTTGCTGCAGTACTTGACTTTCTATGATTGGTCATTGCTTGCGAGCGTATCGAGGGTGATTAGGATTGTGATGGTGCAGAAAAAGGACGTTCGGGAGGAAATTCTCGAGAGGTATTTGAGTGGGACTATTGGATATCAACGGTGGTCATGGGATGAGCCTGAACCGTTGAGTCTGTCAATCCAAGTGAGTCTTTCTCGTCAAAAGAGTGGTTCAATAACTAAATTGTTGAGCAGGATCTGAGCGATTACATGCGAGGCGTATCAACTCCAACACATGAATATGCAAGGATTGCGAATATTTATACTCAATCGCTTCTTATCCATCCTCATACTCGTGATCCGAGTATTTTGGATACTGTCCGAGCCTTAACGGCTGCTACGAGGGCATATACAAGAGTTGTATTACGTCTTCGTGCTCAAGCAGAAAAAGAAGAGGCAGAGTATCATGCTATGTTCAAGAAACAACAAACTACAGGCACTGGTGCAAATGGGAGCCCGTACTCGTCATCATATAAATCTGGAACATCAAGCCGTGCACCTTCGCCTACTTATTCATCCTTTTCCCATTCGCAACATCATATACCACAGTCAAGAACACATTCGCCTTCATCTACTTCCCATTCTCAACAACAACTACGGCGACGCCAAGGTATCACATTCAAATCACCTTTGTTCCGGTTACATCGTGCACCGCTTCTACGAGTGTTTGTGCCCTCCCCTGAAGGGGATTGGTTGAGTGATAAGAGCGTATTGGAGTGTGAAGCAGAGTGTAAGCAAGCTGGTGTATCCAAGTTGTTGAGGATGGGAGATGTAGTTTGGGATATTGCGGTTGGAGATGAGGGGAATGTTGGGAGATTAATTTGGGATGGGAGTTACCTTATTGTGAGTCTTCTTCTATCTTTTATTCTCAGATGGAAGAACGGTGAATTGATGATATTGAAGGATTTGGATTATACGTATTCATCGGCGGGGGAGTTACCCAAGTATATGTCGGCATTAACGTTCCCTCCGTCGTATTTCCATCGAGTGATACGACCTGGTTCGATGAATAGTAATCCTATCGTGCAAATTGATTTAACTCCGTGGGGAGCCGAACTTGCGGAAAACTTGCAGCTGTTACAAGATCGTGTGCGAACGGAAACGTGAGTATTGACTTTATATTCCATTGATGTACTTACTTACGTCACTTCATATTAGGCCCCAAGGAGCTTATCATAACGTGGTACGATGGGTACACCGATCATCGTTTTCGATTCGTCCACCGAATAAATATTCGTCAGTTCGTACTCCTTCTTTATCATCCATGCACGGATATGTGAATCTTCCAAAGGGATCGAAGACAGGTCGGATACCTATCCCGGGGACAGATGATTTATACGTTCATCCGGGGTGGTATGGGACGATCGTGGTCGAGACGGAAGGGACGAATGAATCGTTAGCGGATTTACAAGATCGTTGCGGACCGGGTATATTTCCTCCGCGTGTGCGTGGTGTGTATTCGACCGTGACGCAGGCACAGCTGGAGAATAGAAAGGTGTACAGAATACTGAGAGAAAGGAGGTGTGTATTTTTTTTCCCTCTAGCCACGCATATGTATATAATCGGTCCACTTTTTTTCAAGTCGGCCTGGAGAGATATGGATCAAGTGTGTCAGTGTCAAAGAACGACTTCTGTAACGACTATCAATGCCACTCACTCTTGGATATTCTTTCGTCTTGACTTATATGGGTTTTCTGCTAGAAATTAATTTAAGTAGAGGATGTGCTGATGAATTGTTCAGTTGTAATGATTAAAGCTTGACGTGAATAGCCGGAGAATCCTATTGGGTAACGCTCAAATAAGGGTTGGGTTCCAGAGTCTGGTTTGGTCAGCCCCCTCTGGTCGTCCTCATCCTCACCTTGCTCATTTTTTCTCCCCTGTGGAATTTCTCTCTCTCGATCAATCAAAGGACAATGCATGTGGGTGACTTACCTGACCGTTCGCCAAATCAACCGACAGAACTCGATATTGAAGAACTTGAGGAGAATATAATCTACGCTGTACTCAGTTATCGCGGTGATTTTGCTTCTTGGAATTGGGGGTTCTACGTTCCGGATCCTTCACAGTCACCCATTGGATCATCTGGTACTATCTTTCAAGTTGTCAATGAATCAATATCATCGTCATCAACGTCATCGTCACCATCATCATCCATGATTGGAAATGGGTGGGAACTTGAAGTAGTAGGGAAGAGAGATATCATCTCTTGGCCGCTTCTGGTAGCTATTGTCAAGCTGACGGATGTTGGATTCTTGGGATGTGGGTATGAAGAACTCATTGGAAAGGATACGTTGTTGCCTTTGTTTGAGAGCGTTAATATACCGAAGACGGTGAACAAAAATGCTACTGCTTCACAGCAACAACAGTCACCCCCACCCCCACCACTTTCGTCGTCGTCGTTGCCCCTACCATCACCACCACTACCAGCAGCACAGCAACCATCACAACAACCGCTGCAACAGCAACTACAACAACAATTAACAGAATTCAGTTCTAGGACGTGGTTTTTAGACGCAATATTTGTGTTACATGATTGTGGGATGTTACAGTGTGATGATGTTTGGTTATTGGAGAGGGAGCTGAGGAGATGTGCGTTCAAAGCGATGGGGAAATATTTAGATAATCGAGGTGTGTACATGTCTTTTTTTTGAGTATTCCGATTCTGATGAGAGACCCTTTTTTCCTCACTTTAGGATGGACAGCTTACGAAGCAGAACGATGTTCTTGATTTTTCAAGAGGGTGATTCAAATGTAGGTAGTAGTTGAAATTGTCAGTTTATCCTGGAATTTCTTTTGATCTTATCTCGTCGATATCATCAAAGGAATTGTTGAACTGACTTGTCCACCAACCATTTTCAATGCTCTGGGACTGTTTCTCTTTTCTCTCTCTCAGGCAATTTATTGCATATAGACACTTTCTTACGCCTTGTTGTATTTTCTTCAGCCGTTCCACGGTCTACTTTTTTCTTTGTAGTCAGCACACTCGACCGTTCATCTTCCAAATTGGGATTGATGGGTCCATCCCCAGTCCATCCCTCGTTGACGGGAGTTCGTGACGGGAAATTTCATCTCCATTACTTCCGTGATAGGTGTATCCCTTTGATGGAGAGTCGTCTAACTGCCTCATCTTCAATCGTCATTGATAAACTGTCTAGAGTTTAGAGATAAGAGGTTGTATTTTCTTTTGACATTGCCCTTCTCCTTTCTCCCTACAAATCTGCTTGGGGAAAACCGCATGGAGTGTAAAACAGCCCCTTGGGGAGAGTATCTCCCTTCCATATGCCTCAGTCCAAGAAAAAAAACTCAAAGACTATCTTCATCTCGTTCCATTTCATGGTTAAGAATGCATGATGGTACTCCCCCCTCCCCTCCTATGTCATTTAAACCTCAAAGGTTAATTAGAGAGATGTATCTCCGTTGTGTGTCCCTGGCAAGATCGCTTGCAAGGTGATCCCTACATGGAGCAATGTTAGGTAAATGACGGAGTCCAGTATACCGAAATCTGGATCCAATAAAAGTCTTGGCTGACGCATTCTCTTGAATGTCCCAAATCCTAGATCGTTTTGCAAACAAAACATTGTGCTGCGTCATATATAATTGCACCATTCTCTATACTACAAACAAGAGCACTTCAAAGTAAACGAACGAACGAACAAGACAAAGAAGAACAATATGACCCGGTTCGCCTATAAAATTTATATATATGTGTGTGTTTCTTGTCGGTGATTTGGACAACCGAGAATGCAACGCTCTCCAGGAATTCGGTGAGACTGGTCGGTACTTTTTTTCAGGGGTGCAGGGGTGCAGGCTCTAGCTTATCTCATCATAAACCCATAACCTACATGAACAGATCAGATCAGATACGAAAACGAGCTCTCCTACATAGATATCGAACCGGACCACCAAGTCTATCTATCCATCTATCCCCAACGTGCGTCGAACCTTTTGATACAAAACAAAATCAAGATGTATAGTCGGGCATTGATGTGTGACTTTTTTAAGCAAGCCAAGATCTCCTACCCCCTGAATCGCCTCCGGAGCTCACAGTAATCGGTCCCTTTCACGATCAACGAGTGAACATTTGATCAAAATCCCACACGTCCATCAGTCCGATGTGACGATCAAGAGTGATTCACATTTCAAGTCATCAACCCAACCCCATTCCAAACCTTGGTGGTCCCCCCTTCCCCGTCCAGAGAGGAGGAGAAAAAAAATTGACTATTTCACAAGAAAAAGATGTCCCAGGGAGGATTCGAACTTCCGGCTTCTCGGAGTAGACGAAACCACAACGAGATGATTTGACCACTAATCGACAGGGATCCCCAAATTCTTGCAGTCCCGTACTTACATAGCCATTTAAAATTCCCTCCAAAAATAAGCTGGACGATCCGCCATCATTGGTTCCATTTCAGTCAAGGCCTCATTCATCATCACACAATCGACGAACGAGAGAAAAACTAGTCTGGCCTTGTCATTTTTGACCCTAGCATATCCAACATCAATCAAGCGAAAACGTTAATAATGAATAAAATTATCAAGTACCACTTCTTCAGAACGAACACAACGATACACAACACCAACCAAAAACAAAAATAAAAATAAAAAAAAGAAAAAAGGATACCACAACGCGCACAAAACCTATGCATCACCCTAAATGTCCACTCAGCTCCAAATGCTGTTTAAGAGCCTACACACACACATTTAAAAAAAAAGCCTCGTAGCCAGAACCAACCCACTTACCTCTATCGACAAAAACATGGCATTACATTTCTCTCTCCCCTCTTTTCTCCACATACACATATACACCTCCGCACTCAACGATGCCTCTTCCTCAGAGGGATGCTCCTTATGCTCCCCATGCGCCACATCCACATGAGGCTCCTCTAACCCCTTCCACTCAATTTCCCTCTCCGTCATCGTCGAGGAGAGAAAGGACGGTTCCTCCACTACTAGCATTTCCAAACTCTCAATCTCCTCCTCTGTTTCTTTTTCCAAAACCACGTTAGGCTCCTCAAGCCCCTTCCACTCAATTTCCCTCTCTATCGTTTCTCTCCTCGACGATTCCTCTACTCCTAGCATTTCCAAACTCTCAATCTCCTCCTCCTCTTCCGCTCGCAACGGCGAAACCACATCAACCTCCTCTACCCGCTTGCACTCAACTCCCCTCTCCACCATCTCTCTCTCCACTTCCTTCTTCAACCTCTCAATTTCTTCCTCTTTCACCCTCCCCTCCACTCTCAACCTCTCAATCTCCTCCTGCTTCACTCTCCCCTCCACCCTCAACACCTCGTTCTCTCGATCCCTCTGCGTCACCAACCTCTCCAAACGATCCATCATCTCCCTCGCACCCTCCACTCTCTCCTCCAACACTCTACACCTCCCCTCCACCTCCACACACTCCGCCGCCCGTCTTCTCATCTCCTCATCCTGCGTTCTGCGACTCTGCTCTACACAAAACGTCGTCATACATTTATGATACACCACCTCCTCTTCCAACCGCTCCACCCTGCTCTCAAACAGCGCCTTCACAGCTTGCACACCCTCTCTCACCTGACCCTCCGCCACCTCGACACGTTCCTCCAACACCGCCTTCACAGCTTGCACACCCTCTCTCACCTGACCCTCCGCCACCTCGACACGTTCCTCCAACACCGCCTTGTCCCTCCGCAACTCATCCACCAGCGCCGACACGCGGAGATACTCTTCCCTGAACACGTTCGCGTTCTTTTCCGCAAAGGCTATTTGGTGGTGTTGGGCTTCGAGAGATGTTTGGAGTGCGTGTTTGTCGGTGGAGAGGGAGGTGATGAGATGTTCGAGTCGGATAATTTCTTCGGATTTTTTGTTGAGGAGGTGCATGGCGGAGTCGAGATGATGATGATGATGATGATGATGATGATGGGAAGCATCATCCCGATCGGACTAGAATAACGTGTTCAGCAAGGAAGTAGAGGTGCCAAGAAAGCACATACCGCGGTCGACGACTGGACCATGATTTTTTTTTGCTCGGAGAGTCGAGAGGGAGACATCGTGGCGGGAATGACCAACATATTATCCAAACCAGATGGACTCGGTGAACGCGCTCGAACAGAATCAGGTCGTCCCGTGTCGAGGTGCAGCTGAACCGATTCTTTTTGCTCCACCTCGAGACCTGATGATGGCTGGAGATTCATGTAAGCGTAACATAGAAATATCTGAAAAAAAGAATTTTTTTTCACCGTGGGCGCTATCTCTGGGGAATTAATCCCATTCACTAGTCCCTCGTCCTCCTCCTCGTCCGAAAGCACAACAACTTGAGAGTCTGAGGACACAACAAGATCCACAGGAACAGAAGTCGATGATGACTCAACCTCAGCCACCACATCTCGTGTATCCTCCTCCTCCCGCCGAAGAGGACTCGCAACATGTTGAATGGCAGGTGATGATAGTTCAGCCTCAGCCATCAAATCTTGCGTATCTTCCTCCTCCTCCTGCCGCCTCGAAATTCGAGGACTCACAACCTGATATTGGGTTTGCGTCTTATCTAGCGTCCTCGTCATCGTCCGACTTGACGTAGATTTCGGAGACACATTCGATTTCGGGGACACACTCGATATCGATAACGCACTCGATTTCGATAACACACCACCACCACCACCACCACCACCACCACCACCACCTTCATAATCCACAAACGAATCCGCAAACTCCTCCAACGCGTGCACAGGCGAAAGCTCGCTCGTGCTCACCTCGATTCTCCGATTTTCCTCGCTCACCTCTATTCTCTGATCTTCTCCCGCTTCAATCTCTACCAATTCGAGGCTAGAGCTAGAGCTGCGTCGTCGTCTCTTTTCCATCTTTTCCTTTTCCTTTTCCTTTTTGAGGAACGCAGGGAGAAGGCGTTTAGAGGGTCGAGTGGTGGAAGTGGAGGTGCTGCCGTTTTGGTGAGAGGCGTGTTTGGCGGCGAGTGCGATGCCTTTGGTTATGACATCCGTCGCGGCTGCGGCTGCGGGTAGGAGTTGGAGTTGAAGTTGGGCACGATCTGTGGATGCTGAGTCAGTGCGCTCCTCACAAATCGTCAAACCCAGACGAGGACGAGGACGATGAGACTTTTTCGGCGAGTCGAATTGATCGATGGAGCTTTCATCTTCCTCACGCACAACCTTAACCTTGGATGATAACGGTAACGCGTGAGGGTTATTGTTCGTACAAAGAACAAGACCAGGACTGGTGACACGGAGTTTCTGTTTTTTTCTAGGGGACGACGACGACGACGACGAGGAGGTTTTTTCGTCTCGTTTCCTCTTGCGCGCTTTTGTTTTTTTCCATTTGCGTACGAGGGGATCAGTGCAGTCTTCTTTGGGGACCCAATCAAGTGGCCAAGGAGCGCCTTTATCGTCGACTCCAGCCCAACGAACTTGATACCTTCGTCCTCTCTCTGCCACAATGGCCTCGACCTCCCATAAATTGTCTTCATCGCCATCACGTTCTTGGAAGTGCGTGTCGAGGGAGGACACGTCCGACTCGTAGTCGTAGTCGTCGTCGTTGTTGTTGTTCATTGGGATAAAGATATATATAATTACATAATGCGACTAAGACTCCCACAATAGATCATTCAGCGGCACTTGTAGCTGTTTGGCGAGTCCCAGCGCCACTTGGCGCGATATCCTGCTCTTCAGCATTGGTGGTCCGTCGATCCTATCCACCTGCGACGTTTTCACCAAAAGATGCATCGACACCAATTCCATCACCTGGTCTCTATTATTTCAGAACAGCATTCACGAGAAAAAAAGGGGAGGGTAAATTACGGCGCTGTACACACCGACGCGATTGATTTCCATGTCGGTGTATTCTCCTGGGATTGCGAGGCCTGGCATTGGAAGCCTTGACTCGATGTCGTTTTCTTCTAGTAGCGCTCCCAGGATCGCGATCATGCGATCTAGAGGGTAAGGGTTTGGGCCAAGGAGGTGTTGTGGGACCTGCGCGCAATGTCAGTAGAAAGTCAACCTAGTTCACAGACGCTTTACTTTAGAGGGTCCCTTTGTTGTGGTCTGTGCCCTTCTCCGTCTTCGTTTTTTTTCGTCTATTCCACGGCCGAACATGCGCAGATCGCTTTTAGCGGGGTTGGTAGATGCTATGTAGGATGCTATTAGAATGAATCGAGACATGCGGGGTAACGAGTGGATGCTGTCTTGCAGAGGGGCGGATAAACTGTCGGGATCAGGCTGGTCGTCGTTCGCTGCGCTCCAGTCCTGAGCACTCATCGATCGAGGGTAGAGCGACTCGAGCGCATGGGTGACGCGAGGTGTGAATGCTCGTATGAGCCGGAGACGCGTGTCCTCCGTCGGCGCTGTATCATTTGCATGAACTCCAGATACAAGCAACGGTTTCACAAAGGCCGGCCAACAAGCTGCGGCTATATACGCGAGTTCGTCGATGTCGTGAACAAAGGGAAAACAGACGTCACAGATCATGGAGATAAAGTGTCCGTAGAGCGGATTGAAAGACGGGTGGTAGCAGTGAGCGTATCTGGACGCTTGAGCTTGTTCGGAAATTGCGGTGAATCTGGACGACAGAGTCGTTATCATCTCTCGAGTCCATGATCAACGACGGGAACGACAACAGAAGAAAAAGGTAGAATACCAGACTTGGCCAGTGGTTTGATGTCGATATAGTACGGCTCGGGTGAGGCCCCCAACGCGGGTTTCACGTCCTGCCACTGGGTCTGCGAGATAAAGACGACAGTGACGTTGATCTGACTCTGGTAGAGGCACTGAGTTGGTCCCAAGGCAGATTAGAAAGGACAGTACCAGCTCGCGGAGACGGGACAGAGGTACCATCGCGTCGGGCTTGAGTCGGTCGACCTGTTCGACGCTAATCACCAATCGGACGTCTGCTACCCGGCGAAGACCATGCAAGAACGAATCCCAGCTATCGTTCCAGCGTTCGTCGGGGTCCAAACCAGGCAACGATTCGAGAATATAGTCAAACAGCAGCTTTTGCGAGAAACACGACACGGCATCGAGGTGGACATGGACGAGCCCGGGTGGACCGTCGGACAGAGTTTTCTGGAGGACGGTGGTGGTTGTTCTGAGAGAGACGGGGTCGTAGATGTAGACGAACGGGGGCAACGTCGAAACCAATGATTGAATTTCTTGGACAAAGAGTTGCATTAGAGATGTGTCACAAATAATTGATACAACTTTGTAAAATGCCACCAAGTCCCTCAACGCCCGGCCTCAAAAAACCAGTGGCAGCCAAAACCAAGGATGCAGCGTCCACCAGTTCTGCTGCTGCTTTATTAACTCCCCCTCGACGTCCACAAGCCACCCCAACGCCTTCTCCTTCTCGCTCCTACATCCTCTCCCCTTCTTCCCCCGCCATTAGTCTTGTCGAAGAGGACACCATGAGCGTCGACCTCGTCACAGACGTCAACGAGAACGATATCGACGAAGAGGTTTCTCTTCTCCACCCGACTCTTGTCTCAACACGCTCATGAACTACATTCTCTTTAGATGAGTTTGGCACTGGACCAGCTCCTCGCTATGCATACACGCAAAATCCTCCACTACAAACGATTGCTTGAACGCGCTCAAGCTTCTGCCGCCGCTCAGCTTCACGCGCTGCAAGCCGAGGTTCAACTACTTCGAGACCAAGCTACCGGTCCCGCAGGCTGCCCGCAACTCCCTGGTGATCCAGAAGCTTTTTGTTTTTGTGAGGCCAGGAAGCGCAAAGGCTTTTGGAGCGGGTATCGAGACGACGAGGACGACCAAAGTGGTGATGGTCGTGCTGATATCGTAAAGGCGCTTTGTGGCGACGGTCAAGGTGGTTTCAGCGAAAAAGAAATTAGACACGTTCTACGAAGGTTCAGTCAAGAGGACCGGATGAGGCTCATCGCTGCCGTTCTTGAATGTCCGTAGACCTAATCGCGTCTCTTTCCTCTAATGCTCTCTCTGTCCACAGCTAGCCTCCCCGGCGACATCCCTCTCCAGATCCTCCTCCTCCAAAAATACCTCCGATCGACATTCGATATCATGACTCACTTATCGCCCAATCTCGCCTTTCGCGTCTTGAAGCACCTCAGCGTCAGAGAACTCTTGAACATAGAACCGGTAAATCAATCTTTTTTTTCTCATTTCTTTTGACATCTGCGACACCTTCCTTCCTTCTTCGCACATCCATAAAAACTAGGTTTCACGCAAATGGCAAGCTATGGTTCATCATCCTTCTATTTGGAGGTTTCACTGTCTAAGCATAACCGCCACTGACCCTTTACCGATCAGAACGCCTTGTACGCCTAATGGCTGGTAAGCAAGCTTCTTTCTCGTATACACACACTACTCTAAACACGTCCCTTTGTTTTAGGGAACCGCTCTACCGATCGCTTCACCATCGAGAATCCAACTTTCAAAACGGGCTACCACAATCCATTCGCTTCTTGCATGGACACACCCATTTCTGCACGACGTTGCTGTTGCGCGGAAAGAGGCTGATTAGTGGGAGTTATGATGAGACGATTCGGTTTTGGGATATTGATACGGGGGAGATGAAGAAGTGTTTGAGGGTGAAGAAACCAGTTAGTTGTCTTGATTTCTTGGCAGACCAAGGTGAACCATTTACCCTCCCCAGACGTCCTTGAGTTAACACCCACATCCACACCTACAGAAGTCTTCGTTGTGGGGTTTCACGACGTGGGACGCATGCATGTTTTCTCTTCGGTGACGTTTGAGCCGTTGCAACGACTTGCGGGGCATTTGAATGGGATACGGGCTGTTGCATTGTCGTCCAAGGTGTTGGTGTCGGCTGGGGCGGATAAGGCGGTGGTGTGTTGGGATTGGCGGAGGGGGGTTAAGATGGTGAGGTTTGGGCAACAGACGACGATTGCGATTGGGGTTCAGATTGTTGTTGATGAGGGTGGTGGTGGGAAAGGAGGAGGAGAAGGAGGGGAAGGGGAGAGGGTGGTGAGTGTGACGATTGATGGGATTGTGCGCGTGTTTTCTATCCGTGCGTTTGTCTCTTTTCTTTCTTTCTTTTTTTTTCTTATGCGACGATTATGTTGATGTCGGGAGATGATTAGAACGGAGGGAGATGATATCGCAATTCCGACTTAGGGAGCTTGGAGTTGGGGATCCGGTGTTGAATGGGAAACTTGCGAGTGTGGGTTCTGCGCCGAATAATATGTTGCAGTGGTTTGCTGCCAAGGGGAGGCAGGTGACGGTGAGTTTTGTTGTTTATGTGTTGTGTTTGCTTTTGAACATTGTGCTTGCTGATTTGTGTGTGTTTTTTCGCCTGCTGATTTGTGTGTGTGTTTTTTTAGTGTGCTACCAAGTCGATTATTATGCATCTTGAGTGGCAAGAAGGGGAAGAGACGTTGGCTGCTGCTGGTGGTGGTGGTGGTGGTGGTGATCAGCAGAGGTGGGGTGCGAGTGTGTTATCGTCTCGTGTCTCTACTTGTCTGACGAACTCAACGGCTGCGGCAGCGGCAGGGCGTCGTCGTATGTCGTCTCTTGCATCGCCATCGCCTGCCCCTTCTTTTTCTCTTACAACTACTACTCCTGGTGCGAATAGACGATCGAGTATGAATTCGGCGCGAGGTGGTGAACTTTCGAATCGGTCTTCGTCGCCTCGTATATGGACACCAAAGAGTGTATCGCCTTGTCCGTGGACGCCACCTCTTCATTCCAAGTCGGGGATGTCATCGCATTGTTTGAGTCAGGTTGGTGGAGTGTCAACTACTAGTGGTGGTGGAGTGTCAACTACTACTAGTGGTGGTGGTGGGTCGACTTTCGGTGCTACTGGTGGGTCGATTGCCGGTGCTGGTCGAGTGAGTGTTTTGCCCAAGTTGGTGGCGATGGTGGAGACGCCGGATGTTGCGATTGGAGCTGTGGATCCGAGGAAGCGGAGGGTGGTTGTAGCGACGAGGTTTAGTTCGAGGGTGGGTGCTGATAGGAGGATTTTGGTGTCGACGACGAGGATGGGGAGGGATGTGGGATTGAGTGGGAGGGAGGTGGAGGTGAGGGATGAGGAGGAGGAGGAGGATGAAGAGAATGATGATGATGAGGAGGAGAATGGTGTTGGTGATGCGGCAGAGGAGCGTGAAGTGTTGTGTAGTAGGGGGAATGGGCTTGCAGTTGTCAAGGAGGAGGAGGAAGTTGTGGACGATGATGATGATGAAGAAGTATCGAGGATGGAGGTGACGCCACTTGGAGGTGTATGGGCTGCCTTGGCGAATCATCACCATCATCATGACGGTAGTGGTGGTGGTGGGATGAGGAGAGGGATCAAAGGTCGAGTTCCGCCTTCGTTTATGGGGCTTGCGATGCCTGAGAAGAATCCGATGTCGATGCAGTTGAGTCATGAAGAGGTTGTGGTTGGTTGTGCGGATGGGACGATATAGTGAGTACTACTCCCCTTTTTTGATTGATTGAATGTTGTGTTTGACGTTTCTTTTTTAAAAAATCGTTTGATGATGATGATGCATTTTGTAGTGTGATGAGTTTTGTGGGGTATGATTATAAGAAGGAGAAGAGGACTGGGATGGAAGAGTATATTATGGGTGGTGGTGCTAGTGGTAGTAGTGGTGGTAGTGATGATGAGAAGGAAGAGGAGGAGGAAGAGGAAAAGGAGAAGGAGGTTTGAGTGGTAGGATGGATGAGAACGCTTTTTTTTGTTCAAGTGGAGATGAAGTGTTGCGGTTTAGGTTTTTTTTCTTGTTCGTGGTTTGTGTTCGTTGTGGGATGGTGGGATGAGGTTTTGTTTTTCTTGTTGTTTGTTTTTCTTGTGTTGCGGTTTAGAAGGGCTTGTGAGTCGGTTAGATGGAATTCAGCATTTTTCTTGGAGGATAAATTTGATATGCCTGTTGAATATGTGTGTGTTGGTCAGTTCACTGGACAGTTCATTGGGAGTAGAGAGAGAGAGGTCTTTTTGAATTGGGGTGAAAAGGTAAGTTGTTTTTGTTTTTTTTATATATCATATTCTAGAATTCTTGGGACTAAGGAAAAGGAAACTCAGATGCGGTTTTTCTGCTTGTTTTTTTTTGAAGAATGATCGCTATAAAAGTTGAAATTCGAAATGGCTTCTCATTCATGAGATCCCAGGTTCTGCTTTGATGGTTTTTTCGCCACTCTCTCGAAAGTTTCGAGTCCGTTTATGCCCCCCATGGCTTTGACCTCTCTTTCTCTCTTGACATAACACTCTCGACTGCCGTGTCAAAAAAGCTTTGTCTGATAATGTAGATGGGGGACCAATACCCAATACCTGAAGATTTTTTTTACTTAGGTTTCATCTCATTGGGCTCGATCACAGGTTGCAGTAGTGTACAGAATAGACTATACAAAGTCCCTATATACACAAAAGTCAGATTACTCGCAACTAGTTATCCAAACCATTTGAAGAAAGGGAAAAAAAGAGAGAAGAAAATGAAAAGAAGGAAAGGAAGATGACGGCTAACCAAGCCAACGCTGAAGGATTGTCGGACAGAAAAAAAGACAGAATTATTTAATTGTTGTTCAGTCTGAATGAAACTAGCTGTAGCCTATTTATGATGTAAACTCTAGTTCGTTGTGATGACCAAGGTGAGCTCAATTCTGATCCTTCAGATTCTAATAACCTACCTAAGGTGGCTAGACCTAACACTCAAAACCTCAATGCTCCCTTGATGAGCTAACATTGCGTTCAGATCTTCTCTAGAAATGGATCTCTTTCAGATTATACAAAGACTTCAGTACTAGAACTGATTTAGTATGTCGAGGCGTACTTGTGATGGATAATATTCCCAAAATAGAACGTCAACACATGCATCATTTATCTCCCGCTTCAAGCCTTAGGTTTATTCTAGAGCCAGCGAGTATGGGCATTTTGACAGAGGGATGATTTACAGAAATGAGAGGTATATGTACTTCTAGTCCACTGGATACGAGGTGCCAAATATAGAGAAATTGACAAGAAAGAATTCAGAAAGACGTAAATAATTTCTTGCTCTGTTGATTATCTGCGGCCTTTTGGAGGGACTAGGAGATCGTGAGCTTCACAGTTCAAAGAATTCTAGCTTGCCCGCTAATTATTGTTTACCTGGTTAGATAAGCGAGAATCTGAGCACGTGAAGCGGCAAGTGCGGAGCACTGATACACTGATACTTGCATGGTCTCTGGCTATAGCTCATGCACAATCACGCGCTGAGTAACTGGGATAGAAGCCAGTCTAAGGAAAGCTTATCTGCGGAAGCTGAAAAGGTCAAAGATAGACGATTGAACATACTTTCTGATCACCACGAGGGATTGGTATCCCCAAATTCTGCATCTATCAACAAAGGAAGGCTATCGATGGACACAACTACAACGGAACTATCTGGAAATCTTTTTGTTAACAGCTCATTGGGATTGGGAAGCGTGAATAGTCAGAGACCGTCGATGGTGTGTCTCATCGCGTCTGGTGGCTCTCATTAAACCTAATTATTGGCAAGGCAAATGAATATTCGAAACCAGACCATGTCTCCATCCAGAGAGATGAACAAGTCAGTATTCACGCGTTTGTATTGGGTGAACCCAATTTGAGTGTAATTCAGACTCCAAGCTTGAAACCAATCGCGCCGCTTCCTTCCCGAACATTGTCAGCTGGTTATACTCAGGTCCAGGTGGGGATATGATTTTTCTTACGTGTTCTATTTTCTGCGCGTTGTCTGGGCTGTTCACAAATAATCTCCAGGTCAAATCATCTTGCTCACAGAAAGGCACGACGGAAGCTATTACACGTTCTGCACGGATCGCCACTTCCACGCAGACTCCTTGGATTATTGCACGTAAAGTTCAAATCTTCCATCAGAGTGCCAACTCCATTTTAAAACGTGCAGACCATTCACAGGTCTTCATCTATCGTTATGTCCTCGTACCTTTATTCCTAATCCCTCTGTTGTCTGTTTGGATAGGATATACCTTCAAGACTATCCCATCCAAATAATGAAATACCACATCTCACCTTTTCGGACGTCAACAAGCCTGTACGTTCAAAGCAGTTTGTTGAGCGCCGGCAATATTTAGTGAAAGTTTCCAGGACAGGAAATCTACATCTGCTACGAAACTCGCCTGGAATCCTTCCCCAACGCACAAAATTCATCGACACACAAAATTCCAAGTACGCCCATCTTTGCAGACAATGCATCTTCGTGTTTTAATCATCAGTCGTCTCCATTTCAGGAACCAAGACCGCCGTTTGTATCAATTGCGACCACAAAAGTGGTGCAGAACCAGGTTCGTGCCCAAAGTCTTCGCTCCGTTCAGAAATATATAGCTTTCATCTTCTAGGCGTTGCATGCACAAAACCCGCGTGGACCGAGTCTCTCCCGCACCAAACCCATCAAACGACCTATCACCCCAACAAATCATCAACGACTCTCCCCCCACCTCTTTGCGTCTGATTCATCTACTCCATTGATCGAAAATGAATCCAACTTGGTGAAGATCTACACCTGTTTCTCGTTATTTGAGATTACGATCTAAAATTGCTCAAAGACCATCTTGGCTTCGGTAGTGCCATCTTATCCTGACCCTTCAGCCTCAATCCCGGCTCACCACAGGGGAGGTCAATCAACTTTAAGTACCAATCCAGATAGCGAAAGTGTTGATGTTTCTAATTTCGAAGTACATTTGCCATTCTTTTCTGGGATGTCCCTTGATAACAGCTTTCGTGCAGATGCCTAAACCTGCTCAAAACTTGCCACGATCTCAACCCCATTCTATATCTCCCCCAACTTTGTTTAGGAGTTCCCAAATATCATCCCCACAACAGCTCAACGATGAACTCGACTTGCTTTCCAATCTTGTTGCGTCTACACCCAAAATTTCTCCTCAAACTCGTCAAGAAGTATCTCAGACATTACAATTCGTTTGCGTAGAAATTCCTCCTTTGTCTCCGGGGAAGAACATGACGAATTATCGCTCTTTGAAGGAGCTTAAGTATGTCCGTGGTGTAACGCACACTCGACATCTCGAGCCCACAGTTTCTGATGCCAATCATGAGATTGCCAAGCCAGAGCAAGAGAGACACCGTCGAGAGAAGAAGGGAGAGAGAAAATGGGTGAGGAAAAAGAAATTTTCTGAGACCAATCTGGACCCGACCGTTTCAGCACCGACGCTCCATGGATCACAAAGCCAGCAAGAAGAAAAGCTCGTTTTGTATGACCCTTCAACCCATCAACTCAATGGAAGCTCATCCACGAATATTAATCCCATTGTCACAAACGTGTCGGAGAAAGAGGGTCAGCTGGATTTATTGCCCGTCCCAGCTTCTTGCGAACCTGCTCTCTCGCTGTTTACATCTTCATCTCATCCCGATGAACGAGGCAAATCAGCGTCTGAGCCTTATCCTTTCCCAGTGCCAGAATACGAAGTCAACAATAATGAAGTCTCTTATATGGTTTCTGATCCTCCTGCTATTCAAGATATCGAATTACAAAACTTGGAGCATGTTCCTGCTGCTATCGTCTACTTCAATACTCGTTTTTCTCAGAACACAGTCGATGCAAGCAAATGGATTCTGTTGGGAACGAGAGCTCGTCGGAACTGTGTCAAGTCTCACTGGTCTTTCCTGGAGTACAAGAACGAAGAGCAAAAGGAAACAGAGGACGACTTGAGTGCTGGAGCTCCTTTATCGTGGAGAGGCTGTACATCCTCTGATGAACCATCATCTTCCAGTCGCCGGAAAAAACAGGTAGGAATAAGTATAACCGAAAAGCTGTCTGGAAAAGTCGGTTTAGGTCGTGCTGCTTCTTCCCCAACCTCGACGTCTATTCCTAAGCTGGATTTGGCGGAAGTATACAAGTCTCAGAATTCAGCGAGTTCGCAGAAGGGGCAACGTCGAAGGGGCAGGGGCGTGAAATTACAAAGAGAGGATATTACTAACTCGCTAAACACTGTGGCTGATAACTCTACTTCATCGGAGGAGACGCAAGTTCAGCCGACAATCGTTGCTATTCAACAAGATACATCGGTTCGCCTATCTGAAAAGGCGCGCGGCAAGCAGAAGGCTGTTGACCCAGATTTTCTTGATGATACTATGCCATACTTGCCAACTGCTCCGACAGATACTCCCCCAAGTTCGTATCCGACTTTCGACCCTCATGATGCCTTTGACAGGAATATGGGAGATTATGTTGCTTTTAGTTTATCTCTGGACAAATCATCGGATCACGGTAGCGACAATAATATGACTGGCTCCACATTTCCTCTTGCTGCTGTATCTACATCTCATTCCCCAACAATCGTGCCGCAGTATCACAAGAATCCATTCCGCTCGCAATCTAATCTGGAGGATATCTTTCTTGCTCCTCAGGCTCTTGGCTCACCTGAATCAAGCAGCCTCAATTCTACCGGGAATGGGAACTACTTGCAGCTCAATGATCCTTGTAGAATAGCGTGTTTGGAGGGGGGGAATAATTTGGATGAACTGACCACGATTAATCCGGCATTCTTGGGAGGTGGTCCCGAGGTTTATGATGGCGATTCACAGGACTCCAGTATGGACTTAGCATTGGATAGAATAAGTGCGACAGAGATCACGTCGGGTCACTTAGATACCACCGTCTCAAGTGACACTCAGCTGGATTTGACGAAGGGCCAGTCCACCACTGATTCATCCTTTTCTACCGTCAGCAGTTCTTCGTCTCCACAATCATCGTCATCCTGGTCGTCTCAAACTCGAAATTATGCAGTTAAATCATCACGAAGGCCAGTTAATGCAAAAACTTTAGTATCTAATAAAGACCAGGGTGAGGAAGATAGAGAAGTCCCGAGAGGCTTGGTGAACTGTTTGAAAGAAAGCGCTAGCTCATTCTTGTCAAAAGATATGCCTCCTACGAAGCTACTACATCAAACACTCGCAACTCAAATAAAACAACCCCTCAAAATCACTCTCAAGCATTCTGAGTCTATGTTTCCTCATACGAGACAAAAAGCTCGCGGCCGTCCTAGACAAGATTTTCCAATGGGCAAGGAAGAAGCTTACTGCCACCAATGTCGAAGGAAAACACGTTATCTTAAGATGAACTGTCCGTGCAGCAAAAAATATTGTAGCCGTTGCATGGCTCTTCGGTAAGTGCTTTGAGAGCCGTTCTGTTTATCCGTATTCGAATGGCTCGATAGATATCCAGAACGCCCATTTTGTTTAGAGCTGGATGATTTGGACTGTCCGAGCTGTCGCAACGAATGCAACTGTGATATATGCACTCGGAAGCGTGGAGAAGATTACATTAGTTTCAGGGTGTCCTCTGCACAGACGGCCCCTAACTTTCCCCCTAAGTATACCATTCTGAATGGAGATCGAGCACCGCCCGCACCTGTGGTGGATTCAGCAGTGCTTTTTGATGACACCAGAGCTATCAAAGGTATTTGCATGCTTGGAGGGAGCATTTCCGATTTTATGACGACGGAACTAACAACTAGCTCTGTTAATCCAGGGGATAATCAGGGACATGCTGTGTCTCGCAATTCAAGGCACATTGATGTAGACGAAATTCCTATCCCAAGAACATTCATCGGTGCATGTCAGCCTTCTTGGCGACTGGGAAAAACTCCGATTATTAAGGAGTTAGGAGGACGAAGAAGCAATCGGATTCGAGGACATGAAGCTTCTACCGTAACTCGCTGGTTTATTGGAAAAGAGCGTCTACTTCACCTACCTGTGATCGCGTTTGCAAGGAACTTGCACACACCTAGTCCTTTGGCCGATTTGTCATCGCTTTCGGGCAACTTTGATGTCGAGGCAGGCCTTAAATCTAACGACCTTCCTGCCAGTAAGCCTACTCTCTCAAGTGCTTTCGGAGATCTCTAACACGTGTCGCTCGGTTTCAGACGATACCGCGTCTCACCTTTTCAAATCCAGCATCGACGTCGCTGACACCACCAGAAACTTTGACCCAACCGCTATTAAAACAAA
Organism: Leucocoprinus sp. KB1807203; assembly: GCA_019327925.1. Taxonomy (NCBI): domain Eukaryota; kingdom Fungi; phylum Basidiomycota; class Agaricomycetes; order Agaricales; family Agaricaceae; genus Leucocoprinus; species Leucocoprinus sp. KB1807203. Next base: position 78,546 of record JAHTMQ010000439.1, read on the forward strand.
GGATACTATTCGTGCTCTCACAACTGCGCTAGAAGCCTGCGGTATGATAGCGAAGATTGAAGATACTTATATAGATTCTTACCCATGATTGACCTGATGATCCTATGTTATTCAAATCACAGCTACTAAGAGTATATCTATCCTTTATTACATATTTTGGCATACGAAATCTAGACGACATCCTTCTCCCTTCAAGCATCATCAGCAAGGTTGCGCAGAACGACAACAGCAGTCATAATCAAGATGGTCTGTCTAACCTGGCCTCCAGGCCAGTATACTGGGCAGGAACGAGAATCAAGCCTCACTCGATGCCATGCCAAGCGGTGAGTCCGTCACTAGAAAATGTGCCCGGAAAAGAGGGACGCTCAATCGTCAAATGCAAGGCTAGATGGCTCCTCTCGGAGGATCTCAGCCTCTGTCATCTCCAAGAGCGGATCTTCGGTGAACTCGTCATCGCTCCGGGCGAAAAGAAAGTGAAGTCAGGTCGAACACATCCAAACTGAGGGCTGTAACAAGGAAACTGGCCTCTGGCAGTATCCCTTCAACTAAGCATGACTGCTTCCCAAGCGAGTCCCAGAGAGACCATGCTGGAAGGTGGAATGATTAAGTGGCAGGCGTTGAGTCTTCTATGCACCTCATGACGCCAATCATGGGCTAGATGAGGCGGTGGCCTGAATCAACACCAACGAGACACACAGAGATGTGGAGATGGAAGACGTGACTCAAGATAACGAGAGCTCTGGGATGGTGCTCACCTGGCCACATCCCCACCAGAAGATTTCAAAAAAAAGCAAAAGTGCTGTCACTATCGATACTCCACATTGCAAAACTCATACGAAAACAGTCGGTGGTAAGTCACAAGTTCAACGGACTACCCTCTATCATGGGGATCGGGTCTATCATTGTTGGTGCAGGTAGTTTCTGAATCGGGTTGAGATAGATACAAGGCATCTCAAATCACGACTAGCCTTCTCTGAAAACAATGAGGACCATGTACAGCCTTCCCAACTGACACTAGCACGGGAATAGACTAACGCAAGGGCAAGAATCGCGAGAAGAAAGGATCAGTCTGCTCCGATAGTATCCCGCAGCCCCCAGTCGCCCCTAGTGTCAAACAATCGACTCATCATCTGTTGGGCAGTTGAATTACCCAAAACAGGCGCTGCCAATGTTACCAGACAACAAAATGACGCACCGAAACCGGAATCGTTCGCTCAAACTATGAGCAGTGGCAAGATCAAGATAGCGAGCCTGCCCAACCTAGAGAACATTCCCGACGTAGAGAAACATTCCTTGATATTCCTCATGAAAGGAGCCCGGCTAAGCACGAGTTGGCTTCCAGCAATAGCGAAACCGAAGCAGATAGAACTCACCGAAATAAAATGACCACCCAATGGCCCCACCAGACAAGTTGTTATCCCTCTCGAGAAGGAAATAGTTTTCTCTGATGCGAGTGAGGCGGTTGAAGCTTTCTATGCAGGGCTAACAGAAGCTTATTCTAAACTGAAGGTGAAGGTGAAGCTGTATCAGAGGTTGAATCAGTCAATCAATCAATCAATCAATCTGCTTTGATTGATATACCATAGCTTGAAGCGGCGCAGGAACGAAAGTGTACATCGTACTGCGTAGTACTAGAAGCGGCGGATACTGTCCATGAGACATTATTTTACATGTCTTACAGACAGTATCTTAACTATAAAGTCTGCTTAAAAATGGCAGGTTCACAAAAATTAAACATCATACACCATCAATTTATTTTCCTCACAGCACAAACAATAGCCAAAAACAATTAATTATCTACAATTCTCGAACAGAATTCGAAAGCCATTATTTTGACAAAACCCATTTACGATGTTTATTAGAATTGTAAGATACTTGTATCAATACATGGAAATGACCATAACCAGAGACACCGGTAGTTAATATTAATAAATCATAATTGAACGATCCGATTCCAGATCGTCGATGTAATCGGATAAGAACTCAGAGCCTTCATCGAGCTCAAAGCCTTCATTGAGCTCAAAGTCCATGTTAATATCTTCATCGTCATGCTCCAGTACTATCTCTCGAACTTCGCACTGCAGTGATGTTGAACCATGCTCCCGTCTCTTCCCATCAATATCTGAGAGACTCGAGTAGTATCGCGGGCCACAGCCAGGGCGAACATTAATGAGAGTTGCCTTGTCGAGGCGAGGACATGGACAAAGGATGGAGTTATCGGGAGTATTTGAGTCAGATGGAAGGAGCGAACAAAGAACCTCGTCCAGATTCATTGAGTTCAAAGTGAGGTCCCGTAAATTTTTTACAGAGTTGAGGAAAGCGTTGAACGAACGCTTTCCAGTCTTGACAGATGATAAAGAGAGGGAGGTCAGGCCAGGAAAAGCCACGCGAGCAGAAGGACTCTTGTGCTTGACATCACTAAACACCCCGGTTGCGAGGAAAGAAAGGATCGAGCTAGCATCCAGCACTTCAGGCTCCGCCTTGTAGGACTCATCCTCGAGGTGCAATCTCCATGTATTCGGAGCATCTAAAAGTTCGAGAATAGTCTGGCATTCGGGTATATCGTGATACCCGAGGGTTACATTCTTCAGACTAGGAAGATGAATGAATCGATAATCGTGGTGGACAAGGGTGACATCGTCATCCGCATCGGACGCGAATGGACCAGAACCGCGGATCTTGAGCATCTCAAGCTGAGGATTCGAAGATAGAAGCTGACGGAACTCCTCCAGGGAGGGGCGAACATCATAACTGTGGTAATCAAGCTCCAATGACACAAGGCTGACATCGTTCTGCCGCGTCAACATCAAATTGAGCATCGACCAATGAACGTGAACGCCTTGAAGCTTTAGGTGACGGAGATTTGGTAAGAGGGTGTTACAGTACTGGACAGGAACAATGCAATCGTTAGGGGTGAAAAAGGACTCCTCTTTCATCGACTCAGGATAGAAATCAGGGGAAAAGCTGGCAAACTCATTACAGCGGGAAAGAGCCAAGTACTCGAGGCGTTGTGCACCCAGCGACAGGATAAATGGGTTGATGTGACTGAGAGCGACGAACATTGGCGCCCATACGTCAGTCAAGATCTCGAGTGACCTCCATCGATGGATGTAAGGGAGAATTGTGTTGACAACATTCAACATATAATAAGAAGAAAAAAGCGGGGAATAAACATCGGGTCCTGTTTCGAAAGGTAGTCTAGAAAGAGAAAGTAAGTGATCATTGCGTTTGTGTTATGCATGAACAGCGCGCACTCGGGTTCTGTTCCATTGAAGTTCCAAGACGGGTCTCGAGCATCGATAAGAATATCAAGAGGGTACATCTGGGACCGAACGAGAAAGAGATCAAGGAACGTTAAGTCAAGATAGTTCTCCCCATCATCATTCTCCAGTATCATCTCTGGAGTTAAGCACAGACTTGTCCACAGCGCAGGAGTGTTTAGGGCGACATGCCTCCAAAAGCGATTTACGCATGAAACGATGACGGGCGTCCTGACAGAGGTCGTATCGAATACTGGGCGAGATACCGAGTATCGACTAAAGGAGGTCTCCCCGTCCCCATGGGTCGCCAACATGAAGATATGAGCCAAGAGCTCAACCGGCAAATTGTGAAAGTAGCTCATAGCTGGAATAGGTAGAGAAGTGGGAAATACGAGGTGAATCGGCTCTGCAGCACATGGTATTTAGCAGTCCTCTCTCTTTTGTCTCAAGAACAAAAGGAATAGACGAAGATCAGTCAGTTCCAGATCTGGCCATCAATTTTGGCGGGCTTATTGTTACAAAATTCCCACGGGCAATTTTTCACAATAAGCTAGACATTAGAAATGATGCAATAGGAATGGACGGCTTGATTTAAGTACAGGGCAAGCTGACAATGACGCAGTTTTGGCTTCAAAGGGACTATCTCAATCCGATACAGTCTAACACAAAGGAAAGACCGAATCTGGCTGTGTTTTACCAGTGACATTGTGACGGTCGAAGCTCATCAAGGGAGTGTGTCAGAGAAATCAGCATACGCTATGGCACTTCTATCACGCCCAGCCCAAATACACAGCAAGTCTCAACTGCCAGCACTAGTTTGCCTATCTTCTCGCATATTTGACATCCATTTCTCTTGATGGCTGTTACAATAAGAGACCGATTATCCCCATTACCATCAGCAGAACCATACACTACAGCGAATCAGTCTGTCCTTTAAATGTTTTGCTTCAAATGGATATAGATATAAATACGGCGGACATAAATCTTAATACATAAAGACAGCTTATTACTCGAAAGCAGATTTTTTTGAAAGAAAAGAAAAGCTAAAAGAATGTTCGACAACAAAAAACACAAGTCCAAAATAGGGTTTTGAAACAACACGTAGAAATCTAAGAAATCTGTTGTTATGATGATGTCTTCGAATCGTTCATCTTTGACTACACCCGGGCGTACCGGGAGAATTCATTTTTCACCAACAATCCATCAATCGAGTGTCGAAGAGAATAGTTGTTGCGTCTGCAGGGGGTCGGGTGTCTCCTGCTGACCTGATACACGAGGCATGACAAAGTCAGGTGAAGAAAGCGGATTGACTTCTGCATCAGCAAGGAAGGCCATTATGTTACCTTGCAACATGTACGGTTGCTCCTGAACCATGTTCATTCCCATACTAGTGGATGTATCAAGAAAATTTGAAGATACATTTGACAAGGGATGTTCTGAACCCTCGTATTGGGCCGATGATAGCATCGCTTGGCCTGAAGAACCCGAAGCCGCAGGAGGAACAGCTGAATATGTATTAGCTTGTGAACTTTCTCCTCCGCCAGAAAATCCCGGTGAAAAGGCTTCTGGACTGCCGTTCTGGGAATTTGAATCGCCACTGTACGTTGAACGTGATGCTGAAGACGCCCTTTTGCAAATCCCTCGGACCCAGGCTCGGCGTGTTGTGGGAGCTGTCGGATCGGACGGACAAATCCCATCCGTAAAGTCCAATGGAATGCACGTAACTGAGATTCAAGAATGTCAACCACTTCTTCTGACTAACAAGAATGGAGGGTACTGACGTCGGCAAAACTCTTCCATCAGATCGCCTGAACGGAGACCACAGACATAGCGGCCACCGAATCTACGTAGGAGGCTGATACAGGATTGTAACGCATTCAGTCCAGGTGGCGTGAGATGTCGCAGCATTTCTGCTTCGCAACATAACAGAACAGCAACTAGTGTACGTCCAGCTTGAGCCAGTTGATGAATCACATGAACCCCATCTGTCAAACATTGCTCAGTCTATAGTTCAAATGAAAGTGATTCAGCGCTCACAATAAGTCATAAGCCCTTGCTGGGCGATGTTGGCATGCGCAGAAACCACCTGAAGGGCAGCTTCATGTGCAGCGATAAGTGCCTCCCTCTCTGCATCAGTCTGTTCTTCATCACGTACTCCAGACGTCCTCTCAGCAAAATATTCAGAAAACCTATGGCGATGTATCAACAGCCGAACAAATTGTTCAGCGCAGTGCAGGCGCTCCGCCTGTGTTATCCGTATTCTGTCTTCACTTGCCAGAGTTTCGGGAGAATGAGCCCAATATGCAGGGATGTTTTGATGTATCTCGTCCAGTAATGCCTCTTCTTCTCGCATCGGCCTAAATTTCCTCATGCCATGGAGCAGATTGGTGGCGCGTAGGAGGAAAGAATCAGATTGATCAGACTCGCAAGCAGGTGGAACGTCCAACACTGATTCAAGTACAATCATGATCCGAAGTGAAACCAGAAATGCACTCATCCTGCATTCTGTACCAGGGGGTGGTGTCACGATTGCTTCACGCGTAATGTAATTGTCATCGACTGGAGTTGGCTCCGCAACATTACAGTCCCTCAGACGAAGGAGGGAAGGCCTTCCAAAGTGAGCCCCTAACTGCTTGTCCCAAATATAAACACACCAAAATGTGCGTTTACGAACCTCATTCTCAACGGGATTGAAGAGATTATATGAATCTGCAGAACGGTGAAGACCTGCATCTATGCACATAGTGACTGACTGGGCGAGCAGCGCTGCAGCCCTAGAGATACGCCCAAGGCCCACTGCGTAGACAGCTGCAATGAGGTTGGCTTGAATATTATATAAGGTGGGTTGGTCCGCAATGGAATGAATTTGGAGCCGCTTGAATAATTCGTACCAGTGGGCTCCGGCGGATATACCATCATTAGGATGAGCTCTCACGCGAGGATCATCTATATGGCGGGAAGCAAGACAGCAGATAGCGACGATGAAGGCCGCAAAACCCGGCTCTCCCCATTTCTGTGGATTACTGTAATCCTGTGAGCAAGGAGAAAAGATAGCCGTTAATGAGGATTCGAGTGAAAAAACATTCGGAGACTTACAGTCAAAAACGTCGGGATATGCAAGAAAGGAAGAATATAGTGAGACGTTGACAGATAGCAATGCACGAGGCTGAGTGCGCTTAGCAAATAAGGGGAAGAGATTCACTGTGATGCATACCTGTCCATAAGCCCTGGCTCAATAGAGGACATGGTAAGCTTCCACATCGTGAGAGGGTTCGTCCCTGTAGGACCCGTGGTCCTATTGAAAAACGAATTTGATCCATTGACTGGTTTGTTGTCCGGAAGATGAGAAGTGGCAAGGTATGAATGTCCGTCTGCCGTGGATCGGTTTCGGGCAGGCACATGACGGTCAGCCAACAGCTCAAGAATCGGAAATCCCGAGGTTTCTCCTTGCCAGCGTGTACACCCTTCATCATCATAATATAGATAAGATGCGGTAAGTGACATCCGCGAGGCGGCTTCTGCCAATTGATCTGGGTCCTGTATCTGACTATACAAACCGCGTGAGTTCGTTTGTGGATTGTGCTGCATGTCTTGGGTTTCAGGATTGTGTGTAAAGTACGCGGACGGACCAGCAACAGGAAAGACATGAACAGATGAAGAGAAGATACCATCATCAGAAATTCCTGAATGGTCAGTGAACGGAGCCGAAGGAATGGATGTCGTTGGTGCAGTGGCGCCGCCAGCAGTATAGACCGTAGGCGGGATGGCATTAACAAGCGATTCGAGGCGTCGTATACGTTCGTCCATGGTTGGGACATGTCTAGCGCTGTAACACAATGAGCAAGAAGGTGTAGGCCATCAGAAACTACTTACTTTCTGCGCATTTGTCTTTTTCCTGGCTCATCAAATGTACAGTCAGCTTTTGCAGCTAAGCAGGCCTGGCATGGATGCCCTTCGTCACATTTGATCCTCCGCTTCCTTCGAAGAAGTTCAGGGGACATGATAGCCACGGTCGCACATAGCTCACCGGCATCGGTCACACGCCCTGGCAGTTGAGGCCGGTGTTAGCATAACAAACGAAACGGCGCAGTAAGCGCACCTGCTGAGCTTAAGTCGCGCCTTCCTTGGTGGGGATGGTTCCTTCTCCTGTTTGTGACTTTCTTGCATCGTAAGGGACAGGGACATGACGACAGAGACGATTTGTCAGGAATCGAACATCGCCGAATTCACCCGACATTCTCACAAAGATGTGATTTTTTTTCCACATTCACATTTATCTATGATTATATCGGGCCGGACGGAATCATGCAAATTTACCACAATTGGAACTTCTTGATCCCGGTAAATACTTGGCCACATTTGGAGTAGATATGACTTGTGTAGGATGACAAGCACTACTTCCTAGACAGTGTCTTAACACTACTTGAGTTTCAACACTACACTCACACGTAGTGTTGAAACACCCTTGTCTTATAAAAACCGATGTTTCATGTATTACAATAATGTCTCACTGCTAATATCCTCCTGTGCTAATGAATCCATAACCTTATCACTGATTTAATATACGTCACCAGCATACAGAGACGTTGGGCCACAACCTAAGCATCATCGGTGTGAATACGACGATGCAACAACTAAGATCAGATCCAAACAGACCGATAATATAAGATTAATACAGTATGCGCAATTTTGAGAGGACAAAAGACAGAATAAACTGGATCAAAAACAGAAAAAATGAAAGATGAAAAGAGTGTTATTGTATTAGTCAATATTCTGGCAAGTTACATATCAGCACAAGGTTACTCAGTCTTTCTGAGTTACACCCAAAAAGAGAAAATGTAGATGACTGATGCTAAACGTTCAGCAGTTATATCCATCACAGCGCACGTCCCATCACGCTCATATCACTCGTCGGCCGATCATGTTGTTGTCCGGCCCCATGTCCTAAAATTGTTCCCTCTCGATCTCCAGCTCTCGCTATCTCCTCTGAATCCCTTCCATGTCTCGATGACGACACCTGCGACATTCGCTGTACCCCAGGCTGGCTTGAACTCTCATCCCCACCACCATAATGCTCCGAAATCCAAAATTCATCTTCAGCAGTCTCATATGATGTATGTGTAGTCGCACTAGGCACTCTCGAGTCACGATCACGGTGCTGAGGTCGCCGGGACTGCAATTGGGGATGATGCTCAGATGGCTGGAGACTCCTCATCTCAAATGTCCCCGGTTCTTCATGTCGACTCCCACTACTCCCGCTCAATCGCCTCAGAAGCCCATTCCTCTGTGGGCTAGGCGGTCGCAATGATGCATTCTTCGACGGCAACGTCGGTGGAAGAGGCGAATGCATTGAATTCCTCGTTGTCTTGGGCGTAGATGGTCTCGTCGTAATCTCTCCAGAAGCAAGCTTATACAACGTTGGAGGCAGCGGGGATGATTGTGGTATATCCGAAGCCGAGTAATATGACAATTGCGGTGACACAGTATCAAATCTCGTAGGACTTGTCGACGGCATCGGCATAAGTGATGTTTGGGAATCTTGCTTTGTCGAGGATAGAAGCAATTCCGAGGGTAGGGAGTATTGAGATATTCCTATTTCTGGGGCCATAGCTACTGCTAGTGTCGACTCGTAAGTATGATGAGCCGACAATTCAGATGTTGATCGTGTGTGCTGCTCGTGAATCATAGGTGCAGCTTCCAAATTCCTGGGAGAAGGTCCACGGTCCTTCTTTTCCTTCCTATGTTTGATCCCCAGCCTGTCCTTAAGGTCACCCATGACCCACATTTCCCGAACAATGTCCTTGTCCAGAGGAAAAAACACCGTTGATACAAATTTAACGGTGAAGCGAGGCGCTAAAAAGTAAAATGAAGAGATATGTAAGCTGTGACATTCGGAAGAGCGAAAGTTAATATATGTACCAAGAGCAAGCAAAGCAGTCATCAAAACCGTCGCCCAGAATTGAACACCACCAAACAAAATTAACACCTCGTTCACAAAATCAGCACTCATAAAGAATGAGTAGATCAAAATCCACAACAACATCACAAGCGTCGATCCAACTACCACAATCCAGGTCATGATGGTCCAACTATAAGTGATCATTAGCGACCTAGCCCAAGTGCACCAAAAGAAAAAGCGGGACTCACTAGTGAGTATTCAATCCAACATAAGTATTAGCCGAAAAAATAGCAGCAACTGCAACCGTCGTTCCGAAATCCGCCAATGAATTAATCCCCCTTCCATTCCACGAGTTCGGTGTCCCAACGGTCCAAACCAAGTATGGAATGAAAAACACGATAACAGACTGATATAATCCATCTGCCATGTATAACCAAAATTTAGTTCGCGTGTATTCCAGACCACGAATACCACGTATATAGAGCTGTGGGAATGCCAACCCTGCCTTTGCATTGATGTCTTGGTCAAATGCTAGAAAAGTGTATGTTAGGCGAGGAACGAGACGAGTAGCATGACGTACCTCCGAGCACGATTACGGGAAGTGATGTAAATACAAGGTTATACAAAAGGATGAACGTGTATTGGTATAAATATGTTGCGTCGAAACTGCCACGCGTAGAATACGTCAACTGCCCTACCCACATAGAAGAAATATCATACTCACTTGTTGAAGGGTAAGAACCAAAACATGGCAAACGTCCAGATAACATTCTACAGAAATATTCACATTGATCTCTCATCCAATCAAAGAACCCAGTACGCACCTTGTAAAAGAAATTACTATGCATATCAGCCACACGCTGATACGACCACCTCCCATGGACAAGTAATAGCTTCGTCAAAAACCGAAACTGTCCAAATGCGTAATCGGCAGACATAGCCGCTTGTGACCCCTCCAAACCAAACAATCCGCATCCGATATTGGCCTCTTGAATCATAGCAACATCATTTGCTCCATCACCAATCGACAATGTCATCGCATTCCTCCCTTCTTTGACCTATTCACAACACTTTAATACTTCTCTCCTCTCTCCAAAAAACAATCACGAGATATACACACCAAGTTGACAGTAAGCGCCTTCTGTGCTGGGGATACTCGACAACACACCACTGTCTCACACTGTGTCGCAAGGTTCAGGAACAAAGGTTTGATTTCCGGAGTAAGTGCATGTCGCAGTGTATCTCCATCAATGACGACAGCAAACGAAGCTTTCCTTGTCCCAGGCACAAAACCAGATTTTCTACGCTCCCACGACGGTGGACCGAGAACAGAAGCAATCTTGTTGAGCCCAGCTTCAATTTGCGAGCGCGTTGTTTCTGGGGTATCTGCTGAGAGAATCATCAAATCCATGTCGTTTTTGAGCAGATTACAGCTATATCCGATCTCAATGGCCGTTTGTAGTTTATCGCCTGGAACATAAAACCATCAAAAAGTTTAAAAGAACAGTTATAGTCAAAACTCACCAGTCAAAATCCACAACTTGATTCCTGCTTTATGGAGCATTTCAATTGCCTCCGGTACTCCCTCCTGCAATTTATCTTCCAACGCCGTTGCCCCTAGAATCCTCAACGAATGTTCAATCATCTCGTTTGCTTTATCAATCTCCTCATCCCTATTCTCCACCGCACTTGTTGCATTATCATACAACCTCACCCAACCTAGATACTCCTCCTCATCCAACTCTCTATACGCAATACACAACGTCCTCAACCCATTATTCGCAAACATCTCCATGTCTTTGCTCGTTTGCTCCCTCAACACTTGATCATGATCTTTCGCTAACCGAGCATAGATCACACTATCTGCGCCTTTACAATATAAAACAAGTCGTCCATCGGGTGCTCGAACGATCACGCTCATCCTTTTTCTCGTACTATTAAATTCGAGGACTTTAAGAAGCGTATATCGCTCAATTTGTCCCATCACCTCGATATCAACCGTATCTTTGCTTTTGTTGATAAATGGAAACCCAGCATCTCTAGCTGCAGAAACCAATGCAGCTTCATCTGGACTCTCCGCTTTATAGTTCAGCAAATAGGGATCAGTCGTCGGTTCAGGTCGATCCGCGAGCACTGTATGGCATAATGCCAATGCTCTGAAAAACGCAATTATACGTCCTCTCTGGACTCCGTCCCTATCTGCCATATCCTCTGCCAATTTCGGCGCAACGAGTGTAACCTTCTTAGGCTGCAAATACCGATTCTTGAACGTCCTCTCCATTGTATTAATCATTTGTCTTTTGCATTTCTCGTTCAGTTCTTGAGGATCGTAGACGTCGGCTTTGCCTTCTCTAACTGCTGCACCTCGTTGTGCCTCTGTTATCCCTTCGCCATAGGCAACTCCGTGAATCGAACATTTTTGGAATTCCATGATGTTTTGTGTAAGAGTACCGGTTTTATCTGAGAAGACATATTCAATTTGACCAAGATCGTCGGAAATATTCCATGTTTTTGGAACACAGGGGGTATCATAGGGTGCATAGTACATGTCGACATCTTGAGAAATAAAATAGGCTTGGATAGTTTTGACAATTTCGATGGAGATATAGAGGGAGATGGGAACGATATTCTGGAAGGCAATGAGACACGATCTATAGCAGACATATCTCGATAATTGCGCTTATTGAGAGAGTAAAGAAAGGCACGTACGCGAAAGTGATGATCGCGTTCAAGACATACGATGATGTTGGGTCAGAACCAGCCTCGAAAAACTCAGCGCTAGTACCCGTTCTCGTGTCTTGAACACCGTTGAAGATGGCGGCAATCAAGCACATGATAGTGAGCAGGATGAAGTTCACGATGACGTTAAAATTAGTCTCCTTTTCTATCTTGCTTCGTTTGGATGGTGTCTCTCCTCCGTTAAGCATGATTTTAGTGTCGGAGCCGGTGAACACGACCAAACCAACAATCCAATTGGTGTTCCGAAGGGCACAACCCCGAAGTAAAAGTTCGTTGATGGTGACACCCTCTTGTTTATCTTCTCCAGTGTCAACACACTTGTACCGCAAAACAGCATTGTAAAGATAGAGATTCTGGTGCGGGGGCTCAGAGTCGAGATAAAATGACGATTTCAAGATGTCCTCTTCGGATGAGATGAGTGAAGTGGCTCTGAGAGCTCGACGAGGCTTCAAGTTGGTTTCTCCATCCAAGTTCTTGGTTTCCAGATAACACGTGCCGTCAGAATCAGAAGTCGACAGAACGACGATGTCTGCCGGCACTTGATCATTATCCCGTAAAAGCACAATATCCCCGACCTCCAACTTCTTCCACAGCGTCCTCTCCCAGCGTGCAGAACCAACGGTGGGTCTCCTCCAATCCACAACACCACTGCTCGACCGTGACCGCACCGATTGTTGGTACTGAGAAAGAGATCCAATGGTGGGATACTTGACAAGCTGAGGAAATTCCACGGAATCTTTTGCTGTATCTGATAATGATACTTTGGAAAGATCATTGATGATAGTAGCAGAGGGGTAACCATGGGAATCGACGCTCTGAATATCCTCCAGCCGACGCCCGCGTTCAAGGTCGGGACTGCTCGGGTTATTATCGGATGTGTATGTGCTGGAGTCGTCGCCACTCTGCTTCAATTCAATACCAAGCTGTTGCCCGGCCAACCCAGCCTCTCTTTCCCGCAGTTTCCTGACTCCTCTAGTGACTTTGTCAGGTGGATTAGCATGTAACAGCTTTTGCCACCACGGACGGGGATCCGCTGGTTGGTTAACGTTTTTCCAGCCGCCGCTGAGCTTGGTGGCAGCGGATGTATTGACTTCTTCATCGAGTACGCCCCGCCGATAATCTTCAATGCCATCTTTGATGGCCGTTACAGCGAGAATGAAGGCGAGGGGAAGAACGGCAATAGATCCTGCTGTAGCTCCGAAGACAGGAAATACTGTGAATGTATGAGACAGTGACCGATAAGAAAACGGGACACACGCACGTTGAAGGATGACAAGGGATAGAAAGAAAAGATTGGCGACACTGTAGATCAGAGATTGAGGACCTGAATTTGCGCAGCGAACCGAAGGACCCACCGTCGAAACTGTTCGTACAAGTTTTTCGGAACGAATGTCAAGATAGTGTATTCTGTGTCTGATATTAGGACAAAAAATGACCTAATCCCAGCGAGCACGCACTTGTGGTGCGAACTTTGTTGCGCACGTAACGAGCCTTTGGATCCCCATCGGATGCCAGCTCGCCTGGAAAGAGAGGATGATTAACATATACATTTCTGCGTGAACCCGGAATCTCTTTCGACGAGTCCACAGAAACGACCTTCTTTTCATGGTGCCTACGAAAAAATCTGGAGCGCTTCTTGTGTGCTGTCTTGCGCCGTTCTGCACGTTGCTCAGAGAGGATGGACTCGGCAATGGCAGATGCAGCCGTGCGCACGGTGCGGAGACGAAGCTCTGGATCAATGTTCTCGTCGTGCTCTTCGTTTGTACCATTGACTGGATCATGGTGGTGCTGGCGCTTAGAGAGAGACATGGGCGCGGTCTGTAGCAAGTATTGCTGCACCGAGAACCAGCACGGCGAGGAACAGGCACAAGCACAAGGTTCAAAGCACAGTCAACGGTTGCCAAATTGGGACAGGAACCCCGGTCACTCCAATTTTTGTAATCTGCGCTCATAGAACTCGCTTCATTTAAATCAAGTTCCACCCAACCTCCAACTCCGAAGTGCTCGCATGCACCTTACGAGAATTTCATACTGGAATAGGAACTATGAGATATGGATATTAAACATAGATCTCACGCTGACTAAGACCCCGGAACATTCAAGGATTATCGAACAATGATTAACAGCAGATTAACAGCACTCCCCCCAGACCAGGACCTGAGGCTGCGCACCTCGCCCAGTTTTTCCCTGAGAAAGAACGCTCAAGTCAAGTCCCAAGTACAACTGGACGAAACCACGAATAGATTTTTGTTCTTGAATATAAATCCATCATGAATCAACAATTTGTACCGAAACTCTAGCAGTTATCGAAGGATTCAAACTTGATAGCAGGCGCACTCAGCGATGATATCTTCCTGGCTAGGCAGTAAACATCATGTCCTGACCTCACCCGTGTATATCTCCGATTCTAAGAGCAAGGTACTTGTCCCAGAAATCTATTCATCAGAATCTGCTCTACAGCTTCTTTGGGGTGGCACTGGCCACTCCGATCAGCCCGCTTGCAAACCTACCCCAACAGTTAGACGGTGTTTCTGCCCCGGACTGCAGAGGGAGCGTGCATCTAGAAGGCGCGCCGTCTGTAGAACTGGGGCAGTCCACGGGACCGCAAAAAAATGTACTGGTGCCCTACTGCATTTGTTTGTGACGAGGAGAGTGCGGCTCGAAGACTATCAGGAATTTGGGGTCAGTTTGGGCTGTGGCAATAGAAGTGTTAGCAGTGGTGAAAGACATTATCTTCTAGTTTCGCCTGAATTGAGTTTTGACTCCCCCTCTCTTTTTCTCAAAACTTCGTCCCAGACAATGTCTTTTGCATGCTCAATGTCATCTTCCATGACCCATTTGTCATGATCATTACTATATCTCTTCCATTCCATATGGTTTCTACCTTACATTCTTCTCCTACGCTGATAATGTCTGTTTAAGATGGTGGCTGTGATTCCTGGATTTAGAACAATGTTCTCTGGTACTCTAATATATCCCTTGCCCTGGTTATGACCATTGTTGCCATCTGGACTTCTGTTATGACTACCATTGCCATCAAGACTTCTTAGTGTTCCTTCTTTACTTCATCTCCTGTTTCTCCACTGGGCTTCCACCCTGGTGATTACTCATTTTCCCAGTCATCGTTAAGACTATGGTAAAGTACAAAATATATCTCAGGCATCTCCCTAATTGATAGGCAACCATTATCATACCTCAAGTACAAAATATATCTGTGAGATCATTATTATAAGAGAAGTGTTAATAATCTCACCTAACTGGTAGATGACTGGGTTGCTACCGATGTTACTGAGATCAATATCAAGAATCAGATTAGGACAGTGCTTCAGAGTTCAAATGTTGGATAAGTCTTTAGACAGCTAGTTGCTCAAGTAGTTGTTCTTCTCTGTCACTCACTCAATAGGTTATCAGATGGTAGCTTTGATCACATGCATGGACAACCATAGCAAAGCTGCCCTTCTCTATTGACCTCTGAGTTGTAGTCTCTCATTGTGGCCCACAAGTTAATTGATTTAAATAAAGCTTGTTAAGAGTTGAAATAATACTCAAGAGAAAGGCAGTTATCTGGGAAAAGGGCCATAGCCATAGAGTTCTGATAGCTGTAGTTTTTCTGGGATTATATAAGTAAATTAAAATGACAACTTATTTTTAACTTGACATAATTAACGCGGCCCTAGTGGATCAAAAACTTCTGTAAAGCTTGTCAATATTAACCCACTTGGCCATCATCTCACACAAGACGGAGCATATACAAGGGAGCATATAGAATTTTTATATAGAATTTTTTCAGGTTGCAAAAGTTAATAAAACAAGATCTATTACACAATAATGGAACTTTCAGTTATGCAGGGGGCAAGATCGTACAAAAAATCACACATGAGGGAGTAAATGGGATTACAGAAACAATCAAACCCGCAGGTGCATAGCACGTAATCGATCCAATTGTGAAATTGGTGAAGTTGAGTCGAGTGTAGAAGACGGGGGGTATTTTTTCCATAGTCAGAACTATCACTAGTAGGTTGAGTTGTGGTAGTCCAAAAGCGTGTAAGAACCATAGGGAGAAGCTGCATATTTAGTCAGTGCATGAGTAGCCACGGACACGCACTAACGACGCACATTTCATACCCTGTTACGACAAATGCATGTGAGCAGCCGAAATTTCTTCTGGGTGACCCCACAGGTAGTAGACCGTCCTTCGCTGTAAACCAACGAGCTTCTGTGGAAAGAAACGTACAAGACCAGTGCATACAAGTAACGAAATGACCGCGAAAAAAGTTACTGGAAGAAAAAATTTGGAAAATTGACCTGATAAAGAAAATGAAAACAGAACGCACGAACAACCATGCGTTCCCAAGGCTCCATTACAGTCAGACCAAAGGTGCATTCGAACCAAAGTTGAAGGCGCCAAAAAGCCAACGCTAAACGTCCTGCATACTTTGGAGGCTTACGGACATCCTCGCCAAATTGTCTTGCTGGAGGAAGGATGCCCATTGATTGAGATAAAAGAGAGGAGAATGAAACGCGGCTGGTAGAAATAGATTACCAAGACATTCTTCCGAGCTCGGATCACTTCTCCTGTTGTTCTCGACTACGTAAGCTGTTTTGATACAGTAATCGGAGACTCAGGTGGGCTAGTAGTCGTAATCATAGATTCATTCATGACCGTCCCATAAGCTAACGCTACCTGGTGTCAGGTCATGCAAGGTCGCACCTATGTAGCCTTGTGCATGACATATCTGATGTTAGAGGTTGACATTTTGGATGCTGTATCAATACACGGAGATGGTTTCAGTTCATTTTGTTCTCACTGGAAGAATGTAAAACCCCGCTCTCAACGTATCGTTATGATACTATACCTAAAGCGCACGACAACGATCGTTAACACAGAGTATTTTTAAAAATCCTAATCGGAATGATCCGCTATTTCTGGGTCCGGCGGCGCCCGCCCAAACTACTTAATCACTACTCTCTCGCTGTTTCCCTTGTCTCTGCAGACTCCCTGTAGCATTATCTTCCCATATCGACTTTTCTCTCAACAATGCGATTGAACTCTACATTGTAACACATGACACACTCATCCTGTTGGTCTGCTTGGCATAACAATTCACCTTTCACTACTATATGTGGAGTGTCAAATGGATTTGCAAAAATGAGACAACTTGCATACCTCAAAAGGGTTGTGCTGGAAGTGCAGGTCTTGACCTAGCTTTTGGGTATTATGAGTGATTTCCCATAGGAATCTGGGAGAAGATATGTGACATCACTATTTCACATGCATGTCTCGTGCATGTTTTGCTACAACGTGACCTGTTCATGATCAGCTCTAACTTCTTAATATGTCTACTGATGTGATATATCATATCTACAACTTTGCTTGGAGCTTCTCTTGTTTGATAGGGGCAACTGAAAGACAAATTTGATGATTCAGACACCCACCTGACTTGTATCATCCTGGGGAGAAACTTCATTGTATGGCCTAGAGGAAAAAGTTGTCAGAAAAATAGATTGTAAGTATATATTCATCTCCATTCCACTTAAGACAAAGTATGTAACCTTGATCTGCCCCATAAAAGGCTAGAGAACATCTAGGGTCTGAAAGACTCCCTCAATTTAGAATACAAGCTCAGCATCTTGTTATGGAACATTCTAGGGAATCTGTGTACATAGATTTCCCTAGACTATCTACAGGAAGTCACTCATATGATATTAAAATATTACTGAATAGTCTTTCCTAAGATTGAAATGTGAAGAGAAATAAAATAGTAGTTTGGGTTACTTATGAGGTTTTTACAAATTTAATAAGTACTATTTGTAAGGGATGGCTGTCACTCTAGGAAGGGACTTAGCTAAGTGTCCAGTTCATGCTTATCTAGTAGATCTTATCTTTTGATGCCCATCTATCTATTCCCTTGTATCACAAATGGCCACTTACTGATTTGTGATTGCTTGATTTGATAATCAAAGTGTTCAAAAAAGCAAAGTTAGACAAGCAGCAAAAGATGTTGTTAAGTCTGAGGTTTATCCTCAGACATACAGTCCTTAAATACATGATTGTGGTGGTCTGTACACTAGAACAGCCTACCACATGATCACTACCTATTGTTCTATATATAGGAGTGCTATTGTTCTTGAAATAGTGATAACCTAACCATCTTAGGGCAGTCCTTTGTTCTATTCAAGGACAGATAATAATCTATGAGTAAAGATCAGTGTCATGTGCAAACATTGAGGACCTTGTATCTCCATGGGATCTTATTGCCTCGGGATCTATTTATAACAGAAAGAAGCGCATTGAAGAGAGCTTTACAATGGTTATTGAAGCAAATGATTACGTTAAGCAGTTCCTGAGATATCAGCAATTTAGTGTCTGGTGACTTGGTGATCACTGACTGATCTGCTGATAACTCAGCAAATACTGATTGCTTTGAGACGTTTTTGGTACCGTTTGAAAGGTCTTTTTAAGGGCTTTTGGTGGCCATTTAGATCGTTGAAATCGGTCAAGTATTCCTGGATTTATGGTCTGAATGAAGTTTGTGACACCTTGCCTATCACAAAAAAGTGACTACTAAATAGTGATGTGGAGGTATAACAAAATACCTGTTCAAAGAACTACATAAATAGCTGAACCCTTATTAGCAAGCAACCTTGCTAACATTGCCCTTCTGGTGTAATGGTAAATCATACAGTATATAACTACTGGTCTATAGTGTAACTGTAACAGTTACTATTACAAATAGCTACTTACTGATTTGTGATTTGCTGATTTGGTAATCAAAAGACTCAAAAAAGCAAAGTTAGATAATTAACAAAAGATATTGTTAAGTCTAAGATTTATCCTTAGACATACAGTCCTTAAATACATGATTGTGGTGGTCTGGGTACTAGGACAGACTACCACATGATCACTACCTATTGTTCTATATATAGGAGTGCTATTGTTCTTGAAATAGAGATAACCTAACTATCTTAGGACAGTCCTTTGTCTATTCAAGGACAGATGATAATCTATGGGTAATAGATTGATATTATGTACAAACATTGAGGACCTTGTATCTCCATAGGATCTTATTACCTTAGGGTCTATTTATAGCTGAAAGAAGTGCATTGAAGAGAGCTTCACAATGGTCATTAAAGAAAATGATTATGTCAAGCAGTTTCCAAGATATCAACAATTTAGTATTGTTTAAAAGGTCTTCTTAAGAGCTTTTGGTGGCCATTTAAATCATTGAAATTAGTTGAGTATTTCCAGAGTTATAGTCCAAATAAAGTTTGTGATATTGCCCTTCTATCTGCATGTTGCTCCAATCATTCTATTTATCCTAAGTAAGAAGTGCTATTATTAGACTGTAGCTCATATGACTGCACACAGACCATCTTCTATAGTATATATAGAAGCTTGTATAGGTAGATCTATCCTTACTTGAATATTATACTAGCTTCCAGGACCCTTACTAAGCTTCTTGGCATGACCTCTAGCTATCTGCTTGACATTGCTCTTATACTATTAGAATCAAAGAAAAGAATAATCATAAAAAAAATTAAAAATGATACAAATGTAATTGATGCTTAATAAAAATTCTTATCTAAATGACTACAAAATAGTGTGCTTAATCCAGTAACAATATAGATGTTCAAGTAGACAATGACAGTAAATAAGAGGTATGACCATAGCCTTAATTTATGTATTGTGCTTTGTGTTGAAGTAGTCTAGCAACCCACTCGTACTATATCAGGTATCACAAACTTTATTTGGACCATAACTCTAGGAATACTTGACTGATTTTGATGATCTAAATGGCCACCAAAAGCCCTTAAGAAGACCTTTCAAGAAATACCAAAAACATCTCAAGGCAATCAGTATTCACTGAGTTATCAGCAGATCAGTTGACAATCACCAAGTCACTAAATACTAAATTGCTGATATCTCAAAAACTGCTTAACATAATTGTTTGCTTCAATAACCATTGTGAAGCTCTCTTCAATGCACTTCTTTCAGCTATAAATAGACCTCAAGGTGATAAGATTCTATGGAGATACAAGGTCCTCAATGTTTGTACATAACACTAATCTTTATCTATAGATTATTATCTGTTCTTGAATAGAACAAAGGGCTGCCCTAAGATAGTTAGGTTATCTCTATTTCAAGAACAATAGCACTCCTATATATAGAACAATAGGTAGTAATTATGTGGTAGGCTGTCCTGATGCACAGACCACCACAATTATGTATTCAAGGACTATATGTCTGAGAATAAACCTTAGACTTAACAACATCTTTTGCTACTGTCTAAACTTTACTTTTTTGAGCCTTTTGATTATCAAATCATCAACTCACAAATCAGTAAGTGGTTATTTGTAATACTGCCACTCCTTCTTGTACATAAGACAGCATCCAGGCCATCTTTGTTAACTCTGACTCCCTGTTATTTTTATCCTCAGATATAGATAGGCTGCACTAACAAATGTGCTTACTTCCTCCATCCTTCCACTAAACAGGGGAGGTTTTGCTATCTCCACTCTTGCTCTTCCACTCTATTGTAATAGGGTGGCTACCTACTGTTGCAGGCCAACAATCAAGGTAAGGAGCTACTCTTTCTGAGTGAGAGGAGGAGGTTTAGGAGCAGCAGGTTGCTCCACAGGTTGTTGTTATTGAGACATGTATGGTGGTAGTGGTAATAGTAGTGGTAATAGTGATGATGATGTTTCCTCATATAAGAATAAACAGTCTTCTTTGTCTGAACTTATGACTAGCTACTGACTAGAAGAGTGAAACAATATTATCCCTAAGAAGAGAATCTCTAAGCTAGATGGGCCTTTAAGAGGTTACCATCATTTCCTTGTGCAGACTGATCACAACAGACCAGTAGCATAGAGCTGATAGTGAAAAGCTATATACAAGTCTACTTAGTATAGAGATTAGGTCTCAGGCAAGGACACGAGTTTTGTCCAGGCCTTCTACCCACTGTCTCTAACTAACAGTGAAGTTCCTTTTATAGCTAGGGCCTACTATCCAAGATGCTTGCAAGTACTGTGCTCACTAGCAAGGATGATGGAAGAGTAAGTAGAATAGAGAGTATTGAGGCTATGAGATGTAGGGTCAATAATAGATATCAAGTTCTTGTGTTAGTGTGTAGTTGTGAGGATCCAGAGCTCAACTAAGGTAGTTGTTTAGGAAAAACTTAATAGAGTTCTTTATTGGATTCCATTAGGTACTTATATAAATATTAGATAGTCTATATACCTATCTCCTGCAATCACATGACCCTTACTAAGAACTATCTATATCTTACATAATCCTTCCCATACTATTTATATCTTTCCTGTATTGTATTCTTGGATGTTTCCTATCAAGTTGATGAACATATAAGAAATAGTTTTCTTCTTAGGAGTCATCTCATAACATGAGGTAAGATATATATATTGTATTCTCTTAGACTATGGTAACTCACAGATGTATGTATATAGCTTATATATCTGATAGGTAAATATATACCAAGTCATCTACTTTACTTCATAATACCTGAGCTTACATATCTGATAGGTTATAGGCCCAAGTGCTCAATAATTTCTACCAGAAAATTGACATTAAGCAAAACTTACTAGAATGACATCAACCACTACTACTTTTTCTGAATCAGACAAATTTAATAGCACCAACTGGACATCATGGCAAAGACTTATCTACATAACAGCTATATCAAAAGAAGCTTTTAGCTATTTTGATGGGTCTATTGAATAATCCTCTGCTCTGCCAGCTAATGGAACTCCCCTTACTGAAATCCCTTGGGACTCAGAAACCCCATCTCTCAAGAAATAGAGAGTATACAATATCTGGACTTTGGGCCTACTTTTGATTAACACAAAGAACCTAGCTGGTTTAGGAATTAACATGGATGGCACTACAGCCAAAGCCTAGACTTCATACATAAATACTTATGAAAAGGCATCCAATATAGCATAACTAAATGCAGAACAGATTTTATAAAATACAATTTACTCTGACCATACAGACTTCAATGACTTCATTATCAACATATACAGCAAGTGGTTAGATACCAGAGCTTTGGGGTCAAAAATCACTGACAAAGATTTCAAGGATATAATTATATCCTCTTTACCCAAATCCTGGAGCTCTACAACAACACCACTTTACAATCCTGAAATAATCTCAGTAGATACCATAGCCCATCTTCAGATCTGGCATACTAAATCCCATAAAAACTAACTCACCAACAATGCCCAGAGCATACTTGTACTCCAAATATCTGCCCCTAGACAAGAGCAAAGGTCCCAACTCATTTGTGTTAACCCAAATTGCTGGTACCATAGTCATACTATTGAGATATGTTACTGGCTAGGAGAGAAAAAAAGAGACAGTTTCTCTTTGGCTTTGGAAAAAGAAGTAGATTTAGAAGGTCAGCAGCAAATACTCAACAAGAGAGCTTCAAACCATCATCTACTGCAAATGCAATCTCCACCAATAATGAAAGTGACCAAGTTTTTGCATGTATAACAATGGGTAATTCCAAGTTCAAGGTATCCACTACCTCAAACCTCAATGAAACCCACAGCCCTAATGACAAAACACTCTCCAGTCTTAGTATTCTTAACCAACAAATGTGTAACACAATAGAGATGGTGAGTCTTAGGAATGTATCTAGAGAAATCCCATTAGTTTGCCATATGGACCCCATAAATAAATCTGATATCCCTACACTCCTTAACTCTGGTGCAAGTGACCATTGTTTTGCTAACATAACACTTTTCACATCTTACATCCCTTTTGAGCAACCATTACCTGGACTTACTGCTGAGAAAGGACTGACCTTCAATGTTGAAGGAAAAGGAAACATTGAGCTTCAAACATATATTAATGGAGAAAGGAGAACAATTACCTTTGAAAATGCTTTATATACACCTGGATTTAGATCCAACCTAATCTTGATAGCAAGATTGAGTATCAAGGGAGCAGAAGTATACTTCAAAGATAACAAGTCTATCATAAGGACTAAAAACAGAACAGACATAATATCAGTGATACACTTAGAATTACTCTATGTAGTCAATATGGACAGAATCCAACCAACTTCCTTTACAGCACAGTCCAAGTGGAAGCCTACAAACTTTGCTACCTGGCATAGATGTTTGAGCCATGCCAGAATAGAGACTATTCACCAAATGATAATAGAAAACCCCATTGATGGATTGAATGTCTATCAATTGGTGGCTTATGTGAGAATTGTATTTATGGAAAACATACTGCTCACCCATACAACAATAGTAGACCTAGGGAAAAAGAAGTTCTTGAATGCATATACATTGATATATGGGGTCCATCTCAAGTCCAATCAGCCAGTGGTGTACTATATTTTATGATCATTATAGATGGATTTTCATTATATTGGACAGTTGCTTTCCTGAAATCTAAATCAGCAGAAATCATGCTAAAAGTCTTCAAGGGTTTTCATGTTGAGGTAGAATATCAAACTGGAAAGAGATTGAAGTGAGTGAGGTTAGACATAGGTAGAGAGTGGTACAACACTATATAGGAGAATTACCATGTTGAACAAGGTTTGGACTTCAAGTTTACAATACTATATGCATACTAGCAAAATAGCATAGCAGAATGCTCAATGTACACTATCTTGGATGGAACTAGGACAGTATTAGCTGAGTCTGGATTACCTATGAAATACTGGGCAGATGCTGTGTGAACAGTAGTATATATTTGGAACCTTCTACCAAATTCTAGACAATCAAAAGCAATTCCAGCTGAGCTATGGACAAGACAACACCAAGATATATCCTACCTTTGACCATTTGGCTATACTTCATATGCCCACATTCCACTAGACTTAAGCTTTTCCAAATTGAATCCTAGATCAGTAAAAACAGCTCTACTTGGCTATTTTGGATATAATAGATACAAATTACTTGACAAAAATACTAGCACTATCTTTAAATCCAGGGATATTATTTTTAAAGAAGAAATAACCCATCTGGTAAAACAACTGACTCCCACTATGTTAGGTAAAATTACCAATTATGAGGTATTATTGATAATAATAAATTGATTTTATTCTAGTATTATTACTAATGATAGTATTAACATAACACTTTATTCATTAAACTGATATTTTTCATTATCAAACAATTACGCACATATACCTTATGATTAATTTTAATCTTAGTCTAACTTTAATTAAATCACATTGATACCTTGTTATCTTAAATTGAAACCTTATATACTATTTAGTATATTTTATATATCTTAACTATTATTAAACATATAGCCTATATTAGATAGAAATACATAAACAGAATACTTCTTATTTGATAACATAAACTGATTATCTTTGTAGCAGATACCTTATAAACTAAAATGTCCATATACTTAAATATTAGTATTTATCTAAAAATAAATTAACTATACTTGTATTATACATAAGTATTTAACCTACATATATATATTTAATTATACATAATTCTTTACTATAACTCTATATAGATCTAATAAATTGACTAATAATAAAACTTTAACTAAAATCTTACTATATAAAAATTATACATTTAAATATTAACATAAAGAAATATATATTTATATATCATAATAGACTATTAAATTATCATAGATAATATGATCTTATTATATCTTATATTGATTTATTAACATATTTAATCATCAAGTAAACACTCATCAATGACACCATAGAACATAAATAGATAAACATACACTTCCACAGTATCTGATAACAATAATCCCTTTGCAGATAAACCTCATGTCACAAACTTCATTTGGACCATAACTTCAGGAATACTTGACCAATTTCGACGATCTAAATGGCCACCAAAAGCCCTTAAGAAGACCTTTCAAACGGTACCAAAAACATCTCAAAGCGATCAGTATTCACCGAGTTATCAGCAGATCAGTCAGTGATCACCAAGTCACCAGACACTAAATTGCTGATATCTCAGGAACCACTTAACGTAATCATTCACTTCAATGACCATCGTGAAGCTCTCTTCAATGCGCTTCTTTCTGTTATAAATAGATCCCGAGGCAATAAGATCCCATGGAGATACAAGGTCCTCAATGTTTGCATATAATACTGATCTTTACTTATAGATTATCATCTGTCCTTGAATAGAACAAAAGACTGCCCTAAGATGGTCAGGTTATCTCTATTTCAAGAACAATAGCACTCCTATATATAGAACAATAGGTAGTGATCATGTGGTAGGCTGTTCTGGTATATAGACTACCACAATCATGTATTTAAGGACTGTATGTCTGAGGATAAACCTCAGACTTAACAACATCTTTTGCTGCTTGTCTAACTTTGCTTTTTTGAACACTTTGATTATCAAATCAAGCAATCACAAATCAGTAAGTGGCCATTTGTGATACCTCCACAAAATAACAATATAATTGGACCAAGTGATGACCCAAAACTAGAACTAATACCACCACCAATACATGGGATTGTGCCAAGACCCCTGGCCAGCTCTGATCTGCACAAGAATGATAATAAAGAATGTATAATCCCTGACATAGATAATAGTAATTCTACCATGACCAAAGATAAAGAACCAAACAATGAACCTGATAATCTACCACTGGCTTTAAGAAGATCCTGGAGGACTGTAAAACCAACCACTTGGCTATAGGAGTCAACCAAATATATGAATAGACCAATGGTAAACTACACTGAAAATAACAATTGGATCTCTAGGACTTTTAAGAAAGCTATCAAAAGACCTAATCTTTGGTAGAAGCCTATAGTTGCTAAAATAGCAATATTGAAAGCCAGAGAGGTATTCTAAGTGGTTCCAAGACCAGAGGGACAAAATGTAGTTGGATCAAAGTAGATATATGCAATAAAATGGAAGAAGGATAGTGGAATAGAGAGATGAAAGGCAAGAGCTGTAGCAAAATGGTTTATTCAAGTAATAGGGAAAAACTATGAAGAAACATATGCATCTATTGCTCGCCTCAAATTTATTTACCTTGTATATACAATAGCAGTATCACAATGACTTTGCTTATGGCAAATAGACTTTGTATCAGCTTTTCTCAACAGTAACAATAACTATGAGATATACATGGAATAACCAAGAGGATTTGAGGAAGAGAGAAATGATCATATATAGAGGCCTTGCAAAACTCTCTATAGGACAATGCAGGGTGCACACAACTAGGCTGAAGATCTAAATAAAATCTTTGAAGGTTACAGTTTCTACAAATCAAGAGCAGATCCTCAAATCTGCTCTAGGGTTTATGGTGATGAATTTATATTAACACCCACCTGAACAAATAATGTATTAGGTGTCTCATCAGCTGTTAAAGGTGAAAATCTGGCCAAATCACAACTTAGTGCTAGTTATGAAATAAAGGACATAGAGGAGGCAAAATTTATCTTAGGAATACATATTGACAGAGACTTTATCACAGGAGATATAACTTTATCTCAAAGATCCTACTATGAGTGCATGCTAAAATGTTTCAACATGGAAAGTTGTTCACTGAAATCAACCATGCTCCCTCCAGGCTTAGTACTTACAGCAGAGAACTGTTCTAGCACTCCAGAGGAGACAAACAAAATACAAGACATGCCCTACTGAGAAGCACTTGGATTGCTAATGTGGCTACAAGTTACCACATGGTCTGACATCTCACATGCCATTACTTTACTATCTCGCTTTGCACACAACCCAGGAAAGTCATACTGGACTGTAGTTAAACATGTACTGGCTTATATCAAAGGAATGCTACACTATAGAATAATCTACAAAGCAGATTCCAAACTCAACCCTACTGGATATGTAGACTCCAACTTTACTGGTTGCAAGAATACATGTTGTTTTACAGAAGGGAATATCTTCATTATGGCAGAGGGTCCGGTATTATGGGAAAGTAAGAAACAAGAGACAGTAGCATTGTCAATGGTAGAAGCCAAATACATGGGCTTCTCAAGGGTGACAACACAAGCCCTATGGATATCAAAGTATCTCAACAAGATCAGATTGCTTATATCAAAACCAATTGTAATATTTGCAGACAATAACAGATTGATTTCTCATAGCTTAAATGACAAGAACCACTGCAGAACAAAACATATTGACATGCAGTACTATTTTGTTAAGGATCATGTCAAATCTGGAGATGTTGTATTCTAATATATCCCAACTTCTGACAATGTCACCAATCTCTTTACCAAACCCCTGTCATGAGATAAAATCTGACAATTCACTGCAAAACTCCACTTACCACTTGAAACTGAGGGTATGCTAGACCAGGGGGAGTGTTGAAGTGGTCTAGCAACCCACTTGCACTATATCAGGGCAGTACCCCATCACCACCAGTCTGGGGCAGTACTTGCATTCCAATCATTGATGTTGTCAGTACCCACTGGTATGGTACATGGCCTACTTCTTTTGGACTCCCTACTTAATAACTGAGAGTATGGCTTTCATCCCTCAGTTGTCCACTTTACTTTATGACGCCTGAGGTAAGATATATATATTGTGTTCTCTTAGACTATGGTAACTCACAGATGTATATAGCTTACATATCTGATAGGTAAATATATACCAAGTTATCCACTTTACTTCGTGATGCCTGAGCTTACATATCTGATACTTTGGCTTGCTGTCATGATTGGTTGTTAATTTTAGGAGGGAGAGTAGTCACAGTTATCCAAAGCAAAGATAATTATTGCAATGAACTGACACAATAGATATGTCCAAGCTCAAACATCATTCTATTGACTCCTCCATTCCACTTACACTACCATCCTTCCATTGCCTCTCCACTCTTCCAACACCACCACTCTAGCCAACTCATCATTGATATGATGACACCTGTTACCTGGGGCCACAAGCTAACACTGAGGAATGTAGAGCAGGCTTATATAGAGTCCAGTTCCACTATTCTCCCTCAGCTGTCTACTCGATCCCGAGACATCTGAGGTGAGACAACGCTTCTTGTATTACAATTTGTGCTTACTGTAAATTGTAGATATTAATTGAATCAAAGGTAGCTGTCTACTTGATCCCGAGACGTCTGAGATATTAACTGAATAAAAACGATAATGAAGAAACTGATGACAATATGATGACAAGACAAAGAGACAATGTAATTTTTGGATTATCTGTTCTAAGGTAAGTTGGTGATATTTTACCAAACGTTATGACCTTCGAATAGATGGCAAGACTCAAGAGTACTCATATTCTGCCACAAACTGCATCCAAGCATTGTGTAATAAATTTTAGGAAAAAAATCAATTCAAAACTGTGGGAAACATATTGAATTGAGCATCAAAGAATCTCTACTTTCAAGAGTAGGCCAATTGTGTTCAGTCGTTCAATCAAGGCTGAGAATAGTTAAATAATCTTTCCAATTGAAGGAGCCACAGTGTCCTGACCCTCGCCTTCATAACAAACCTCTAGCTTTTCCCATTCTTAATAAGGGCTCATCTTTGAATGTTAGCATCATCTGGGTGCTAGCTTGTTTGTCTTGACCCTACCACTTCTCAAAAGTAGTAGTAAATGCTAGGGTCATTTTCAGGTGGACATTTGATTATTCTCACGACTCTTTGAACCTGATATGTGTGCGCACCGGATTCTGCGTCGCTGTGAGTACTATGTCACGACACCCATATTTTATCCAAATGCAGGTGTGTGTGTACGTCTTTTTTTTTATCCAGTCGCTCACTAGTAGTGCAGCTCCGCACATTGGTCATCTCCACTCGCTTGTCACTGCGGATGTCTTTGCACGCTACCAGCGTATCACAGATCCCTCCCTCACTGTCCACTACCTCACAGGTACAGATGATCACGGCCTAAAAATTCAGCAGGCTGCTGCTGCTGCTGGATTGCCCCCTCGTCAGTTCTGCGATTCATCAAGTAACAAATTCAAGGTACACCCTTGTCTTTTATCTTTTCACAAACTCATTCTGTCCATCCAGGGTCTTACAAAAGCTGCAGACATCAGCTCTACCGTATTTTCTCGCACTTCAGACCCAGCCCATCATCACACCGTCCAACACGTCTGGAGCAAACTCAGCGCTCAAGGCCTCATCCGCAAAATCAATTATCGCGGCTGGTACTCCATCACCGACGAATGTTTCTACACTCCCCGCCAAGTTTCTCCCGCTCCTTCGCCTACCAACACTCACACTCATGTCGCTTTATCCACCGGTTCTCCGGTCGAATGGCACGAAGAGCAAAACTACGTCTTTCACCTCGGTGCCTTTCGTTCTCAGCTGCTCCAGCATTATCTGAATAACCCAAATGCGATCTATCCCCAGCAGTATCATGCCGACATAGTCAACCTTCTAAAACTAGACAACAACGACCAAGCCTTAGAGGAGCTCAGCATATCCCGACCTGCAGAACGCCTGTCCTGGGGTGTACCAGTCCCTGATGATCCATCTCAGACTGTCTATGTTTGGTTTGACGCCTTGCTGGTCTACCTCTCTGCAGTTGGATATCCAGACTCTGCAGCAACTACAGGGCTTTCTGCCCCCTGGCCACCCGATCTTCAGGTCATTGGCAAAGATATCCTGAGGTAGTTCTTCACATCTTTACCACCTCTTGTTCATTTTTTTCCTGCCAGGTTCCATGCCATATACCTTCCCGCTATTCTCATTGCCCTCGGCCTCCCTCTTTCCCGTCAAATCCTCACTCATTCCCATTGGACCGTCGATCAAAAGAAAATGTCCAAAAGTATTGGCAATGTCGCTGATCCTATTCAAGCCATCAATAAGTACGGTCTCGACGTCGTAAGGTGGTATCTTACACGTATCGGCGGTCGATGGCGCTCTGATGTCGGTGAGTCTATGGTCAATTGCTTTTCAAACATACATATCTAACTACACCAGATTGGTCTCAATCTCAACTTGAAAAACATAGCCATGAAATCCAATCCTTGCTTGGCAACTACTTTTTGCGTGTCACTTCTCCCAAACTCGTAGAGCGTGCTCTTGCAGCTCATCCTCTCTCGCTTGATGAAATCCAGGAAACACAGCAAGGTCAGTTTAGCAAGGCTTTGATCCAACTCATCTCCCTGCAACGTGAAACGGCAAAGAGAGTAGGAGAGAAAATGCAGAATCTAGAGGTTTCAGAGGCGCTGCGTCATTTGGTTGAATTGATGTATCTAGTATGTCGTTCTTCTACTTTGACAACCCAAATATTCCATCAACCATCAACAGGCTAACAAGACAATT
The DNA here is from genome assembly GCA_019327925.1 of Leucocoprinus sp. KB1807203. NCBI lineage: Eukaryota > Fungi > Basidiomycota > Agaricomycetes > Agaricales > Agaricaceae > Leucocoprinus > Leucocoprinus sp. KB1807203. The sequence goes on from JAHTMQ010000439.1 coordinate 108,671, forward strand.
ACTGACGTCACGCCATGGAAAAAATCGGTTCCCCAAGACTTGGTATATGCGACATATACTACTGGAATTGAGACATTACGCGTGCTTGGGATATGTTTGCAGCCATTTATACCCCGCTCTGCACAGATGTTACTGGATGCTTTGGGACTGAAAGGAGATGGGAGACTTTGGCGTGATGCGGAGCGATCTGGTCAAAAAGAGGATGTCAAACCTATTGGAAGTGTTGCCGGTGTGCGATTGTTTTGATGGTGTAGAATTTCTTGATTACCGTGGCAATCCTCACTTCCCGATGTTAGAAGGGCCTAGAGATACCATAAAGCAAAGAAAAATTGAGAATCCCAATGAGTTGCTGAGGATGACGCCTTTCAGGGTGGTTGAAATAAGTCTTACTGACATGATAGGTCGAGACTCTTTAGACCTACAATGGTTTTGTGATAATAAACTTAATAACCACAACCTACCATGACTTTGTGATAATAAACTTAATCACTACGACCTACAATGACTTTATAAGGTAAAAATAGTCATATGTATTTGGTAACCCTAGGGTAAGCGATCGAGCACCACGTTACAAAGTTATGAAGAAAATCCTTCGATTGTCTGTTATCGAGCACGTGCTAGGAAAAAGTCCTCTCTTACGAATTCCCTCGCTTCTGAAGACAAATGCTCACTTCACCGCTCAATTTTTCAAAATGGCTGACAGACAATGAGAACTTGCTACAGCCTCCTGTTAACAATTTCTGCCTCTACAGGGGGGAAGACTATGTGATTATGGTTGTAGGTGGACCGAACGAAAGGAGCGACTATCATGTGAACGAGACAGAGGTCAGAGTTGTGATTTCGGATACAAGTGTCATCGATGACCTCTAGCAGGAGTGGTTTTATCAATACAAGGGGGCGATGACTTTGAGAGTCATAGACGATGGAATGTTCAGAGACATCACCATTGGAGAAGGAGAAATGTTTCTCCTTCCTGGTAAGTTCACAGCTGCTACGAAATCAATGGCCGAGCTTATCGCCCCACAGCTAACACACCACACAACCCTGTCAGGTTTTCTAATACAATCGGCATAGTTGTGGAACGCACACGACCGGAGAAGTCATTAGGTGCGCCCTTCTGTTCTGCGTATCGTTCGACGATCTATTAGTTCAATCGGTGCTCTCACTTAGATCGGCTACGATGGTACTGCCATTCGCTAGCCCACGACAAACCTACTATCATTTACGAAGAATCATTTCATGTCACTGACCTAGGATCTCAGTTGAAGCCTGTCATCGAACGCTGGCAAACTACAGAGGAATTGAGGAAGTGTAAAGACTGCGGCACAATCGCTAATCTGAAATAAAAAAACGATCCAACGAGGGACTTAGGAACAGGGATAGAGAAGATGAGAATACCAAAAGTCGAGTGAGATTTCTGCCACACTGTGACAAATGGCGCACAATTCGATTTTTGTTCATTTTTTCGTACTACTAATTTCGAGCTGCCAGGAGTGGCAATTCTCAAATGTGAAAAAGGATAACCTTACTTTCCTTCATCTTTGAAAGTTTCCAAGCTTTTCCACAAAGCAGAAAGAATACTTGCACGTGCAAGTATGGTTCGTTCCTTAATCTTTGGCAATTCTAGCAACTACCAGGCTCAAACTCCAACACCGGAATGAGATCTTTTGCTTCTCGAACAGGACATACTTCTGAACGTTTCTGCGTTTTCTTTCGCCCACGACTTTGTTCAAGCTATCCCGATTCAATCCAAAGTCCTTGCATGTGAGTATATCTTCTATTACTTAGCCATCAAATAGCTCCCAAACTCATGTGGGACCAATACCCCTAATGGCATCTATCTTCTCATACCCACAGACGGCAAGAGCACGCTCCACACCACCCTCATTAAGCGATTGTGCAAAAGTATAGCCTAGCTCTCTTTCAGCGACTCCAAGGACCATTCTGCAAGGGCTTGCGGGACTAATTAATGTGAGCACCCAAGACGTTGACCATAGTGCGGCATGGTAGTGCTTTTGGGTGTGGCACAATCGCTGCCAATAAGCGGTCGAAATGAGGTATGAGAACCAAGGCGAAGGGAATACGCCTGATCGGGAGAGCCGTCCCAGATGACGGTGGAGTGAAAAGGCAATCGAGTGGCTCAAGAAGATCAGCTGAGCCCGAAGACGATGTTGAAACCCGAATGCTAGGTTTGATATCAACACATGTGATCGAAGTGACTGCATGACAACCTGATCACACGAGCACTAGCACGAGCATCAGCATCAACGGTCCCAGCGGCAGTATTGATGTTAGAGAGATTAAACCCATCTTATCCAGATTTAGCAATGTCAACAACGAAATCCTTGTCAAGATCCTCAATAACGGGTTTGAGGGCACGTTCAGGAAGGACTGCAGCCGCAACTCAAAGACATTCTGTTCGATATTCCACCCTTTGAATATGTAAGGCAACGAGAAATGCACCAATCTGTGTCGGGTCCGAAGATCCGGCGTAAAATGGTGGTTCACAGTTTCTTCGAGATCATTAGCAGAGAAGTATGGTGTCTGGACCAGTCGAGCGAGAACTTGCATAAAAATATTCTCTTGAACATAATTGAGTATTCAACATGCTGGCGTGTAAGCATCATGCCGGATACTTCCAAGCCAATGAAACATCAGTTGTGATTGGAGGGCATTGAGTGAATCTGGTAGTCATGTTGTACTGCAACACAATCAAGTAGCTCAAACAGTTGATTACCCATTGCCCTACGCTTGCTGGGTGCCCATGTCACTCGTATGAAACAAAAGAGCCGATGAAATGGCCAAAGCAACAGCTGAGCAGCCTGGTAGTACAACAGCGTACATGATCCACCAAACCCAAGGACATATCACAGAAGCCTGGATCAACTGACCACAACAGGGCCACTCTGCCAACCGGTTCCTCCCACCAACACTCCACTTCTGAGACCTCAGAGGCAACTGTATGGACATCTTAAACTGCCAAAGCGAACCACCACATGTGCATTAGCAGATCATCCAGTTACATTTCATGCTTGTGTGGTATGCAAGACTACCAAGCAGATCATTCCCTTTTATCGCCATGTAACGTTTTCACTCCAGATTACTGGATATCTCTCGTCTGAGCGCTCATGTGTATATATACATCTAATTAATTGATGATTTGAAAAAAGTAGCAAGGTGACATGCAACACACTGACTGATAGGGGTTCAATGAAAGGCGCAAAATTCTTTTGACTTGTCGGATAAACTATACGTTTGATTTGGATTCAACAGGCGGCATTGTACTAATGCCGATGGTGACCAAATTTAAGGCTGTGTCAAAAGTCCATCAATGACAGAGCGAATAGCGCAATAGAAAAATTGAGGACTTAGATTCTGCCGGAAGGGAAGAAATACCGGGTACCGAACACCGAGCACCGAGTACTGAAGCTCGGGAAATGTGAACATTGCGCGCATTGAAGGTCTTTAGGAATTATTATCCTTTGATTGTATGCGAAGATTAACATCTTTTTCGATCAATCAGCTGAATTTGCCTTGCACCATTTCTCATGAAAAAAACGTAATATTTGAACATACAGGTCTCGTGACAAATCATCACAGTAGATATTATAATTTCCTATTTGGAGTCACCATATTGCCTTCGGCAATGTTATTGAGACTATCCTCTTGGGCATCCAAACGCCAGATGGACAGCCACATGAGAATACCAGTGACGAATGCAATAACACCCATGACACCGTAATTCCAGACAAGGAGAGGATCGTCTGAAAGAGCTATTGACGATTGTATCAGCATCGAGCGACAATCAGTTGCCCAAAAAAAATCAACTCACAGACGAAAGCTTCGCCCAAAGCAGACGCAAGTGCGGAAGTGAACAAGAAAACGGCCATGACGAGCGATTTCATATTCTTGGGTGCCTTAGTGTAGGCATATTCGAGACCTGTAATTGAGGCGAAGATTTCACTGAATGCGATAAGAACATAGCTAGAGGAATGATGATGTCATCGTCATACAGCTCAATCTATGATAAATCAAACTTACGACCCGGTCTGAATCCAGACGTTCAAAGGCGAGGTGTCCGTTCCTGTACAATCATTTGCATGGTAGCCACAAGGACTAGTTTTGTAAATGTAATGTTGAACAACCGCAGCCCAAACCATAGCTAAGGCTCCTGTAAAGAAACCGAGGGTAATCTTCTTGAGAGCGCTGAAGTTGATACCAGCACGTCGGAGAGCTGGATAGAACTGTTGTTTCCAGGGTTTGTCGGGATCAGCTCGGAGTGATAAGTAAGTAGGGAACTCACAAGGAGATCACACAAGGGAATGAAGATTATAAGTGCGAAGGGGTCAAGATTAGAGAGGACGTCATTGGGTAGACCATGGGTAGCCATAGTAGCAGCCTGAGAAGTTAGATTGTTGTTGAGTTGGTTGTATGTGAGCCCTACAACCCAGGATTAGCTCTGTATGCAGTAAAGACCACCAGCGGATTTCACATACAGTACAATGGGAACCAACCGAACACACTGCAAGCTTTGAGCCCACGCCTAACTTCATCAACCCAGTTGTCGTCAAAGGTCATCCAGGTCGGTCTCTCCCCTTTGATGTTACTAGGTTTAGCATTCTCCCAAAAGTCATCAGCAGTCATGTTCTTGAAAGTCCTATATGGGTTCCAGCTCCATCGACCTCTGGCAGCATGGATGAACAAGCGCAATGCGGTTGCAAGAACTGAGCCAGTTGGAGGCGACTTGTGGTAGCGTTTGTTACCAATCCAGAGGACAAGAGGACAGATAAGGAAGACCACAGTGGGAAGGGTATAGGCGAGGTAAAAACCAACAAACTAACAAAATCTATAAGTTACCATTGTCAAAAATAAAAATAGCATCAACAAACCTTCTCAGAGTAGGTCATGCTTATTTGACCAATGAGAGAACCAACATTAATAAAGAGGTAGTAATACTTTTGATGATCAAGGTTAACACAGGATGGGGAGGAAGAACAAAACTGGATTACCATGTACACCCGAGAGATGGTCATCGTATGATCGACAATGACCCGCTCTCCGTCCTTCGTGGTAACCACATATAATTTATTGCGGCGATTCTGCTCTGCGACCAAGGGTGAGATGTTAGACTTAAAAAGACCAGTACCTATGAAGTAATAAATTCAGAGACCGACTTGAATCATAACTATCACAAACTTTACTCACCAAGACCCATAACAATGAGCGCAACAGAAAATGCGCCGATTGCACTCGATTTCTCAATCACGCCAGGAACTGCAGAAATAACGAGGAGAATGTGACCGATTAGAGTGATGAACACAGCTACGCAGACAGTCTTGTAACGACCCCAATACGTGTCTGCGATATAAGCACCAAAAAGAGGTGTAATATAGCACCTGGCAACATTCAGTGCCAAATCTTAGACGAAAGAGAATTACGTTACCAGAACTGAAAGAAAGTTGTAAGACCTGTTGAAGCACGTTGTCCCATTCCCAAAGCGCCAGATTGTCCATTCAGACCGGCCGAACCCGTACGTGAACCTGGAGGCAAGGGTCGTTGAATGAAATTCGTCTGGAAAGGGACTTATATTTCAAGTGTTAGAGAGACTGTTGGATTCAACGTACAAACACTACTTGACAGCCATAAAACTAGGATGTGTTATAAACATAACCGCAGAAACACTCGGTGGGAGGTACTTACCGAGAAGCGTTCTCCCATTTCAATGACGCCGATCACTGGAAGAGGTTAGGCGGCTCATGGTTTAGTGAAATTGATAACTACTGACAGTAGGCAGCCCATGGAATGGCATCAGCCACGCGTCTCAATGTTTGCTTCTCTTCCTCCGTCGGGAATTCGAGCCCATCATAGACGCCATCCGAGTCTTGTTCAGGCTCGGAATCGGAATGGAACCCCGACTTTTCTGTCTCTGCATGCTTGAGCTCGCTGGCCATAATAGCATTGTCGTCTTGTTGTACTACAGACATGACTTGGTCGCAGAAGCCGTAACAGTGGACCAGAAATCCAGGGGAGAGAAGAAGGCGAACGTACGCAAGTTCACGACAGCTCGAGCCTTATCAACCCACCTGTCCAGGAACCGGAATATGAGAATCATGTGTGTGGAGTTTGGGAGGAATGATGCTATAAATAACGATGATTGATACCGCGTGGGGTTACCGGGATGGGAAAGCCCCGCCAAAAAATTTTACGCAAGTTTCTATGCACGGTCCTGATGAACAATTCAAGGCCGAACCGCCCAGGCTTTTCGAGGAAATGAAGTATGTGCCTGGAGAGTGACTATTTTTGAGCCGTCAGTTATGCAGCATGAGGTACAATGTGTTTGCAAACCGGTTCGAATTAGTCCTATATGCATCACGCGACAGAGTGATGACGGAGTGATATAATGTGTTTGAACTTACTACTAATGCAGCAATCAACATGGATGACTTGCTGCCAGCGATCTGGAAATCCATATGGTTTGTGCCGGGATGCCGGGAATGAACATGAAACCGTCTCAAGTCTTATGACCCTTCCCAGCGATTTTTCTCCTTGAATAGGTAGGTGGATCAAAGCCTGCATATCACATTTAGAATGAATTTTTACTATAGAATGGAGGCGATTCTTTCCTTCATCTCGAGAGGTTTGTGCCAAGCTCAGAGAGGTATCTTAGGTATCTTATCATGAAGAACGTATCTGTCTAGCCAGCAATGTTATCACTACAGATACAGAGCAGTGTTCATGTATCTTATCTCACTATTATTCAAAGACATTCCTTTATCGTGCCATATGGTATCAACTAGATAGTTACTTGACTCATAATCAACAACTGTCATGACTGTCAATCCAATTTGATGGCCCAGTTTTCAAAAATGTAATCTACATGGTGCCTCAGGTCCTCTTCATCTGTGTATCTGGAGAAGTTGAATCAGACAGTAATCTAATTAATAGTTGTTCGCCACCACCACTAAACCACCACTAAACCAACCACCAACCACCAAACCAACAACGCTCCAGATATATGAAGTTGATGAGCAGTGCTCGATATGCTGTCTCAAAAAAATTTTCTAAAAAATTAAAAATTCATGTCTAAAAGAGACCAGGTCAACATTCACTAAATACAGTTGTACTACTTCGAATCATTCAAAGTGTAGCAATCACTACATATTACTTACAAAGTCGTAGCGAAGGTACAGCGAAAGCCCTCATATTAAATACCCCCAAACCTCTATTTAATTAATTATCATACTCGTGCTCCAAATTTGTCGTAAATTTTCCCTGTCCATACCCTTGTCCCTCTCCGTGTCTTTGCGCATCACCACCATTCATATGTTGCTCCTCATAATAAGTAGAAGAATCACCACCAGCATCAACGTACGCATTGATATACCGATACTGATTCACATCCAGCTCTCTCGTCTCCTTCCTCTCTTGCTTCTGCAGGCCGTTACCTGACCCAGGCACAGCAGTCGTCGTCGAACTAGTACTGATATCACCGCCACCAGCAGGAGATACTGGACTCTGTCCCAACGAAACCGGACTTCCTGATCCTAAGCGTGGTGAAGGTCTCTTGAACACTGCCGCTGGAACTTTACCTCCTCCTCCACTGCCATTCAAGGATGAATTGGATCTATTTGCACCCATCCCTGAACGCATGAACGGCGCATTCGGTTGCTCAAGTGGTTCCTGCTGTTTCCCCTTACCCAACCCCGATCCTGAACTGGACGATTTGAGTTCCACTTGAGGTCCTGGTGGTTTATCCTGATACATCTCGTGCGTTATAAACGATGGTTGTATCGCACGATTCTCCCCCTTCCTCTCATATCCATAATCGTGAGACTCATAGTCATGATATTCCTCTCGTTGCTGCTGTAGACGAGTATGTGTTTCTCCATACGGGTTATACATCTGCTCCTCTTCCTCCCGTCCTTCAAATTCCCACTGACTCGTCTCCTCAATTCGTTCATCTTTTGAAGGCGGTAACGGGGGTACAGGCACTCTTCTGGTAGACACAGAAGCAACAAACTCAGCAGGCTTATCCAAATTGGGCAGAGAATTCACATTCGTGTTCTCAGCACCAAATGGCGACATCGATCTTTCTCTAGCCGGTAATGGGGGTGCATCAGCTGTTCGACCAACAGTATTATTGGGCAGGTTAGGGGATGCAGAGGTAGGTGATCGATCACGAGCATTCGAGGACGGTTGGAACTGAGATTGTGATTGAAGTTCTAGAGCAATCTCCCTCGCAGCAGCAGCATTCAACACTTTTTCCTTTTCCTCCGAACTCATATCCAATCTTCTTGTTGTATCTATGATAGATAGTTCACTAAAAAGCACAATCTTTCACAAAAAAATACTCACCACCATGTCCTTCTCCTCCTTCACTCGCAAAAGCAACACCCTCCCCTGTCACGATTCGTCCAGGGGTGAACGTCAAATCAGAAGGTGTCATGGGGGGCAGAGCAGCAGGGGAGGCATCTGGAGAATCAATGCTGCTAACAACGCCAAATCGGACATGTCTGTCCGCATGTAGATGAGCGACTTGTGGTTTACTTGATGTCGGGTTGATTGGCGGACGGGGATGGGTGGGAACGTGAGCATGTGTTGATATTGCTTCGACATCGTCATCATCCGAGATCACGCCATCCTCAAAAAGTGCCAAACCCGACTTCCCCGTATCAGGATCACTACTCCTTGCACCTCCATCCACAAGAGACCTGTCGTTGACACCACGAAGCAGAGGTGAATCATGCACAGACAACTCGTAAGAAGGTGCCGGCCCGTCTTTACTCAACCTTCCTGGTCTTCCCGGAGGCGGTAAGAGTTCGTCGTCGTCATCACAGCGATTCTCTGGTTGAATACTGCCAATACCCGAATACTCTTGACCACTTAGAATCTGACCGTGAGAGCCTGAGGTAGAAGCCAAAGCCTGATTTACCGAATTCGTGAAGGAGCTGGAATGTTCACGTTGTGATGGAGTGGACAGAAGAGAAAAGGACAAAGACTCATTTTCGCGCATGGGTGATGCGTCAACCCGATACGTGCCAGTACCAATGCCAGAAGCAGAAGTAGTATGTGGTCTCACGGGGAACGTCGCAAACCTTCCAACACTGGCAGCACCGCCGGCTGAGAAAACGTCGGCACGGCCGGGACTGGACCCGAATTCATCCAAGTTTCCAGCTAGATGTAACGAGCTCATATACAGCGGTTCGCGGGAGGGAAACGATAGACTGGGATGCGCAATATCCACAGGGGAATCAAGGATGCGCTCTGACCCTATATTTGGAGGTTCCTGCCTGTCGTGATTCCAATATGGGGAATCGAATGTCGGGGATTGGTGTTGGTACTGCTGATAGCGTGTGTTTGCAGAAAAAGGTGTACTAAGGGATGTGGGTTCAATTAGGGAGGGAATCTGAAGATGAGGCTGTGCTGCCGAAGAGGGGACAGTGGAAAGTCGGACATCATTAACCTGGCGATGAGTATCACCGAGTAAGTTTTCAATTCTAGTATAAGCACTATATGGGTTGCGGGGGAGACCAGGTTGAGTTTCGTCTTCTGGGATTTCCTACCAAAGCGAGTGGAATCAACATTGAGCGGGGAGAAGGGAGAATGGCTTACTGCGACAACGAATTTGCCATATACGCCAACGATCTGGGTGATGATGAGCAAGGGGTCAGATGAGAAACAAAGTGAGGTAAGACGCACGGCACCCTTCTCGCAGCACTCGAGGAGACCGCCAAATTTGAGGCCCAACCAGGATCTGGTTGCCGTGCGCTTGAAATCGCCGATAGCAGCCTCCTGGGACATGATATCGACATCAAGGGATCCAATTTCGGCTCTGAGACGATGGAGGATGTCGGTCTGCTGAACGAGATTCTTGTGCTCAGGACCCATTTTTTGGAGTTTCTTCTCAGCTGAATCTGCTTTTGAGATGAGGTTGCGACGTCTGCGGCGGAGTTCTTCGAGGTGTTCTTCACGGGTACGTATGGCCTTGAGCTGCTCGCGCATGACAGGGCCATGCGAGGCGTACTGGGAGATAGCTGTAGTCCAATGTGTGATGATGGCTGTGCAGGCACCGAGGATGTTCTGTGGGATTTATCAGAGCCCGTAAAGAAACTCAGAAAACAAGACTTGCACCAAGATCATCTCCTTCCCCAAGTCCCCATGTTTTCAGAGCCTCTGCTGCCTTTGAAAAATCTGCAGCCAGTCGCTGCAGACTGCACAAGCGTCAGTGCGCTGTGGCCGAATAGTGGCAATGACTGACGAAATGATAACAGCCTTTTCAGCAGTGATAAGATCCTGAAGAGGCCTAAGGTCCTGATTACCCGCGAGAGCAGGGATGGTGGAATTATGGGCAATTTTTGTGGCTGCCGACCTAAACATGATGGGAGAGGGCAAGTTGTGGATACTCTGTCACACGGTAAATGACCACCGCAGTCGTAGTCAGACGTGATGCCATTTGGCCAAGCGGCTAATGAATCTCTATGTTGTTGGATAATGGAGAAGGGTCTGATCTGCAAAGCAACTGTTGGAAAATGATACCTTGAGCTGCAAAGAAATATATAACTATTTCTTCAGTGCGCGCAGTGTCACCGTAACCGTATTTGTTGTGGACAGCCTCTTCCGCAATCCATCGATGACTCAGACTCAGGAAGGCAAAATGGTCTTACCCCCAGATACAACGAGTTTATATACTCTTCCTACTACACGTGCAGACCTTGTGGCGATCCTTCCGTGGTCCGCACTGCTGTTTACATTACCTCTACCTTTTTATACGTTACTACTTCTCGCGCCAACTTTCAACCAAGTATCTCTCAAGATATTTATGAAAAGAAAGCGAAAGACAAAACTGAGAGTCCATTTACCAAAGACAGTCCTTAGTTTTGAGTTTACACTTTTAATGAAGATACCGATTCGTCTTGACATTGTTACCAAGTGAAATGTACTTGATGATCGCCCTCACTGAGTGCTCGATCGCCTTTCTCCCGTAGATATACCCCATACATTGGGCTCTTCATAGCCCTCCGCGTTTAAGTACTAGTTTGCTTGTTGTGGAATAGAAATGCTGAATCCGAAAAAAAAAGAAGCGAGACGCCAGATACGCTGTCGTTGATTGAGTATGATCGCATCGGAATCGAAGAGCATTTTTGCTTTCTACTTTTTAGTATCGAACGACAGTAGGTCGTTCCGATCAGTACCTCTCAGAATTATTTCACTTTCTAAAAAATAAGTAGAAAGGTATTGTTCCGCCTACGTTTACAAGTCATGATGGATTGGAGCAGTGACTGAACAGAATTTGATTCTGGCATTTTTAGTTTCGTGATCGTAAAGCTCCTACTTGCCCACCACGCACAAAGCCAGTCGGAAGCAGAAGAAGAGAAGGAAGGATGATTTAAAGGAGATTTATGAATGGCCACTTGGGCTTGGCAGATCATATAGATGTGAGACTTTAGGATGAGCAAAAACAATTCAGAGCTGTGGTTTTTTTTTCCAGAGTTGTTGAATTGGTTTTGTTTTTATTTTATTATTTTTCTTCACACATTTTTGTGTGGAATTATTTAGTGGTCAAGATGAGGTTTCGAACGTCCAACCTTCTGCATCCGTCATGGGACTTTTTGCATTCAGGTCTCATGTTCCAACAACTCAACCACCTCACCGACTGGAAACTTATCAACTTCTAATTTTACAACACCCAAAATTGACCATAATTTCCTTTTTGTTAATTCAGCAATTTATCACGCGGTGTACGTACACAGTCCGCGACAGTCTACTGACTACTGGATTTCGAGGACTCCTTTGAATACGCAACAGAAACAGAAAAAAAGGAACATGTAAGATTGAGGCAGCTAATAGTGTAATTTAGCACAAGAGCGAAATGGATGTTTAAAGGGGAGAAGGCAGGACTTAAGCAGTTCAATCATGCTTGGAGACAAGCACTTGTTCTAGTGCTTAGCTCATGGTGGTTTCCTGACCGAGAGAAAAGCAAAGGCAGGTGGATTGGACGAAAGGAATTGAATCAAGTCCTTGAGGAGTGGTGTTTGGCTCGTTATACGATCTTTGGGAAATCTGGGGCAGTCCATGAGGATGTGTAGTCGTGTTTCTAAGGCTGCTTCGTCACAGGGACAAGCAGTAGGTTCGTTTGGGATGAATCTTGCTCTATACTCGCCTATGGGGTCGTGTCCCAAGATGCCTCTCGTGGCTCTGGCACATAGGGTGATGGAGTGTACGAATTGTGACAGCCAAGTACCTCCTGTTGGGAGGGCTAGGCCATTTTCTTCACACTGCCAATTCAAATTGTCAATTACCATCACTCTTCTCCGAAGCATCAACTGAGCTTGTTCGAGGTCATCCCGTCCTACAAAGAAGTCTACACAAGAAGGAAAAATAGGCAGTGTGTGTGGTATCGCACATCTGCTCATGATAATTGAGGATATCATTAAGAATGAAGAAGCCGGTATTTTGGAACCAAGGAGGGGCAAGACAAGAAGCCAGCAGCGACCAATTCTGCTCTGAATGTTTAGATTCGAAAGTCTTAGGCCACGAAACAATGCTACAGCATGAAGAGAGAAAATCCCCCTGATAATCCAGGAGTAAATAACAGCTTGGAGTCTAGGTAAATTTAGATTCGTCTTGGACAGTGGACAGTGGTACAATATCCTTTCAGTAGATACATTTGCTTCTATTTGGTTCGTCTACTCGGTAAACGCGGATTTTTCAACGTACGATAGCGTGCAATCGCTCTTTCCAACTCCCGCTCCATCATTGTCCTCTGAGCCATTGACAAGATTTTTTCCCTTTGCGCACCAAGATTCACGCACTTGACACTCCAAGGCATTTCCTTCATTTCTGGTGGCCTTTGTGCGATATCATTCAATCGCCGTGGCACCGACGATGATAACTGGGCAAACTCCTTCGACCGCTCATCTTCGTTTGGATCCGTTGACTTCGGGCCTAAAGCCGTCATCGTCACTGTGGGCGATTGACCTCGAAGTCTGCGGCCTGTAATTGATCTGGTTGACTCTTTCTTCCTAGGCCCAGAGAAGAGTTTACGTCTTCTCCGCTCCACAGATTGGATAGCAGATCGAACTGCCAGACGCGCGTCAACCCTCCTATCACGAAGCAATAGCTAAGCCAAGATTTCGACCAAAACCTAATGGTTTGCACTTGTAGAAATGCTGTATCGATTCTCCCAGCTGAATCTTGGGCCGCGTGAGGCGTTTGTGTTTGACCTTGTCGTTATTACCTTCTTGTTCCGAGTTTCGTTTCCTTCTATCATTGATGATTTGTGCTGCTGATTTTGGAATTACCTCACTGCTGGTGGATTCCTTGCCTGGTGCAAGATTAGAGCCTCTTTCGTCAGGGTTACTTTAGGCGCTGGTCAGGGCTTACTTCCATGATCTCCGCTTGAATTTAGTCCAGCAGAGTGATGATCAAACATTACAGATTGGGCTTCCTCCTCCAATATTGAATACCGGTACATCCTCGGACGGAAGTCATAAGCCTTGCGGACGCTCATATATGTTCCTTCCGATCCCGTCATATGGGATCCCTGGGATCCCTATGCTATAATGGTATTCACTATTAAGGGATCTAGCAGCTATATTCCAATTATGAATATCCGTTCACGCTGGATCTGTGCTTCTCAGTCCACCATTGGTTATCTAAAACATCCACTGCTAAACTCTTCAGCGTGATCAATTTCTTATGTGTCGGTTTGCGGCCGATTATCGGCACAAGCCAGGTCCACATGTGTTCCTTTCTATGCTAGTAACTCTGAACCAACAGCCTATTAAAGTGACAAGCGAGAACTGCAACTCACATCCCCGTAGCCATGCTATTCCCTATATTCTTGCTTTCCTGCATTATACCTCAAACCGTCTTGTCTGGTCAGATACCAGTCATAGACGGCGTCATTGGCGGAGTCAGGACTGCACAAAAGGCAACAGACCGCACGAAACCCACTTTTATCCAGTCGTTGGCAGTCACTCCTGGGAAGCTTCGCTACAAGGAAAATTCTGGTGTTTGTGGTATGTAGTTCACTGCATTCCAAGTGAAATAGACCTCTGACAGAGTTCAGAAACAACGCCTGGTGTGAATCAGGTATCCGGATATGGTGATGTTTCTGCGTCCAAAAGTCTCTGGTAGGTCCAGTTTGTTCTGTCGCCTTGTTCGATCCTTGAAATTGCAATGATCTAGGTTCTGGTTCTTTGAGTCGCGAAACGACCCGGATAATTCGCCTCTTGCTCTCTGGTTCAACGGTGGCGTACGTTTCTATTCCATCCGCAAGATGCGGGTCACTGACTGCTGGGGATTCCTCAGCCTGGTAGTTCCAGTATGTTAGGTCTGCTGCAGGAACTCGGCCCATGCCGTATCACCAACGACAGCAGATCTGTGACGCTAAATCCTTTTTCCTGGAATAATGAAGCCAATATCGTGTTCATTGATCAACCGGTCGGTGTAGGTTTCTCACACGGAGACACCACTTCAGTCGGCACATCTCAAGAGGCAGCCGCGGATGTCTGGACATTCATGCAGATTTTCTTCTCCGATTCGCGTTTCTCAAAATATCAAACCAACGAATTAGCAATATGGACAGAGTCGTATGGCAATTGACTATTATCTCACGTGAATATATCTATTAATGATGAGATAGTTATGGCGGGCATTATGGGCCGACTTTCGCTTCGTGAGTGTTGCAACTCCGTTTCTGCAGCTTATGTTTTGAGCTTGGGACATGGCAGTCATTTCCTGTCCCAGAACACAGCCATCGATCAGGGGACAGTCTCAGGTATCAAGATGAATCTCAAGGTCCTTGGAATTGGTGACGGGCTTACCGTGAGGATATATGTATCCTAACACTCATTCCTTGACCAAAGTGCTTTCAGGACCCTCTTGTTCAGTATGCTCAATATCTTCCTTATTCTCAGGACAATCCGTATCACCCCCTTGTATCTTCATCTGTTGCATCCCGTGCTAGCAATGCATGGTCGTCTCGTGGCGGTTGCATGGACCAGGTATGTAATATATATATATGTATATAATCAACTGATTTTGTTTCGTTTGCCTAGATCACAGCCTGCTATTCAGCTACTGATAATTTTACATGCGAGGCTGCTCAAGCATATTGCAACAGCAATATCCTGGGAGCTCTAGCAGGAAACTGGGATGTACGTACTGTTTTTTTTAGAAAACAGGAAACGTATATAATCATATCTCATACAGGTCTATTATGTCCTGACAAAAAATCCCGATCCATACCCACCTGACATCACAAATTACCTGAATTCGATTGCAAGTACAATTGGAGCTGAATCAACTTGGAAAGAAAGTAATGAGTTGATTTACGAGAACTTCGAGGTCGCAGGTAAGAAATTGATCTCGTTGGTGATCCCATGCTAATGTATGTTCCGCTCAGGTGATTGGATGCGGAATTCCAGGCCAGATTTAGAAAGTGTGATCAACGCTGGTGTGAGTTCAATCCCATTCCTTTTTTCTTCCTTGCCTGATGACTTCTTTCCGATAGGTGAGGACCATCATTTATGATGGTGATGCAGTGCGTCTCAAGTCTTCTTCTGTCTCAGTGTTTCAGTGTTTGAAGGCTGGCTTTAGGATTATATCCTCAATTACATGGGTGTTGAGGCGATGGTTGACGCCCTTGATACTAAGTTTTCGTCACTCTACAAAGAGCAAGTTTTCTCTACATTCATGGTCCGCGGACAATCTGCTGGCCTTTACAAGAACGCTGGTACATTCTCATACGTTCGCATTTTTGGCGCCGGACATGAAGTTCCTGCCTATAAGGTGTGTATAGGCATTCGTGGTTTTTGTCACTCGCTTATCAGGGATATCTCCTTAGTCGGGTACGCTCAGTACTGGAGAAGCTGCGGCGCAGATGTTTAGTCAAATTATGAGGAACCAATCCATCTCCTCGACGTGATGAACACAATTTTGTCTCATTGGATAGTCTTGTATCAGAATAGCTGTCAATTGTTCAGCCAGAGCTTGATGTCAAGTGATTAGTACACCGCATGATAAATTGCTGAATTACAAGTCATCGCATCATCAGTTGGCCAGGCTAGCTTCATAATCTGCCAGTGTACTTGCTAGCACCCCACCTGTTGTTGTTCCACCACCAGCAACTGCCAATCACTTTTGGGCATCATGACTTCGAAACTAGAGCTCATATCATGAATAAATTTGAAGACAGAATGATGAATTATAGCTCTTTTCGGTCTAGCGATCCTTCACTGTTTGCTTGGACTGATAGACGTTGTCTCCCAACACTCTCTAACTTCCTTCATTTTTTCCCTTTCTTCAAATGGCTCGGATTAGTTGTGAGTAATCTGATTTTCGCTTGTGTTTGCGTAGGTAGAACTTGGTAGTGTATTCTGTATGCTACCGCGGACTGTATCGAGTACCGCGTCGTGAATTTTTTGAAAAAGAGAATGGTTACACTCATGGTCCAACAATATCTGCTCACCAAGCCATTATCATATTGGTAACTCGGGCAATGTTATGCACATCGCCAATCCCTGACTAAATATAGGCTCTAATAAGAATGGTCCGTTGCACTTCCCCACGGAGGACTCCACCACCAACATTCACACCCAACTCGAAACAACTCCAGCCGGCCTCCCCTGAAACTTGGGTGTAGTCAGTAGTGTATCGCTATGTATCTCACCCACTGCGTCTTCGCACCTGCTCGTTGTGGTATACAAATACAAATTCTCTCCAGCAGATCATCACGTGAAAAAAGAGTGCTCTTCACGTGAAAGAGATTAAGGGATACTTAGTTCCCGCTTTCATCTTAATCTCCTACAATGTCTACAGATCACATTAAACCTGAATTTGAAGATCCTCAGGTAGGATATGACGACGACGAATTTGACGAACTGGATGGTAGGCATCCATCACCAAAATACTACATCCATGACTTCACTATCCCCTGCGTGCAGACGTCTTGGGAGAATTTGACCGGCCCGAAAAATCTGTACCTTCCTGTCCACCCTCAGATACGACAAAATTACGAACGACAAATGGTAACCGACCCAGAAATAATACGCGTGTTGATGCACCTCCGATCTCCACCCCGGGCACCGGCCCCAAATTACCAGTTACTAAAGAGGAAGATGACCTGAACGAAGATGAACTGCGGGACGATTTTACTCGAGAGCTTGCAAAAGGAATGGAAGAACTAGTAAAGGAGATTACAAATGGCATTGCGATTGGAAGCAAAACTGGAGCATCATCCTCCGAAGCCACTGGCGGCAGCGGCGATAAAGAAATGACAGATGAAGAGCGAACGCAAGCAATCAAATCTGCTTGGGAAGCCATGTTGATTGAGGGCATGAACGGAACTGACGACGGGAGTTCAAGAGTTCTAGCTGAAGGTGACTCGAGACCGAAGACGGCCTCAGAAAACACTGCCGCTCCCCCCAATGATTTTCAAACTCGGATCCAACAAGCTATGAACAAGCTTAAAGAGAGTGAATCCAATCTTAGGGTATGTTCTGCATCAAGATGTAAGCGCGTATCATAATAACTTGCAGGTCGATTTGCCCTTCACTTTGTTGCTTTTCCTCTTGGGACGCCTTTTCTTCTTATGTCTTTAGCCAGACTCGACTAGTTTCCCCCCTGGGGAAATGCCACAGTCATTTGAGAGTCTGCTAAACTCGTTGGATGGCATCGGGTTGGGTGAAGACGAAGGCGACGGAGAATTTACAAAGCTTCCTTGAGACCATGATGGGTCAACTTACAAGCAAAGAGATGTTATATGATCCATTGAAAGAGCTTGCTACTAATGTAGGATTCCAGATATGTTCTTCATGAGCTTGCATCTCATCTTGTCTTCTAGTTCCCCGAATATCTCGCTAAACCTCCTAAGCCCCTTGATCCGAAGGACAGGGAGCGCTATGAACAACAATACGCCTGTATCCAACAAGTCATCGCAGTATATGAAAAACCGGACTACACCGACGCAAATCCACAGTATAATCAAACTGTCGTAGATTTGATGACCAAGGTTGGTGTTGAAAATTGTTGACAGGAGCGTTGATGCATACATTGCTCAGATACAATCCTACGGACAACCTCCCTCTGAATTGCTGGGGGAACTTCCACCTGGCTTCGATGGCGGACTTCTTCAAGCCGGAAATGACTGCACCATTGCTTGAAAGGATTTTTGTCATGTCTCAGTTTATCGACACAGTTTTATATATAGGACTCAATGCAGGATCTGAATTGCTCGCTACTTTCCCTTCAGGATACCAATAAATCCATTTTTCGTGTTTCCTCATCGAAATCATTTGATGCCTGTCGTCTAGTATATAGATCACATACAAGCTGCCTCTGAGTACAGGAAAACCAAAGAGTACATACATAGGAAACCCTTGAGATAAAATGTTCAAGCATAAGCGATCAGTCAGAGCCAGTACAACAGAGAATTGAGGAAATACAAGATGAATGGAAAACCAAACACTAACACACACAATTCAGATATGAATGATAGGTATCTTCCAAACCCACAAGACTGAAAATGAAAATAAAAGCAGTCAGATCACCACATCAAAAGGGAATCACAAGACGAAGAGAAGAGAGAAAACAAAAAGGCTTAGCTATGTTGTACGGTCCACAGACGCAAGAGCTCAACAGTGTTTCTAGTTGGTACATGGTCCCAGGCCGAAGCGGAGGCCAGGGAGACAGCCATGGAATGTGGTCACATTCGTCCAACCAACTGGAAATTGCAAAACCGAGATATCGAGGCTGATCATGAAACTTCAAGTTCTTCAGGCCTATGGAACACAATTCACAAGGGGAGAGAAAGAAAGATGTTATTGACATACAGTGGCTTCTTCTGGCTTGGCTTCTTCAGTCGTAGTCTGGACCTCATCCTCAGGTTCGTCTGCAATAGTTTGAGTTAAGATTGTATTCCTATCGACGTGCTCTTGGCCTTCGACCTGATGAGGCTGCTTGTGAGTCGATTTTCCCACAAAGGATGGCCAGTCCAACAGTATTAAGACACAACAAAGGCGAACGTTGATTGGATGCGAACCTTTGATGCAGATTTATCTGAGCTAGCTCCAGAGGGAGGTTTAGAGGCATCTCCGCTTCTGGCCTTGAAAGCAGGTTTGGCGCTCGCGTTGGAGGCAGGTACAGCACTTGCTTTTGATGAAGGCTTTCCAGTTGCTTGCAATGTAGTTTTGATCGCCGAGGCTGGTTTATCAGTCGTTCTAGAAGAAGGCTTAGCCTGTGAATAATGTCAATGTGGATATCCAACGTGCATAAAGGATACGAACCTTCTTTGCGGCAGGTTCATCTCCATTCTCAGGAGCCGCACCGTTTCCCTCAGCGTTATCTGGTTCCTTACGTTTGACTCCGCGAGCAAACGTCAGTTCCTCCGTCTGCTCTTCTTCGCCTCCGTGTTTTTCCTTATCAGCTTTCTTGGCTCTGGACTTGGCTGGAGCTTTCCTCGTAACAGGTACCGGCCTAGGTAAGTCTTTGATACGAGATGAACGACGAGGCTCTAATGTCCGTGCGCCCAGTTTCTCCGGAAGCAGCAGCAGCTTTGCGAGGCATTTGGAAGATAGGTGTGGGGAGATGGCAATAGGAAGTAAGAAGCGGTTACGCGTTGTCTACCACGGATCGATTCAACATCAGTCTTTTGACATCAGCTTCTCATCACGTGCCACGCGACCGATCACATAACAACTTTGCTTTGGACTCTGCAACAAGGCTAAGACGAGGACCCGAATAGGGTCCGATGTCCATTGCTTTTCTGTCCGTTAACCACCACCATGCCTCCTGGGGCTTACTCCCTCGAGGTGCATGCTGAACATCTATCATTAACACCTTTCTTTCTTTACTACTAGTCTTACCTTGATGTGTACAAGGACCAGTGCATGACAGTCCAACTATGATCAAGTGGGGCCTAACTTGCCTGCTAAGCCACCAATATGGAGGGAATCTAAGTCCCATAACATAGGACATGTTTGCCTCTACCTTTGTCCTCCCACTATATAAGGAGTTACAGTGTGTCAGGAGTACAGTTTAGTGTAGTTCCCTTATATGGTAGTTCAAGACTTGTCTTCAACCCAAAGGTATAGGCCTATTTTTAGGTGTGTAGGCTTCAGCAGCTGTTTCCTTCATTGTTATCACTTGATAATGATTCCAATTTTCTTCTGTCTCTTATTTCTTCTTATCTGTTCTCTTTTCACTTTTCTGATTTAACTCCTTTTCTTGTCTTTGTCACACCTGTGACATGCTATGACATGCTATACCCTCAGTTCATCACCATAACTAACCTTGGCATACCATCACCAGCTTACTAAGAACTATATTGTTATCACAAATGGCCACTTACTGGTTTGTGAGTTGATGATTTAATAATCAAAAGGCTCAAAAAAGCAAAGTTTAGACAGTAGCAAAAGATGTTGTTAAGTCTGAGGTTTATCCTTAGACATACAGTTCTTAAATATATGATTGCGGTGGTTTGTGCACTAGGACAGCCTATTACATGATCACTACCTATTTTTCTATATATAGGAGTGCCATTATTCTTGAAATAGAGATAATCTAACTATTTTAGGGCAGTTCTTTGTTCT